>CM038678.1:219222255-219643536 GCA_021605205.1 Aegilops longissima
TATTTATTAGGCTTAGTTTTTGAAATGTTTCCCACATGCTAAAGTTTGAAATTCAAATTCAAAACTCAAAATTCTCTCAAACTTCAAATAGCATTCAAATTTCAAACAGGATGCATAGGATGCTTAGCTATAATTGTAGAACATTCCAAATAGGAAATTTGGGATGTTACAAACCTACCCACCTTAAGATGAATCTAGCCCTCGAGATTCGGGTTGGCTAGCAAATAGGTGCGGATGGTCTCAAGAAGATCTTCTTGGCGTCCTGTGTGGCTTCTTCCTCGGTGTGGTGACTCCACAAAGACCTTGCAAAATTTGATGACCTTGCTGCGGGTGACTCTGCTTGCGGTCTCGAGAATACGGACGGGTTTCTCCTTGTAAGTCGATCACCGCAAGCTGTATGGCCTCTAGGGCACCTTGTGTCTCTCAACGGAACATCGGCCATGTCGGCATGGCACTTCTTCACCGAGAAACGTGAAAGACATCATGAACTCCGGACAATCCTTCCGCAATTCCAACTTGTATGCAACCTCTCCACGACGCTCGAGGATTTTGTAGGGCCAATGAATCGGGTGCTAACTTTCCTTGACACCAAACCTCTTGATTCCACGAAGTGGAGACACACGAAGATATGCTCGGTCTCCCACTTCGTAAGTCACCTCCTTGCGCCATCGTCGGCATAACTCTTCCGTCTCGATTGTGCTATCTTGAGCCTGTCTCAATCAGCTTGACTTCTCTTCGGAATCCTTGATAAGATCGGAACCGAAAAGCGATCGATCTCCAACACTATCCCACAGCAATGGTGTTCTGCACCTCCTTCCGTATAGAGCTTCGAAAGGGGCCATCTTCAAACTGGATTGATAACTGTTGTTGTATGAGAACTCTGCGTACGGCAAATTATCATCCCAGCTAGACCCATAGTCTAGCACACAAGCTCTCAACATGTCCTCCAGAATCTGATTGACTCTCTCGGTCTGTCCATCTGTCTCTGCGGATGAAAAGCTGTCATCAATTCCAGCCTCGTACCTAAAGTTTCATGCAACTGCTTCCAAAACTTTGAGGTAAACTGCGTTCCTCTATCGACACGATTTTCCTCGGAACTCCATGCGGACATACGATCCTGGTCATGTATATCTTGGCCAACTTGGCACTGGTATAGGTAGTCTTCACGGAATGAAGTGAGCTACCTTGGTCAAACGATCAACTACTACCCAGATAGAATCATAACCTGAACGGGTCTGGGTAATCCTGTGATGAAATCCATACCAAGTTTCTCCCATTTCCAATCGGGGAATCGGCAAAGGTTGAAGCAACCTGCTGGCTTCGATGTTCTGCCTTTACATCGTTGGCAAACATCGCATCTTTGCTACGTACTCGGCAATGTCCTTCTTCATACCTGTCCACGAAACTTTGCTTCAAATCCGGTACATCTTGGTGTTGCCGGGTGAATCGAGTACGGTGAATCATGAGCCTCCTGAAGAATTAGCTTCTTGAGCTCGGGATCATTGGGCACATAAGTACGATCCTCAAACCATATAGTTCCGTGTTCATCCTTACGGAATCCTTTAGCTTTTCCTTCCTCCATCCTTTGCTTTATCTCATCGATTTCCTTGTCCGACTTCTGGGCTTCACGAATCCTTTCGGTCAAGGTGGACTGAACTTCCAGAGTTGCAACAAATCCTTTCGGAACTATCTCCAGTCGGAGATCTCTGAGGTCATCGACTAACTCCTGGGTAATCCTCCTGCTGTAAGAGTATTCACATAACTCTTACGGCTCAAAGCATCTGCTACAACATTAGCTTTACCGGGGTGGTAATGCAATCTCATGTCGTAGTCCTTTATCAACTCTAGCCATCTCCTCTGCCTGAGGTTCAATTCCTTCTGCGTGAAGATATATTTCAAACTCTTGTGATCTGTGTAGACATCACAACGATTTCCGATGAGGAAATGTCTCCAGGTCTTGAGTGCATGCACTACTGCTAACTCCAAATCATGCGTGGCATAATTCATCTCATGAGGCCGAGCTGTCCGGAGGCATAAGCTACAACCTTACCTTCCTGCATCAATACTCCTCCGAGTCCTTGATGAGAAGCGCCACAATAAACCTGGTATTCCTTGTGTATGTCCGCAAAATCAACTTCGGGCGGTGACCAACCGTTTCTTCAATTCCTGAAAACTGGCTTCACATTCCTCGGTCCAAACATACTTGGCTTCCTTCTTTAACAGTTCAGTCATGGGCTTGGCAATCTTCGAGAAGTTCTCAATGAACCTCCGATAATATCCTGCGAGTCCGAGAAAACTACGGATCTCCTTGACTGAGGTGGGTGACTGCCAATCGGTGGTGATTCAACCTTGGCAGAATCAACTGCTATTCCTTCTCCTGAAATAACATGTCCGAGGAATCCAACTTCCTTCAGCCAAAATTCACATTTGCTGAACTTGGCATACAACTGATGTTCTCGAAGTTTCTCCAGAACTAGACGCAAATGCTCCTTATGCTCTTCCTCGCTCTTGGAGAATATCAATATATCATCGATGAACACCACGACAAACTTGTCCAGATATTCCATGAATACCTTGTTCATCAAATTCATGAAGTATGCAGGAGCATTAGTCAATCCAAATGACATGACGGTATACTCATATAAACCATACCTGGTAGTGAATGCTGTTTTGGGTATATCCTTTTCACGAATCTTCAACTGATGATACCCTGATCGAAGATCGATCTTAGAGAATACCTTGGCTCCAACAAGCTGATCAAACAAGTCATTGATCATCGGCAGGGGGTACTTGTTCTTGATGGTTACCTCGTTCAATGCACGATAATCCACAACCATCCTCAAGCTTCCATCCTTCTTCTCTACCAAAAGAACTGGGGCTCCCCAAGGTGATGAGCTTGGACGAATATATCCTTTCTCCAATAACTCATTTATTTGATCCTTGATCTCTTTCAACTCATTCGGTGGCATCCGATAAGGTCTCTTGGATATTGGGGCTGTGCCGGGCAATAGCTCAATCAGAAATTCAATGTCCCTGTCCGGTGGCATTCCTGGTAATTCCTCCGGGAACACATCGGGAAATTCTTGCACTACTGGCACTTCCTCCTGAACAACTCCCGTGAGGGAATGCACCTGATTCTTCATCTGGCTGTGCCTGGCTACATACTTGATCCTCTTCTGCTCCGGGGTGGTGAGCAGAATAGACTTCGATGCACGATCAATGTTCCTTCAAACTTTGACAGCCAATCCATGCCTAGGATTACATCCAAGGTCCGGGTTTCCAACACTATGAGGTCCACGGAAATTTATGATTCCCGATGTTGAGGGTTGCAGGACAGCCTACACCGCCATCATTTCTCCTCTGCGGAATCGACGCGAAGGGGCTTCTAAGGGTTCTAGTGCGTAACCCGTACTTTTCCACAACTACCCTTGATATGAATGAATGCGTTGCACCAGAATCAAAGAGAACCAAAACTGAATGTGAATTCAATAAAAACTTACCAACCACGATTGTGCGGTTGATCATAGACGCCCTCCACGCCGATGTGGTTCACCGAGCACGAGGAACGGATTTGGCTTCTTCACTGAGCCTCCATTGCCATTTCCATTCCTCTGCTTGGCCTCCGGGCAGTCGGTGGCGTAGTGCCCTGTCTTCTGGCACTTGAAGCAGGTGATGTGGCTCAGATCCTTCGGAGCCGGGGCAGAACGATGCTGATTGCCATTACCACTTCCATTGCCATTGCCATGGCCTGACTTGTTGTCCTGGCTGCGGTTGTTCCCATTTCCTCCATGGTTATGACCTCCATGGTTATGATGGGTGTGCCCTCCCGAGTACGGTGCATAACGGGCTTCGCTAAGCTCCCGAGTTGTGCTTCCCTGGCTGTACTTCCGCTATGCGGCTTTCTATCTGTTGCTGCTTGCCTTCAAGAATGGTGGCCTTGTCTACCAGCTCCTGGTAGTTGTTGAAAGTAGCCACAATAAGCTGCATGCTCAGTTCATCATTGAGTCCCTCAAGGAACTTCTCCTGCTTTGTGGCATCTGTGGCCACATCATCAGGGGCATAGCGAGCGAGCTTGCTGAATTCATCCACGTCTTGTGCCTGTCACGGTTCCCCTGGCGCAAGTTTCGGAACTCACGCTTCTTCAGACTCATGGCTCCAGCTGAGACATGAGCGGTGCGGAAGGCCTGCTGGAATTGATCCCAAGTGATGGCTCCAATGGGAAAAGTGGCGGTGTAATTCTCCCACCAAGAAGCTGCAGGTCCATCCAGTTGATGCGAGGCAAAGCGCACCTTCTCAAAGACATCGGTGCATCCAACGGTGACTAGCTCTCTTCCAATTTTATGGAGCCAATCATCCGCCACAATCGGCTCGGTGCTACTAGAGAACATCATGGATTCAACCTCGTAAATCGAGTCAAGTTGTCCACCGTGGGTGGTGGCGGGTGTGGATTGTTGGCGGTGTTGTTCTGATTCTGAATAAGGAGCTGCATCAGTGCATTCTGCTGTTGGAGCAGCTGGGTGAGTTCCGGCGGGAAACCAGTGTCACGTCTCGGAGGCATCTGGTGTTTTGGAGTGGGTGAGAAGATTAGAATAGAACAATGGTCTATGAGAAATACACTACCCATATGAATGCACAATCATAACACACCAATCATTTATTCATTCCACTCAAACATTGTTCAAACTCGATTACAAAAACTCATGACTAATCGAAGGAAAAACATCGGCCTAACTGATCGATGAAAAAGTAAAAGATAACATGGTGGTCGACTAAAAAGTCTTCATCAGTGGCACCTCCTCTTGGGGTTTCCTTGGTGGTACTCCTTCAAATCCTGATCATTGCTCACGAGGGGTGCTTCATCTCCACTCGGGTAAAGGTCCTCTCCCAAGTCCATCTTTTCCTCTATCGCGGCAAGCTTCATCTTCAGGTCGTCGACTATCTCCATGAAGTCCGTGATTTCTTCCTCATGGCCAAGGAAGTCTGCGCGTGCCTTCTCCTCCAGTTCCATTCGCGGAACAAAAGCTTCCGGTGTGTCTTGAGTTCGGCGAGTCTGAATCTCCCGCTTCTCGAGAAGACACTCCAAGTCTGGATGTACGAGAGAGTGGAATCGTCCTCAATGGTGCGGATGATATCTCCATTCCTTGCCTGCGAGAAACCATGGCGAGGTCTCGAGTGATCGAGCTCGGCCTGTACTCCTCTCGGAGGTGTCCAAGTGCTCGATAGATCGCCACGTCCCTTCCGATGATCCAGCTTGAACTCGGTGAACTCAAAGTTGATAGGCTCCGTGTATCCTCGAAGGTTCTCCACAGGATATGCACTTCAATCCTCAGCGGGTGTCCGTCGGAAGTGCATTAGTGGGTTTCGGTGATCGAGGGTAGAGCTATCTTCAGCTGCTTCACCATCTGGACCAGCTTTCTTCGAAGGGCATCGCCTCATCGGGCTGGCAGAACTCCGTAGCAAAACTGGGTGAACTCGTGCCATCTAGAATGTTGCACACGGGAGAAGAGTCGAATTGAGCAGGGAGAATTATGGAATGAAAAGGATGAAAGTAAATGGTCTCGCTTATGGCTTTCCGATCCTAGGGGTTACGATCCTACGGTCAGCGTGTGCTCGATACCATCTCAGAGCGACCGGACCCAAAATCGGTCAAATCTACGTATGCATACCATCCCAAGATCATCTTTGGTACTCACGATTACATCGATAAAGTAATCAAAGTTCAATCACACCTGAATATCATTAAACGATTCTCATATAGAGTCTTTATTACAAGGGAATAAATTGGCTCAAGGCCAACTCATGAGAAATAAACTACTAATGCTTTGAAGCGTCGAAGATAAGCGAGTCCATCCGACTCAAAGGGCAATCGCCAAGCGCGGAGCGTAGCCTCACTCTGATCGAATATATCTACGCAACATAATACGTTGCAGCCATGTAGGTCAGCTTTTGGAATAAGCTGGCAAGTCATGAAGAATAAAAATAATAAAGTTACTAACACTATATGCATTTTTGGCTGTGGAGCTCTAAGTTTCATCATTTTGCGAAAAGCAAATTTTACCCTACTACAGTGGACTTGCTTGCAAACTACTACAATTGTTGGTAGTTATTGAGATGGTTCCGCCAACCAATATCTCGTTCCCAATTATTAAGTCATAAAAGCCCCTCAAATTAATTCATTAGTTTTAATGTTGAGATATCCGAATACTTCCAAGTTCCAGAGGCTCAAATGTCCGTAACCGGGGACACGGTGTAACGCCCCAAGACCGGAGCTTTAGTTGTCTTCCAGGGTTTCCGAGTTTTGTCGTGTGATTTGTTTTGTTTGTGCATTCATCATGTCATCTCTTGCATTGCATCATCTCATCATGCCATCATATCTTTAATTTTTAAAACTCAACTAAATAAATTGTATGGATTTTTCGATCCATTTAAATCGAGGGATTCACATGGTGACTTCTCTTTATAACATATCCTCCCAATATTAGGGAGCTATAATAAATATTCCATTAATTGGAATTCACCATAACACACTTGCAAATTCCAATGCCCTTTCTACTTCAAGTTTGGTCCCCAAACCTTGCCATTATTATTTCATCATTTTCGGAGTTCCACCAAAATCCTCGGACCATTTTTGTTAAATTCTTCATATTCTTAAGAGCTCGGAAAATAATCCCTGTGCCCAAACTCTTTCTCTAATTTTTTTTCTTTTCTTCCCTTTCCTTTCTTTTCTCTGTTTAAGAGTTTAAAGAGAGAGAGAGAGGAGCTAGGCCCAGCCGGCCCCTGGCCTTTCTCCTCCACCAGGCCGGCCTAGCCTCCAGACCGGCCCAAGGCCCAGCCGGCGCAACCCTCTAACCCTAGCCCGATTCCCATCTCTCCTCGGTCCCTCTCCTCCAGCGCCGCTCCCTGCCCGATCCCCTCGTCCTCCCCATCGCTCCCGATCCCCCGATCCCCATCTCTCCCTCTCCTCGCCGCCTCTCTTCTCCTCGCCCCGATCGGGACCTCCCCGTCGCCCCCGTCAGCGACCAGGCCGGACCCCCCGGTGGCCTCCTCGTCGCCGACGAGCTCCACCAGGAGAGCCGCGCCCGATCCCCTCAAGCTCTGCCTCCTCGTCTACCCGGCGCCATCGCCTCGTCAGCTCCGTCGCTAGGGGAGGAGACCCTCGACCCGTCCATCTCGGCCCCGACTCCGGCGAGTGCGCCCCGTCGACTCTCCTCCACGCGCGCCTCCCTCTGCAGCACCAGGCCGCGACCGCGCCTCCTTCTCCTTGTCGCCCTTCGGTCGCTGCGACCAGGCCCGCAGCCGCCCCGTGGCCCCTCCGTTCCGGCGACCCTCGCCGCCAGCAGTAGCTCCGTGCACCCCCCCTCACCGACTGCCCCGGCCTCCGCGACCAGCGCCTCCACTACCTCCCCGTCAACTGCGCCAGCCTCTGCATCGCTCCAAGTCCCAACAGCGCGCCCTGTTCTGTTGACGCCAAAATCTACAACAGTCACCGAGCGTGAAATTTGCCAAGTACCACCAAGTTCGATGGATCGCCAAGTCCCCATGAGTCCTGTTTTCGTCAAGTTCGACTACACGGTTATGACCTCGGAGTTGGACCGCAGCGCCAAGTACCCCACCGGCAAGATCACACGGACTCGAGCGACTACAGACCGAAATGTCAAGTACTCGTCGAAAGCGAACGTGAAACACTACTTCCTCTACCGTCGCCGTGTACCACTACTTCCCTCGACGATCATCGCGAGAACGACTACTTCCCTCTACGAAACGCGAACCGTCCCATTTGAACGCTTCGGAGGTATAACCCGAGACGACCGCGATGAGATGCACGATATGTTTGCACCGTGTCCGAATCATCCTTGCGATGCCCCTCTTTTGCCATGCCACCGTTCCGCGGGAACCCGGTAACCGGGAACACCCCACCATCCTGCTCAACTCGCTTCCGCCCACTTTCTTTTGCACCGACATCTCGATGAGCTGTCGGAACCGGAATGTTGCCGTGGCACCATTTCCGTTGTCGTTGCCGTGGCACCCTTTTTCGTTCCCGCCACGACGACTAATGCTTCATAACATGCTCATGTCAACATTTTCATAAAGTTGCATTAAACTTGCTCTTGTCATCCGCATCATGATAACAACATTTAAATGTTTAAATTGTTGTTTGCATTAATTTGCTTAAATGCCATGCTAAAATGATTTATTTCATAACTAAATAACCGTAGCTCCATTTTAAATAAATTATATATGTAAATGGGGTAGAAAATGCATAGATTAACATGGTAGCATTACTTTGCATGTTTAACAACTCTAAAATATGCTTTAGGTCAGATCTGTTCGAATCCATAATTTTGCATATGGGGATTTTCGGAATTGTTGTTTCTTATTTCGGCCTCATTTAAACTTGCCTAGTGAGGTACTTTTGTTGTGCTTCACCTCTTGCCATGTTTAACAACATTTAATATTGTTGAGTACCTAATCGGGAGAGAACTAAATAAGTGTTGTGGTGTTTTGTTAATATGCAATTCGTTGCATATTGAGCTCCACTTAATTTGTAGGATTGTTTGTGCATATTGCCATGCCTCTTTAAATCGGACATGCATCATATTTGTTTGTGCATCATGCCATGTTTATGTGATTGTGTGTTTACTATGTTGTTTGCTTCTTTCCGGTTTGCTTCTCTCGTTAGCCGGGTTCGTTCGGAGTTGTGAGGATTCATTCGACTTCGTCCGTTTGTTTTCTTCATGGACTCGTTCTTCTTCCTTGCGGGATTTCAGGCAAGATGACCATACCCTCGAAATCACTACTATCTATGCTTGCTAGTTGCTCGCTCTCTTTGCTATGCCTATGCTATGATGCCTATCACTTGCTTATCATGCCTTCCCATATTGCCATGTCAAGCCTCTAACCATCCTTTCCTAGCAAACCGTTGTTTGGCTATGTTACCGCTTTGCTCAGCCCCTCTTATAGCGTTGTTAGTTGCAGGTGAAGATGAAGTTTGTTCCTTGTTGGAACATGGAGATGTTGTTCCTTGTTGGAACATGTTTACTTGTTGGGATATCACAATATATCTTATATTATTAATGCATCTATACACTTGGTAAAGGGTGGAAGGCTCGGCCTTATGCCTGGTGTTTTGTTCCACTCTTGCCGCCCTAGTTTCCGTCATACCGGTGTTATGTTCCCGGATTTTGCGTCCCTAACGCGGTCGGGTGATTTATGGGACCCCCTTGACAGTTCGCTTTGAATAAGACTTCTCCAAAGAAGGCCCAACATTGGTTTTACCATTTGCCTCACCTATGCCCTTTTTCCCTTGGGTTTCCGGAGCCCGAGGGTCATCTTTATTTTAGCCCCCCCGGACCAGTGCTCCTTCGAGTGCTGGCCCGAACTAGAGTGCTGTGCAGCGCCCCCTCAAGGCAACTTGAGGTTTGGTTTTAGTTGTATGGACTGCTCATCCGAGTGTGCCCTGAGACCGAGATATGTGCAGCTCCTATCAGGATTTGTCGGCACATCCGGGCGGCTTTGCTGGTCTTGTTTTATTGCTGTGAAATGTCTTGTAGCCGGGATTCCGAGACTGATCGGGTCTTCCCGGGGAGAAGGAATATCCTTCGTTGATCGCGAGAGCTTATCATGGGCTAAGTTGGGACACCCCTGCAGGGTTTGAACTTTCGAAAGCCGTGCCCGCGGTTATGTGGCAGATGGGAATTTGTTAATGTCCGGTTGTAGAAAACCCGAAGTTGATCTTAATTAAAATACACCAACCGCGTGTGTAACCGTGATGGTCTCTTCTCGGCGGAGTCCGGGAAGTGAACACGGTGTTGGAGTTATGTTTGACGTAAGTAGTTTCAGGATCACTTCTTGATCATAGTTGTTCGACCGTGCTTTGCCTCCTCTTCTCGCTCTCTTTTGCGTATGTTAGCCACCATATATGCTAGTCGCTTGCTGCAGCTCCACCTCGCTACCCTGTCCTACCTTTAAGCTTAAATAGTCTTGATCTCGCGGGTGTGAGATTGCTGAGTCCTCGTGACTCACAGATACCTCCTAAACCAGTTTGCAGGTGCCGATGAAACCGTGCAGGTGACGCATCCGAGCTCAAGGAGGAGCTCGATGAAGATCTTGTTCTTTGTGTTGTTTCGTTTCAGTTGATCAGTAGTGGACCCCAGTTGGGACGATCGGGGATCTGTGTAGCTTTTGGGGTAGTCTTCTTTTATTTTGGTTCCGTAGCCGGACCTTGATTGTATCTGTATGATGTAATGTTTTACTCATGCATTGTGTGAAGTGGCGATTGTAAGCCAACTATGTATCTTTTCCCTTATGTATTACATGGGTTGTGTGAAGATTACCTCACTTGCGACATTGCTTTCAATGCGGTTATGCCTCTAAGTCGTGCTTCGACACGTGGGAGATATAGCCGCATCGAGGCGTTCAAGTTGGTAATCGAGCCTTCCCGACTTAGGAGCCCCTACTTGATTGTTTCTTTGGCGTTGTTGAGTCTAGAACGGAAAATGTTTTGAGTCTTAGGATTATATATATCGGAGAGTAGGATTCTTTTACTCCTCAGTCCCTTCGTCGCTCTGGTTAGGTATCCTGACGTAGAGTTTTGACTTTTCTCTCCTCACATTTCACTAAATTTTTTTTTAGGATCACGCGGGTATCTTGGAATCGTTCCGATGGTTTTGTGACGAGAACATTGTTCTTGGTGCCTCCTGTCATTTAGGGGTTGTGGCAGTGTCCCGGGGAGTTGAGCTCCGAGGTGTTGTCGCCACGATTTTATCGTTGCAGATTCTGGAATACCGAGTTTTGCCGACATCGAAATCTCTTTTGTGCAGTTGTTGGTGAGATAACCTCGATAGCCCAAAGATCTTGTGGCGAAAAGGGAGTATTGCCATGACTTGTATAACGGATGTTTTTCGAAGGTCGAGGTACATGATTTCCGGAGTTTTCTTGGTTATGTGTTGACGGATGGATACAACTGGATCTAGGTATTGTTAGTTTGGGTGATATATTTTGTGTCCCCTGTATCCCCAACACCAGATTGCATAACCAGAAAGTTTCGGGAGTTTATAGGTGGGAATTCAAGTAGCTCCTAGAATATCTTTCCAACACACACATGATACGATATGGGATCTATCATATGTTTGTTTCTGGCTTATTCTGCAAGCCAAATCCTTTGTTTTGTTCCGTTTTGTGGTATTCAAGTTGCTTCAATGCCAAGTGTTGATTCCATACCTCATTCTAAATGGTGTTCTCATATTGCTATGTGAATACTAATCCTTCTTGATCACTGAGCTTGTCATGTTAATTCTTTTCCAACCGGCGTGCTTCTCTTCAAGTGGATCCGATCATTTCAACATTCGCAAGATCAATTCTAAGCTTTTTCTCAACGGTGTTCGTTTCATCCGACCCAAGTTGTTTTGATTTCCCGCCCTCCCACCCTTTTTCTTCAAGGACTCAGATTTCTTAATCAAGTATCCATTTTATTGAGTGAAGTTTCTTCATTCTTTTCCTTTAATGTTTTATCCGGTGATTTCTCATGAAGACGCTTAAGGAAACTTTTACCTTATCATTGTTCCATTCTAATTTTCTTCTCCGGTGGATTTAAGTCAAGTTTTCGGTGTTGATCGTATTCTTTTCATCGTTTCAAATGCTTTCTCATGTCGGTGCATCTCTTAATCATCCACTTCTCGCTATTCAATTGTTCCGGAGTGTTGAAGATATCTCAGAAGATTCTAGTTTCCATTCTCAATTCACTTAAGTTCTTTTGAGGATGCTATCTCATTCAAGCCATTTAATTCTACCGGTGCAATATCTATTTCAAACAATTATTCAACGGTGGTTCTTTTGAGTGGGCCCTAACCCACAGGTCTTTTCCCAGGATCTTACCTGACTCTTCTAATTTTCCGGAGTTATTCCCAAATTCATTGCAAAGTTTGATGTAAGGATGAATTATCATCAGTCTAATGTCTTTCTCCAAGATCTTTCAAATTATTTTCATTGTTGGTTCAACCTTTCTAATTTTCATTCCGGAGTGCTTCAACAATTCATGGTGGTGTTTCTCATCGTCATTCTTCGAATTTTGAAGACCGAAGAAGAGTTTCTCTTTAATCTTGCTCCATTCTCTTCAAGATTCATGGTTCTAGCTTCGTGCCATCCTCATATTTGTTTTAGATTGTGAGAATTCTTTTCACCCACCCGGAGCATTTCAGGAGTCTTTTCAGTTTGATTCTCGAGCCCATCATCTCGAATTATTCATTCAAGCGCTCAACTCTTGTTTTCCAAATCTCACGGTGCATCGTCAAATATCCTCTAATCAGTTCATGATCTCTTCGTTCTAATGTATCTAAATTCTGTCAAGCATCTTTATTCGTTTTCTAATTCTTCCCGGTGATTTGTGCCTTTGCTATGTTCATTTTTAATTCTTACGGTGGTTCGTTCAAGATTTCACTTCCTTCTTTATCATATCAATTCATTTGTTGTTTTCCAAATCCCACCGGTGGTTCCATCAATACCTTCCCAAGTTTGCGCCATATCCATCTTAATCCTTTCTACGGGAATAAGTAGTATGCCAAATCCATTGCTTTCCATCAATTTAATTGGTGAAGGATCAGCATAATGTTATTCTTATTCTTGTTTCATCGAGTAAATTCAATTCCTTATTCCGGAGGTTCATCAAAATTCTTGATTTCATTTGTTCATCTTTCTTTCCGGAGTTCCAAGTTTTCTCAGTTATATCATTTCAAAGCTTCATCTTAACACTGCAAGGCTTCACCTTGTGTTGTCAACTTCTCTTTCTTTTATCACCCTTTTGGTTACCGGAGTCCATCATGGAGGCTCTACATGGTGCTTCCTCAAGGATTCTTTTCATTCTTCAATTGTTCATCAAGATTTCTCTCGGAGTTATGATCCGTCAAGCTATACTCAAAATTGAACATGGTGCTCAACACATGTTTTGTTTTGAGGAGTTCAAGCATTCTTCATCTTGCATTCCAAAGTGCAATTTGTTCTACCTTATCTTTTGAGGTGGTGTTATGTCATTCTCGACAATTTGAGTTCGTGTTTCATGATTGGTCAAGAATGATATATTTTAAATCCATCAATCTCTTCATTGGAGTTATCTTGGGCTATATTTCACCTAAAGCTTCCCCTAAGGGAATTTGCTATTATGGTGCTTATCAATGATCCAAGTTTTATCCTATTCTCTGGGGGAAAGAAGATTTCATCTTCTTGTTGATCTTAATTCAATCGTTTGTTTCCGTTAGTGGCAGAAACTCACCTCATAATTTTGAGATGTTTACCATAAGCCCACAACAAGCTTGTGCTTTTCGTTGTTGGTTTTCCAACAATTCCGCTCTAACCTTCTTGGCAAGGATGCTTCCCAAATTCATTTGTGGTAGAAGTTGTCATTTTCTTCTCCATCCCTTTATCCCAACAATCTAGATTCTATTCTTTCGTTTCGAAGGCATTGTGATGTTGCTCTCTTCGACCCATCGTCTCGTTTTGCCAAGATCATGTTCTTTTTCTTGCTTTATCCATTTAACCGGAGTGTTGTGTTTTCTCCTTAAATTCTTTTCATTTTATCTAGTTTTCCTTCTTCTTTCAGTCGGAGTGCTGCCCAAATTTTATCAATCTTATTCCTTGTCTATCTAGTTTTAACCGGAGTGGTTTCAGTATCTATCTTATCACTAAACCTCTTGGTTCTCGTCGTATCCCTTGTTCCTCTTTTCTAACAGAGTGTTTTCAACTTTGTTCATCTTCGTTGTTTTCTTTCTTTCAAGTTTTAAACCTCTCGAGGTTCTTTGGTTTCACTCGTTTGTCAAAGAAGCAACTTTGTTTTACCTCTTCCTCTTCCTCTTTTCTCCGGTGCCATCCTAGATCTCGGGACGAGATCCTCTCGTAGTGGTGGAGTGTTGTAACGCTCCAAGACCGGAGCTTTAGTTGTCTTCCAGGGTTTCCGAGTTTTGTCGTGTGATTTGTTTTGTTTGTGCATTCATCATGTCATCTCTTGCATTGCATCATCTCATCATGCCATCATATCTTTAATTTTTAAAACTCAACTAAATAAATTGTATGGATTTTTCGATCCATTTAAATCGAGGGATTCACATGGTGACTTCTCTTTATAACATATCCTCCCAATATTAGGGAGCTATAATAAATATTCCATTAATTGGAATTCACCATAACACACTTGCAAATTCCAATGCCCTTTCTACTTCAAGTTTGGTCCCCAAACCTTGCCATTATTATTTCATCATTTTCCGGAGTTCCACCAAAAATCCTCGGACCATTTTTGTTAAATTCTTCATATTCTTGCGAGCTCGGGAAAATAATCCCCAGGCCCAAACTCTTTCTCTAATTTTTTTTCTTTTCTTCCCTTTCCTTTCTTTTCTCTGTTTAAGAGTTTAAAGAGAGAGAGAGAGGAGCTAGGCCCAGCCGGCCCCTGGCCTTTCTCCTCCACCAGGCCGGCCTAGCCTCCAGACCGGCCCAAGGCCCAGCCGGCGCACCCCTCTAACCCTAGCCCGATTCCCATCTCTCCTCGGTCCCTCTCCCTCCAGCGCGCTCCCTGCCCGATCCCTCGTCCTCCCCATCGCTCCCGATCCCCGATCCCCATCTCCCTCTCCTCGCCGCCTCTCTTCTCCTCGCCTGATCGGGACCTCCCGTCGCCCGTCAGCGACCAGGCGGACCCCAGTGGCCTCCTCGTCGCCGACAAGCTCCACAGAGAGAGCGCCCGATCCCCTCAAGCTCTGCCTCCTCGTCTACTCCGGCGCCATCGCCTCGTCGGCTCCGTCGCCAGGAGGAGACCCTCGACCCGTCCATCTCGGCCCCGACTCGTGAGTCGCCCGTCGACTCTCCTCCACGCGCCTCCCTCTGCAGCACCAGTCCGCGACCGCTCCTCCTTCTCCTCGTCGCCCTTCTTCGCTGCGACAGGCGCAGAGCTGCCCGTGGCCCCTCCGTTCGGCGACCCTCGCCGCCAAGAGACTCTGCACCCCCCCTCACCGACTGCCCGGCCTCCGCGACCAGCGCCTCCACTACCTCCCGTCGTCGCGCCAGCCTCCTGCATCGCTCCAAGTCCCAACGCCCCTGTTCTTTGTTGACGCCAAGTACAACGGTCACCGAGCGTGAAATTTGCCAAGTACCACCAAGTTCACGATGGATGCGCCAAGTCCCCATGAGTCCTGTTTTCGTCAAGTTCGACTACACGGTTATGACCTCGGAGTTGGAACGCAAGCGCCAAGTACCCCACCGGCAAGATCACACGGACGCTCGAACGACTACAGACCGAAATGTCAAGTACCTCGTCGAAAACGAACGTGAAACACTACTTCCTCTACCGTCGCCGTGTACCACTACTTCCCTCGACGATCATCGCGAGAACGACTACTTCCCTCTACGAAACGCGAACCGTCCCGTTTGAACGCTTCGGAGGTATAACCCGAGACGACCGCGATGAGATGCACGATATGTTTGCACCGTGTCCGAATCATCCTTGCGATGCCCCTCTTTTGCCATGCCACCGTTCCGCGGGAACCCGGTGTGACGCCCTCGATTCAATCGTACACTAATCATGCACGCAAATGTGTACGATCAAGATCAGGGACTCACGGGAAGATATCACAACACAACTCTACAAATAAAAAAAATCATACAAGCATCATAATACAAGCCAGGGGCCTCGAGGGCTCGAATACAAGTGCTCGATCATAGACGAGTCAGCGGAAGCAACAATATCTGAGTACAGACATAAGTTAAACAAGGTGCCATAAGATGGCTAGCACGAATCGGGATACAGATCGAAGAGGACAGGCCTCCTGCTGGGATCCTCCTAGGTCACTCCTGGTCGTCGCCGCGGGCTGCACGTAGTAGTAGGCGCCCGAGTAGTAGTCGCCGAGGCGGTGGCGTGCGATCCAGGCTCCATCGTCTGATTGCAGCAATCGAATAGAGATAGGGAAAAAGGGGAACAAGGCAACCGTGAGTACTCATCCAAAGTACTCGCAAGCAAGGAGCTACACTACATATGCAAGGATATATGTGTAAAGGCCATATCAGTGGACTGAACTGCAGAATGCCAGAATAGAGAGAAGGCCTAGTCCTAACGAAGACTAGCATCTTCCGGAAACCACCATCTTGCAGCAAACAAGAGGGAGTAGAGTAACATAACTTAAAGTAGCAGTAGTGTTATCAACCTCGGCCAGAGATCCTTCCTCGACTCCCTGCGAGAAAGAAATCCCAGAGCCATACTATCCAATTATCATCATAAACCAATCCTCATCGCAATCCATTGCTCATATCCATGTCTCATCTCAAGTTTCCAGTTCTAGTTGTATCGATCGATACAACTCCAAGTGTCCGTTACCGTAGGACAGGCTATCGATAGATGTTTTCTTCCCTGCAGGGGTGCACCAACTTACCCACCACGCTCGCTTAACTCCGGCCGGACACACTTTCCAGGGTCATGCCCGGCCTCGGTCAAACAATACGCCGCAACCCGACCTAGGCTTAATAGAGAGGCCAGCACGCCGGACTAAACCTATGCCCCCAGGGGTCATGGGCCATCTCCCCGGGAACTCCTGCACGTTGCGTACGCGGCCGGAAGCAGACCTAGCCCATCAGGCGTTCCAGTCCAATCCGGCGCGCGCCCGCTCGACGCCGACGCCTAAGAAGCCGGCTGATGTATACGACGCAGAACGCCCATACTTAGCCCACGTGATGGTTAGTGCTATCGGCCGAGGCCCTCGGATCAAATATCCAAATCGTAGTGGATTAGGAACGCGGTAACAAGCAGAACTCACGAAGATGTGATCCCGCTGCCTGCCTCGAGGACTTGTGGCAAGGGCTAGGAATGCCCGCCACGCCTCGTAAGTATCTCGCGGGCACCCTCAAGGTCAACCCGTCTCCACATCACTCGCAATTAAGCACGCGCGGGTACCCCTCAGGGTCGACCCGTCTTTCCAAGTAACAGCGGTAAAAGTCCAAGTAATCGTGAGTCCAAACATCAAGGGGAAAACACGAGGAATCACCCCGGTGTATTCCACTCAATGTAGTCATCAAGGTGGACGTAAGAGGATTCACCCTCGAGGTCCACACTTGAGGGGTTGCACGACAGTCGATCGAAGTGGTTAAAGAGGAAATCACCCTCGATGTCCTGGCGGATAACTATACTACGGGGTTAATATCGAAGTGTTGTAGAGGTTTCACCCTCGGTACTCGATAGTAACCTAGTAGTGTCGAGCAACTAAGGGAAGTGATGTGCGGTGTCGGGCTGGTCTCGATCCGTTGATCGGTCTTCAATGATGAAGCGAGGCAACAAGGACAAGGTGGGGGTCAGCGATGGGTCTCTAACCAACCTATGCTAAGCATTTAGGATAAGCGGTAGGTAACAATAGCGAGTTACAATAAGCAGGCTATGCAGCGAATAGGAGCAACAATAACAGTAGCAAAATCTAGTGCAAGCAATAAGAGAATGGAATGGGCGATATCGGGATGATCAAAGGGGGCTTGCCTGGTTGCTCGGCAAGAGAGAGGATCGTCGACCTTGTAGTCGAATCGGCGGTGCGGCGTCGGTCTCAGTAGTCTACCAAGAGAAGAGGGGAAGAAACAATGAATACACGATAACAGATGCATAACGATGCATGACATGCCAAGAAGCGATGCTAGGCGTGCCCTAACGTGGTAAGAAGGGTTGGTTTAGGGGAAGCATCAGGAAGTTATCCTGCCCGGACGTCTGTCATCTGAGATGAACCGGAGGAGAAAGTTTGCAGGTTTGATAGGTTAGAGGCGTGCGGTGGACGAGCGGATTGCGTATCCGAATTCGTCTCGTCGTTACGAGCAACTTTCATGTTGAAAATATTTTAATCCTGACTCACGGTTAAAAGTTATGAATTATAAAAGGTTTTATTAATTTCGGAATTTTAATTAATTATTTAATTAATTTTGAAAAAGCATTTATGACATCAAGATGAGGTCATCTTGGCGTCATCGACCAACAGGGTTGACTAAGTCAACCTGCCAGTGGGTCCCACATGTCATTCACTAAGCCTAATTAACCTAATCAGATTAATTAATCTTAGTTAATTAAGTTAACTAATGATTAGTATTAATTAATCCAGATTAATTAGTTTAATTAATTACCCAATTAATTAGCTAATGATTAGGTTTAACTAATCCAGAATTAATTAGATTAATTAATTACTCAATTAATTAATTAATTAGTTATTTAGTTAATTAGATTAATTCACTTTTAATTCATTTTCGTTTTTGTTTATTTAAATCATTCATTTTAACGTTTTTGGGGGTGGGGCCCCCTGTCAGAGGCACACGGCCTAGCGGGTGCGGGCGCCCATGAGGGTTCTTGGTCTGGGTGCCGCCCGATTGAGGCACGACCTGCCCGGTCGGGCGGCGACCACCAGGCGGACCAGGCGGGCGGCGGCAAGTGGCCACTGGCTGGCGCGCCCATGCCCGGCGAGCGACACCGTGAGGGGGGCGACGGAGGCGGTGGCGGGCTCGGGAGAAGGGGATCGGGGCCGGTCGGAGCGGCGGGAGGCGCCGAGCAGGGGAGGAGGGCCTTGAGGCTCTGGCGGTCCAAGACGGCGGCCGCCGACGAGGGGGAAGAGGAAGGGGAGTCGGGGGCACGGTGGGGCAAGGGCGCGCAAGGCCACGGACGGGCGTGTGAGGCGCCGGGCGGGGGAGGCACGGTGGCGTGGTGCTGCTGCACGGCGGGTGGGGCGGGCGGCCGAGGGGGAGGCCGGAGGGACTGGAGGGGGAACGCCACAGGGCTGGCACTGGCCAGAGCAGACGCCGACGAGGGAGAGGAGGAGGCTCGAGGCCTCACCGGGTTGTGAGGTCTCGGGCGCGTCGTGGTGTAGGTCGAGGTGGGCGCTGGGACGAGCGGGCGACGACGGAGCAGGCCATGGAGTGGAGGGTCCAGCGAGGTCCAGGCGCTGGCGCCGAGGCCGAGCGGATCAGGGCCATGATCGCCGGGCTGGGGGGCGCGCGGAGGGAGGAGGGGCGCCCCAGGCGGTGTGGAGGAGGAGGAGGGCGAGGCGGGCGGGGCGGGGGGGACGGCGGCGAGGGGGAATCGCCCGACGGGGGAGGCGGTGCGGTCGATCCCGACCCAGATCGGATCGGGAGAGGGGAGTGGGGCGACGTGGGGAGGGAGGGGGAAGTGCGGGGCGGTTGGGGACTAGGGTTTCCCCTCGGGGGATAAGGGAGAGGGGGGTGGCCCGGCTGGGCCGGCCTGGTGGCCCAGTGGGGCTGGCCCAGGGAGGGGGGGAAGGAGATGGGCCAAGGGGGGAGTGGGGAGGGGGCCGGCTGGCTGGGCCGGTGGGGGTTTATCCCCCTCCCAGATTTATTTTTATTTTTATTATTTTTTTGACAGACTCGAAACAACGGTTAGAAACTTAACAGAACCGGGGGGGTTTACTGTTGCAAAACCATCCGGGCGTTACAAATCTCCTCCACTACAAGAAATCTCGTCCCGAGATTTAGGAGGTAGACGGAAAGAGTGAGGGATATTCATCTCAGAGGCGATCCTCGCGTTCCCGTGTGGCTTCATCTTTGAGTGATTCACCTTTGGACTTTGAGGAATTTGATCGCCGACGCGTGTGCGGCGTTCAGCTTGGTCGAGAATGCGGACCGGATGCTCTTTATAGGAGAGGTCCTGTTGCAATTCGAGCACTTCATGGTCCACTGCTCGGATTGGGTCCTTGAAGCAGCGTCGGAGTTGGGACACGTGGAACACATCGTGAACCCGAGAAAGGTTGACGGAAGCTCCAGTTGATAAGCCACTTTTCCACGCCTTTCCAGAATAGTGAAAGGGCCAATATAGCGAGGAGCTAGCTTGCCCTTGATTCCGAAGCGGTGAGCACCCTTCATTGGTGTAACGCGAAGATAGGCCTTTTCGCCAGGTTGATAGACCATGTCTTTGTGATGCCGGTCATAATTACTCTTTTGACGCGACTGAGCAGTCTTGAGATTCTCGCGAATAATGCGGACTTGTTCTTCGGCATGTTGGATAATATCCGGACCGAAGAGTGGGCGTTCCCCAGTTTCTGACCAGTTCAGAGGGGTTCGGCACTTTCGTCCATATAACACTTCGAAGGGGGCCATCTTCAGACTAGCTTGAAAGCTATTATTATAAGAGAACTCAGCATACGGGAGAGATTCCTCCCATTTCTTGCCGAATGAGACGACACAAGCTCGAAGCATGTCTTGAGAATTTGGTTGACACGCTCAACTTGCCCTTGAGGCTGCGGATGAAAAGCAGATCTTGAAAGATAAATGAGTCCCCATAGCTTCTTGAAAACTTGCCCGTAATCTTGAAGTGAATAAGCTGCCACGGTCCGAATCGATAACCAGTGGAATACCGTGAAGTGAAACTATTCTCGACATATAGAGCGTTGCAAGCTGGCTAGCGTGATCGTTTCTTTGACCGCCGAAAATGTGCAACTTTAGAAAGCGGTCAATGACGACAAGAATAGCATCATTACCTTTCTGCGATTTGGGAAACCCGGTGACGAAGTCCATTTCAACATGGTCCCATTTCCATTCGGGAATAGAGATAGGCTGCAGAGTTCCAAAGAGGCCTTTGATGTTCTGCTTTGATACGACGGCAAACGTCACACTCAGAAACATAGCGAGCAATGTCCTGCTTCATATTCGACCACCAGAATCTCTGACGAATGTCTTGATACATCTTGGTACTGCCAGGGTGGATACATAGAGGCGTATCATGAGCTTCTTGCATAACCTTCTGAGTCATACCCAGGTTGTCCTTCTTGCAAGGCACCACTAGGCGGCCTTTGAAGTACAAGGCGCCATCATCAGCAATAGTGAAGGATGAGGGATTTCCCTTCCTGACGTCTTGTTTAAGCTTGTAGACCTCAGAGTCAGATCCCTGCATTGTCTTTATGGTGTCCAAGAGATCGGGTTCAACAGCCAGGGTAAAGAGGGATCCCTGGGGAACAACACGGAGATTCATCTTGCGGAACTCCGGAGGAGGGGGAGCGAGTGCACCGGAGGAACGATATGGAGGTTCACTGCTGAATTCTTCAACAAGTGAGGGCTGAACTTTGTGAACTCAAGGTGGTTGCAGAAGACTTATGCTCAAGGCATCAGCCATCACATTAGCCTTGCTCGGCGTATAGGAAATTCCCAAATCAAAGTTCGCAATAGTCTCCATCCATCTCTCGCCGACGGAGGTTCAGGTCTGGCTGAGTAAACAGATACTTCAGACTTTGGTGGTCGGTGAAGATCTCATAACGATTACGAGAAGGTAATGCCGCCATTGCTTTTAGCGCATGAATGACAGCAGCAAGTTCGAGGTCGTGAACTGGGTAGTTCTCCTCGTGAGGGCGAATCTGCCGAGAGGCATAAGCAACCACTTTGCGCTCTTGCATTAGGACACCGCCTAATCCTTGACGAGAAGCGTCGCAGTAAATGACGAAGTCCTTCTTAGTATCAGGAGGAGCTAGCACTGGGGCAGTTGTCAGCTTGTCTTTGAGTTCCTGGAAACTTTCCTGACACTTATCTGTCCATTGGAACTTGACGCCTTTATGCAATAGATTAGTCAGAGGCCTGGCAATCTTGGAGAAGTTCTCGACGAATCGACGGCAATAGCTGGCGAGACCGAGAAAACTTCTGACTTGCTTAACGTTCTTCGGAGGAGTCCAATCGAGAATAGCCTGAACTCGTTCAGGGTTGACGGCAATACCATCCTTAGAAATGACATGCCCAAGATAGGTTACTTCGGGAAGCCAGAATTCACATTTGGAGAACTTGGCATAGAGTTGATGCTCTCGTAGCTTTTCCAAAGACAAGACGAAGATGTTCAGATGTTCTTCTTCATTCTTGAATAGATCAGGATATCATCCAGATAAACCACGATTTAACTTGTCGAGGTAATCCATGAATATATAGTTCATCAAAGTGAGAGAAGGTGGCTGGAGCATTGGTTGCCGAAGACATGACGGTGTACTCGTATGAACCATAACGAGTCACAAATGCGGTCTTGGGGATATCCTCCTCGCGAACACGGATCTGGTGGTAACCCAACCTCAAGTCGAGTTTCGAGAACACCGACGAACCAGCCAGCTTGATCATAAAGATCATTGATCCGAGGAGAGGATACTTATTCGAATGGTAGCTTGATTTATAGGACGGTAGTCTTGAACCAATCGGTTTGTCCCATCCTTCTTCTTGACAAGAGAGAAGGTGCTCCCCAAGGAGAGCAACTTGGGCGGATGAAACCACTTTGAAGAGATTTGTCGATTTCCTCCTTTAGCTCAAGGAGTTCATGCGGCGGCATCTTGTAGGGACGCTTGGCTATAGGAGTGGTGCCTGGTTTCAAGTCGATGACGAATTCGACAGCTCTAGCGGGGAATCCTCGAAGTTCTTCAGGAAAGACGTCTTGGAAATCACAAACGACAGGAATGTTTTCAATTCCCTCGAGGGGTGCGGCGTTTAATGCATTCAATGCATAGAGCCTTGCCTCGGCATTTTGAACCAGACGAGCATTGTAGCTTATGATTTCATCGAAGGTGCAGCAGATGGACGGTCTTAGTGGCGCAAACGATTGACGCAGATGCGCTTTCAACCAATCCATCCCCAAAATGAGGTCGATGTTAGGCGTCTTCAGGATAATGGGGAGGCATAGAATTCCAGCCTTCGATTTCCACGGGACGTCGACGCCAACCATGGAGGTTTGACATTGTCCCAATGGGGTTTTACCACTACGAAGAGTTCATCCTTCACACTTAACGTCGTGCTTGTATGCAAAGTCTTGAGACATGAATGAATGCGATGCTCTGAATCGAATAAAGCAGATGTGTACTGAATTTACGAGGAGTGTACCCATCACAGTAGCAGGCTGGTCTTGAGCTTCGTTCAGATCAACGTGGTTGGCCTGAGCTTGCCCATAAGACTTGCCAGTGTTGTTGCGGTTCTGGTTGTTTCCACGGCCGATTCATGGAAGGGCCACTGATTACGGTTCGGTTGCATTCTCTAGCACGGTGCCCTGGCTGTCCGCACCTGAAGCACAAGCCATTATTGGGAGTGGGAACAGGAGCTTGGGGTGGTGGAGCTGGAAGCTTCGGCTGCTTAGTGGTAGGCAGACGAGGTGTAGCATAGTTCTGCTTGGAAGCAGATGCATTCGGCTGGTACATGCTATTGGGAATCCATATCTTGCGCTTCTGCGAGGACGGGCCCGAAGATGAGCCCGTGTCACGGTTGCGCCTGTTAGAGCTCTGGTATTCCTGCAGACCAGTTTCGACGTTGATAGCTTTGTTCACCAAGGTGGCGAAATCAGCAAAGTCGTGCACTAGAAGTGCGAGCTTGATGTCAGCTTGAAGACCGTCACGGAACTTCTCTTGTCTCACAAGCATCGGTTGCAATATCCTCTTCAAAGATAGCGAGACAGATCCAGAACTCTCCGATAGGCTTCAATGATCTTGTTGCCTTGGGTGAGGTTATGAAACTCACGCTTCTTCGGTCCATGACCCCTTGAGGGATGAAGCGGGCACGAAGGCAGCACCGAAGTCCGGCGGTGATGAGTGTTCCGACTGGCAGAGTACGCGGTGGCTATCCCACCATTGAGCTGCGGGTCCCTTCAGAAGAAGGAAGCAAAGGTGACATAGTGGCGGGGCTACATCAGCAGACTCCATCTCATAGGTGATGTCACGGAGCCAGTCATCAGCATCCAGTGGCTGGGTTGAGCTGCGGTACACGCTGGGGTTCAGGCGTATGAATTCCTGCAGAGTTGTCCCGTTTGGGTGCTGGTGCATATTGGGGCGGGGGAACTGAGCCATCATGTTCTCCATGAACTGGCGATTCATCTCGAGCTGTTGGATCATACCAGCCATGTACTCAGGCGGTGGTGGAAGGTTGGCAGCACGACCACGACCTGCTGGCCTAACCATCCTGCTAATATATCACAGGGATAGTTCAGCATTTGAGAAGATAAGCAAGAGACAAGAATCATTCATGATGAAACACGCATAAAGAAAGCAGCATGATGGGAACTACAAAGTAGTTGGCATATCTTACAAAAGGAATCATGCATAGAGTTCGATACATAGAGTCGAAGACATAGGCTACTACATCATAGGCGGCACGCTTGAGCTCATGGCGAATACATCAAATGCTAACAAGCAAGCCTACATCAGTCCCACGCGGCATGCGGAGGTAGCAGTAGCTTCGAGAGCTGGTAGTCGGCGGTGGATAGTCCTCCACGTCAGTGACCTGAGGGCCGCGGATACTCTGGTGCTGAATCCGACGTCCAGGTGGCAGGAAAGGGCCAAGTGCGGGAGAGTAGCCTCCCACGTCTGGCCAACCAACTCCCTGGGGCATCACGGTCCTGGCGGGGTAGATCGCAGAACGCGGCAGCTCTCCGGAACGGACAAAGGGGTGCATCAGCGTCAGAGCACGGTAGAGGTGCTGACGGGTGATGTACAACTCGTGGCGAAGAGCTCGGTTAGCTCGATCCAGCCCATCAGCATGCAGAACAAAGTTCTGATGGTGGAAAGGCTCTCTGGTGACAGTGGTGTAGGCAGCAGTGTAGTAACCTCCTCACCAACATCGACGCGATAGCAATGTGCCGAAGGGGAGGTGTCCAACTCTCGATACTCGCGACGAAGGCGTGTCGATGCAGCATAAGCAGCATCGTGGACTGCCATATCGATGGTCACTCCAACACCATGTGCGGTGTGCAGCACAGTAGTGGACTCATACTCCCGAGAGTAGAGGTGGACGATGGCGCGGTACTGCTCCTGGTTGTAGTCCTGGTACTCCTCATAGGCGGTGTACTCGGGGTGCCAGCGATAACCCAGATAGGTCATCATCTCGGCTAGCACCGCAGTGATCCCGAGGCACCAATGGCCGTCGTGTGGCGCACGACCTGCCTCGTGGGTTCCATCTGAAAACAAAGACGTTTCAAAGGAGTCAATGACAGGTGGAAATTGTTCAAATACAATTCCCAAAAACAACTAAGGCTATATCCATCTTCGGGTGAATGCGGTCACGGATCCTAGTGATAGTTAGTAAAATCGTTTAACCCGAGTAGAAGAGAGTTCAGAGCCCCGAGTAAAGGTCGAGGAGTAAAAGATCCTAATACCACCCGATGGCGGCGTGGGCCCGTAAGGCACACAGCCAAGTTAGTAAAAGTTTTGCAATGTCTAGACTCGACTTCGCCAAGGAGTGTGGAAGGGGATTCCTACAGCAATCGGCTCGATACCAACTTCAGCCCTCGATTCAATCGTACACTAATCATGCACGCAAATGTATACGATCAAGATCAAGGACTCACGGAAGATATCACAACACAACTCTACAAATAAAAAAATCATACAAGCATCATAATACAAGCCGAGGGGCCTCGAGGGCTCGAATACAAGTGCTCGATCATAGACGAAGTCGCCGAAGCAACAATATCTGAGTACGACATAAGTTAAACAAGGTGCCATAAGATGGCTAGCACGAACTGGGATACAGATCGAAGAGGACAGGCCTCCGCTCGGGATCCTCCTAGGTCACTCTGGTCGTCGCCGCCGGGCTGCACGTAGTAGTAGGCGCCCGAGTAGTAGTCGCGAGGCGGTGGCGTCTGGATCACAGGCTCCATCGTCGATTGCAGCAATCGAATAGAGATAGGGGAAAAAGGGGAACAAGGCAACCGTGAGTACTCATCCAAAGTACTACTTAAGCAAGGAGCTACACTACATATGCAAGGATATATGTGTAAAGGCCATATCAGTGGACTGAACTGCAGAATGCCAGAATAGAGAGAAGGCCTAGTCCTAACGAAGACTAGCATCTTCCGGAAACCACCATCTTGCAGCAAACAAGAGGGAGTAGAGTAACATAACTTAAAGTAGCAGTAGTGTTATCAACCTCGGCCAGAGATCCTTCCTCGACTCCCTGCGAGAAAGAAATCCCAGAGCCATACTATCCAATTATCATCATAAACCAATCCTCATCGCAATCCATTGCTCATATCCATGTCTCATCTCAAGTTTCCAGTTCTAGTTGTATCGATCGGGATACAACTCCAAGTGTCCGTTACCGTAGGACAGGCTATCGATAGATGTTTTCTTCCCTGCAGGGGTGCACCAACTTACCCACCACGCTCGCTTAACTCCGCCGGACACACTTTCTGTGGTCATGCCGGCCTCGGTCAAACAATACGCCGCAACCCGACCTAGGCTTAATAGAGAGGCCAGACGCGGACTAAACCTATGCCCTCAGGGTCATGGGCCATCTCCCGGGAACTCCTGCACGTTGCGTGTGACGGCCGAAGCAGACCTAGCCCATCGAGCGTTCGGTCCAATCCGGCGCGCCATCCGACGCCGACGTCTAAAAGCTTGGCTGATGTATACGACGCAGAACGCCCATACTTAGCCCACGTGATGGTTAGTGCTATCGGGCCGAGGCCCTCGGATCAAATATCCAAATCGTAGTGGATTAGGAACGCGGTAACAAGCGTAACTCACGAAAGATGTGACCCGTTGCCCGTCTCGAGGACTTGTGGCAAGGGCTAGGAATGCCCGCCACGCCTCGTAAGTATCTCGCGGGCACCCTCCAGTCAACCCGTCTCCACATCACTCGCAATTACACGCTGGTACCCTCGTGGTCGACCCGCCTTTCCAAGTAACAGCGGTAAAAGTCCAAGTAATCGTGAGTCCAAACATCAAGGGAAAACACGAGGAATCACCCGGTGTATTCCACTCAATGTAGTCATCAAGGTGGACATAAGAGGATTCACCCCGAGGTCCACACTTGAGGGGTTGCACGACGACAGTCGATCGGAAGTGGTTAAAGAGGAAATCACCCTCGATGTCCACAACCGGATAACTATACTACTGTGGTTAATATCGGAAGTCTTGTAGAGGTTTCACCCTCGGACTCGATAGTAACCTAGTAGTGTCGAGCAACTAAGGGAAGTGATGTGCGGTGTCGGGGCTGGTCTCGATCCGTTGATCGGGTCTTCAATGATGAAGCGAGGCAACAAGGACAAGGTGGGGGTCATCGATGGGTCTCTAACCAACCTATGCTAAGCAGTTTAGGATAAGCGGTAGGTAACAATAGCAAGTTACAATAAACAAAGGCTATGCAGCGAGAATAGGAGCAACAATAACAGTAGCAAAATCTAGTGCAAGCAATAAGAGAATGGAATGGGCGATATCGGGATGATCAAAGGGGGCTTGCCGGTTGCTCGGCAAGAGAGAGGATCGTCAAGATTGAGTCGAACGGCCACCGCAATGTCGGTCTCGTAGTCACCAAGAGAAGAGGGGAAGAAACAATGAATACACGATAACGGATGCATAACGATGCATGACATGCCAAGAAGCGATGCTAGGCGTGCCCTAACGTGGTAAGAAGGGTCTTGGTTTAGGGGAAGCATCCGGGAAGTTATCCGGTCCGGACGCCCATCACACAGATGAACCGGAGGAGAAAGTTTGCAGGTTTGATAGGTTAGAGACGTGCGGTGGACGAGCGGATGCGTATCCGAATCGTCTCGCCTCGCTGCTCGAGCAACTTTCATGTTGAAAATATTTTAATCAAGACTCGGATTAAAAGTTATGAATTATAAAAGGTTTTATTAATTTCTGGAATTTTAATTAATTATTTAATTAATTTGAAAAAGCATTTATGACATCGGCATGAGGTCATGCCGACGTCATCACCAACAGGTTGACTAAGTCAACCCCGCCAGTGGGTCCCACATGTCATTCACTAAGCCTAATTAACCTAATCAGATTAATTAATCTTAGTTAATTAAGTTAACTAATGATTAGTATTAATTAATCCAGATTAATTAGTTTAATTAATTACCCAATTAATTAGCTAATGATTAGGTTTAACTAATCCGAATTAATTAGATTAATTAATTACTCAATTAATTAATTAATTAGTTATTTAGTTAATTAGATTAATTCACTTTTAATTCATTTTCGTTTTCATTTATTTAAATCATTCATTTTAACGTTTTTTGGGGTGGGGCCTCTGTCGAGGCACACGGCCTAGCGGGTGCGGGCGCCATGGGTTATGGGAAGGTGCCACCGATTCGGCACGACCCGGCCGGGTCGGGCGGCGACCACCGGGCGGACGAGGCTGGGCAGCAGTGGTGGTGGTTGCCACGCCTGGCGCGGCCCGCGAGCGACACCGTGTGAGGGGGCGAGGAGGCGGTGGCGGGCTCGGGAGAAGGGGATCGGGGCCGGTCGGAGCGGCGGGAGGCGCCGAACGGGGGGGAGGGGAGGAGGGCCTTGGGCTCAGGCGGTCGCCTGGCAGGCGTCGACGAGGGGGAAGAGGAAGGGGAGTCGGGGGCACGGTGGAAGCAGCGCGGGCGCTGCACCGGACGTGGGTGAGGCGCCTGGGCGAGGGGAGGCACGGTGGCGTGGGGCGGCCACGGCCATGCAGTGCGCCGGGCGGCCGAGCCGGGAGCCGAGGGGACGGAGGGGGAACGCCACAGGCGGTGCATGGCAGAGCCGGACGCCGACGAGGGAGAGGGAGGAGGCTCAGTGGCCTCACCGGGGTTCATGGGTCTCGGGCAAGGCGTGGTGTAGGTCGAGGTGGGCGTCGGGACGAGCGGGCGACGGGAGCAGGCCGTGAGTGGAGGGGTCCGCGAGGTCAGGGCGTCTGGCGCCGAGGCCGAGCCGGACCGCGGCCGTGATCGGCGGGCTCGGTGGGCGCGGAGGGGAGGGAGGGCGCCCCAGGCGGTGAGGAGGAGGAGGAGGCGGCGAGGGGCGGGGCGGGGGGGGGAACGGCGGCGAGGGGGAATCGCCGACGGGAGGCGGTGGTCGATCCCACCCAGATCGGATCGGGAGAGGGAGTGGGGCGACGTGGGGGAGGAGGAAGGGGAAGGGCGGTTGGGGACTAGGGTTTCCCTCGGGGATAAGGGAGAGGGGGTGGCCGGCTGGGCCGGCCTGGTGGTGATGGGGCTGGCCAGGAGGGGGGGAAGGAGATGGGCCAAGGGGAGTGGGGAGGGCCGGCTGGTGGGCGGTGGGGTTTATCCTCCAGATTTATTTTTATTTTTATTATTTTTTTGACAGACTCGAAACAACGGTTAGAAACTTAACAGAACCGGGGGGGTTTACTGTTGCAAAACCATCCGGGCGTTACACCCGGTAACCGGGAACACCCCACCATCCTGCTCAACTCGCTTCCGCCCACTTTCTTTTGCACCGACATCTCGATGAGCTGTCGGAACCGGAATGTTGCCGTGGCACCATTTCCGTTGTCGTTGCCGTGGCACCCTTTTTCGTTCCCGCCACGACGACTAATGCTTCATAACATGCTCATGTCAACATTTTCATAAAGTTGCATTAAACTTGCTCTTGTCATCCGCATCATGATAACAACATTTAAATGTTTAAATTGTTGTTTGCATTAATTTGCTTAAATGCCATGCTAAAATGATTTATTTCATAACTAAATAACCGTAGCTCCATTTTAAATAAATTATATATGTAAATGGGGTAGAAAAATGCATAGATTAACATGGTAGCATTACTTTGCATGTTTAACAACTCTAAAATATGCTTTAGGTCAGATCTGTTCCGAATCCATAATTTTGCATATGGGGATTTTCCGGAATTGTTGTTTCTTATTTCCGGCCTCATTTAAACTTGCCTAGTGAGGTAGTTTTGTTGTGCTTCACCTCTTGCCATGTTTAACAACATTTAATATTGTTGAGTACCTAATCGGGAGAGAACTAAATAAGTGTTGTGGTGTTTTGTTAATATGCAATTCGTTGCATATTGAGCTCCACTTAATTTGTAGGATTGTTTGTGCATATTGCCATGCCTCTTTAAATCGGACATGCATCATATTTGTTTGTGCATCATGCCATGTTTATGTGATTGTGTGTTTACTATGTTGTTTGCTTCTTTCCGGTTTGCTTCTCTCGTTAGCTTCGGGTTCGTTCCGGAGTTGTGAGGATTCATTCGACTTCGTCCGTTTGTTTTCTTCATGGACTCGTTCTTCTTCCTTGCGGGATTTCAGGCAAGATGACCATACCCTCGAAATCACTACTATCTTTGCTTGCTAGTTGCTCGCTCTTTTGCTATGCCTATGCTACGATGCCTATCACTTGCTTATCATGCCTTCCCATATTGCCATGTCAAGCCTCTAACCATCCTTTCCTAGCAAACCGTTGTTTGGCTATGTTACCGCTTTGCTCAGCCCCTCTTATAGCGTTGTTAGTTGCAGGTGAAGATGAAGTTTGTTCCTTGTTGGAACATGGAGATGTTGTTCCTTGTTGGAACATGTTTACTTGTTGGGATATCACAATATATCTTATATTATTAATGCATCTATACACTTGGTAAAGGGTGGAAGGCTCGGCCTTATGCCCGGTGTTTTGTTCCACTCTTGCCGCCTAGTTTCCGTCATACGGTGTTATGTTCCCGGATTTTGCGTCCCTAACGCGGTCGGGTGATTTATGGGACCCCTTGACAGTTCGCTTTGAATAAGACTTCTCCAAGAAGGCCCAACATTGGTTTTACCATTTGCCTCACCTATGCCCTTTTTCCCTTGGGTTTCCGGAGCCCGAGGGTCATCTTTATTTTAGCCCCCGGACGGTGCTCCTTCGAGTGCTGGCCCGAACTAGAGTCTTGTCAGGCGCCGCCTCAAGGCAACTTGAGGTTTGGTTTTAGTTGTATGGACTGCTCATCCGAGTGTGCCACGAGACCGAGATATGTGCAGCTCCTATCAGATTTGTCGGCACATCCGAGGCGGCTTTGCTGGTCTTGTTTTATTGCTGTGAAATGTCTTGTAGCCGGATTCCGAGACTGATCGGGTCTTCCGGGAGAAGGAATATCCTTCGTTGATCGCGAGAGCTTATCATGGGCTGTTGGGACACCCCGCAGGGTTTGAACTTTCAAAGCCGTGCCAGCGGTTATGTGGCAGATGGGAATTTGTTAATGTCCGGTTGTAGAAAACCCGAAGTTGATCTTAATTAAAATACACCAACCGCGTGTGTAACTGTGATGGTCTCTTCTCGGCGGAGTCCGGGAAGTGAACACGGTGTTGGAGTTATGTTTGACGTAAGTAGTTTCAGGATCACTTCTTGATCATAGTTGTTCGACCGTGCTTTGCCTCCTCTTCTCGCTCTCTTTTGCGTATGTTAGCCACCATATATGCTAGTCGCTTGCTGCAGCTCCACCTCGCTACCCTGTCCTACCTTTAAGCTTAAATAGTCTTGATCTCGCGGGTGTGAGATTGCTGAGTCCTCGTGACTCACAGATACCTCCTAAACCAGTTTGCAGGTGCCGATGAAACCGTGCAGGTGACGCATCCGAGCTCAAGGAGGAGCTCGATGAAGATCTTGTTCTTTGTGTTGTTTCGTTTCAGTTGATCAGTAGTGGAGCCCAGTTGGGACGATCGGGATCTGTGTAGCTTTGGGGTAGTCTTCTTTTATTTTGGTTCCGTGAGCGGACCTTGATTGTATCTGTATGATGTAATGTTTTACTCATGCATTGTGTGAAGTGGCGATTGTAAGCCAACTATGTATCTTTTCCCTTATGTATTACATGGGTTGTGTGAAGATTACCTCACTTGCGACATTGCTTTCAATGCGGTTATGCCTCTAAGTCGTGCTTCGACACGTGGGAGATATAGCCGCATCGAGGGCGTTTCACACGGCTAATCGATTAGATCTTTAACTCTGCAGAGGGTTGCGCACTTTCCCCCTGTAACATCCCAAATTTCCTATTTGGAATGTTCTACAATTATAGCTAAGCATCCTATGCATCCTGTTTGAAATTTGAATGCTATTTGAAGTTTCAGAGAATTTTGAGTTTTGAATTTGAATTTCAAACTTTGGCATGTGGGAAATATTTCAAAAACTAAGCCTGATAAATACTTGATAAAAAGTATGAGAGGAGTAAACATGACACTCCAAAAATATCAGAGGAAACAATGCCAAAAGATTTGGATTCAAATCTGAATTTTATTTGAATTTGAAAAAAATGGATTTTTATAAAGTTTGGATTTTGCCTTTGGAAAAATGTTCAAATGAAAGGGAATATTCCCCTGATCATTTTGGTATATATATACCCTATATAAAATATTTATAGATATAGTTTTATTTCTGTTTTTGTTTTATTTTAAAAAGATAAAATTTTAAAAAAAAAAAAACCCCCAGGGGCGCCAGCCAGGCCACCCCAGGCCCAGCCAGCGCCAAGACCCTCCCCTTTGGCCCCCCGTGCCAGCCCACCTAGCCAAAGCCACCGACCGAGGCAGCCGAGCTCCCTCGCCTGGCCGCCCGATTCCCTAGGCTTGGCCACCCGCTCGCCTCACCTCCTCTCTCTCTCTCGACCCGTGGGGCCCCGCCTCTTCTTCCCCTCGCACGCACGCCAAGACGCTGGAGGATCGCGGATCAAGAATCCGGGATCCCGATCGCCTGATCGACCCTGGCCGCCCGACCCCAGGCTATAAAAGCCGAGCCCTCCGCACCCATTCCCCCCTTAGCCTCATGGAGCCCTCTCTCTCTCTCCCGAGCTCACCGGAGACCCGAGCTCGCCACCGCCGCCAAAGTCGCCGCCGTCGCCGCCCTAGTCCACCCCGACCACCCCCAACACCACCGAACCCCTCCCCGTGCTCCCCCGCATCCTCCCGACGACTCGCCGGACCTCACCGACGCCCGGAAGCCCCGACGCACTCTCGCCGCCGCCGCCGTCGCCGGAGTCCGGTAAGCCACCGGCAACACCCTCCCCCGTCCGATCCTAGATGAGCGGCTAGGATTAGATCCCCCGAAGGGGTAAGTTTTTATTAGAAAAACCGGCCGGTCCAATCGGTTTATTTTTAGGTTAGGTTTTTATTTTTTTTGGCCCGGTTCGTTTTAGTTAACCCTAGGGCCCGTTAGGCTATCTAACGCACAGGGCACAGTATAGGCCCATTAGGCCTTTTTCTTTTATTTTGATTTTCTGTTTTAGCAGAATAGTTTCTGTTTTCAAAAATTCATATCTTTTATTCTGTTTAATATTTTTGAGTGATTATTTTTTTGTTGGATTGCAAATTTTATGTAGTTTCTGTAGAATATATATTTAGCTATGTTAAAAATAATTAAAATTGCTTTATTTTAGTTTTGGTCAGAATAGTAAATCTGCTATAACTTTAGTTAGAAAAATTATTTTTGCATGATTCTTTTTGCCCCAACTTTATTTTGTCATTGCCAAACCCTAGAAATTAACTTGGGTATTTTAGGATTAATAAATAATTAGTTTTAAGCAGAATCCTATTAATCCTAATTAATTAACTAGTTCTGTTTTCCTAATATTTTAAATTAGTAAATGAATTTATTTCTTTCTTGTGATTAGTTAATCTAGGTTAGTTTCTGTCATTCTAATAGATGAACTTTTATTTATAATTAATAAAAGTTTAATTTATTTTCTTAATAGAAATTGGATTAGGCCTAAAATGAGTTTTATAATAGCTTTTAATTAATTCTTTTTGCTCCTAGTTGCTTAGTGAAACCTTTTCTGTTAAGTTAACTTAAAACCATGATTAGGTTATATTGAGGAATTTTTGTTATATAAAAACTATTTTTGTTATTGTTTGGAGTAGGGAAAAACTTTGAATTGGTTTCTTTGAGTTTTCCTTTTGGATTTGGTTTTGGTTGTTTTGTTGTGTTATGTTACTTTTGTTATGTTGTGTGATCCTATTGCTTTGTGCTTATTGTGTTATTGTTTGTCTCGGTAGAGTTTCCGGAGTGCGAAGCTTGCTACTACGACTCTTTAGCTTACGAGGATCATCAGCAAGGCAAGTTTTGATCATGTTATTTCTATACCTATGTTTTTGTGCATTAGTAGTTGTCACCACCCCACCATGCGTGCAGTAGTGAAATCTTGAAGTCATTAAACTTGAGTAGTATCATGTGGTAGGATGAACCAATCCTTGTTACCATGACCCGGGACGTAGTAGTTACTTTGCTATGCTCGTAGACGGGTTTTGGGTATGAGTGATATTCATAAGCAAGATGTGAGAGTCAATGATGATGACAACCCCATGAACTACAATGATCAAGATGGACTTGGAAAATCACTACTGGGTGGAGGACGGTTGACGGGCACCTGGAGCACCAGTGGTGGCTGTGGATGCATGGAGAAGCGCCATGACATCTCAAGGAAAGCTTCACCCAGCCACAAAGAGAAGGATGGATGCCCCATGACCGGAAGCTTACGTGCAGCCGCAAGCCATTATGGGCTCTGGCTGGGTTGACCCTAGTAGTGACGCCGGGTGGACGGTACTACGAGAAGTAGACGAACGGTAGGATTGGATGGGTACCAGCAGTAGCCAGAAGAACTCTTTGGAAGACCCTGTTTCATTCGTCCCGTCTTCAAACACCATGAAGTGCGAAGACTTTAAAGGAGGGAATGATTCTTATGGGAAAGTGCGCAACCCTCTGCAGAGTTAAAGATCTAATCGATTAGCCGTGTCCCCGGTTACGGACATTTGAGCCTCTGGAACTTGGAAGTATTCGGATATCTCAACATTAAAACTAATGAATTAATTTGAGGGGCTTTTATGACTTAATAATTGGGAACGAGATATTGGTTGGCGGAACCATCTCAATAACTACCAACAATTGTAGTAATTTGAAAGCAAGTCCACTATAGTAGGGTAAAATTTGCTTTTCGCAAAATGATGAAACTTAGAGCTCCACAGCCAAAAATGCATATAGTGTTAGTAACTTTATTATTGTTATTCTTCATGACTTGCCAGCTTATTCCAAAAGCTGACCTACATGGCTGCAACGTATTATGTTGCGAGATATATTCGATCGGGAGTGAGGCTACGCCCGCGCTTGGCGATTGCCCTTTGAGTCGGATGGACTCGCTTATCTTCGACGCTTCCGCAGCATTAGTAGTTTATTTCTCATGAGTTGGCCTTGAGCCTAATTTATTCCCTTGTAATAAAGACTCTATATGAGAATCGTTTAATGATATTCAGGTGTGATTGAACTTTGATTACTTTATCGATGTCCGTGAGTACCAAAGATGATCTTGGGATGAATACAGAATACGTAGATTTGACCGATTTTGGGTCCGGTCGCTACAATTCGATAGAAGAAATAAATTCTTTCAGTGAAAAAGGTGATGCTCTTATGAAGTTCGTTGCTAATAAAAATGCTCCTGTTGATTTTAATGATGTGCCTTTGTCTAATTTGATTGAGAAAAATAGTGATGCCGTAGATGTGAATTTTGTCTCACGAAATAATTTTAATAACAATGCTTACAGAGGTAATTGTAATCCTAGACCTTTTTGGGAAATTCCTCTAATAATTATGGTAGTTCCTATGGTAATCCTTGTTATAATAATAACAGGAACACCTCTGATCTGGAGAATAATATTAAAGAATTTATCAATGTTCAAAAGAATTTTAATACTATAATAGAAGAAAAGTTGAGTAAGATTCATGATATGTCTAGAAGCATTTATAGAATTTCTCATGATGTAGAAAATCTCAAGATGAAAAATTTTTGCCCCTAAGGTTGAAGAATCAATTAAATCTTTATATGTTTCTATGGATGAAAGTAAGAAAAGAACCTCTATGCTTAGAGCTAGAAGAGAATTTTTAGAAAAAGCGTTTTCTAGTGATTGCTTTCATAAAAATGATGAAGAGCTTAAAATGATTAGTGTTTCTTCTATTGATTCTTTGTTTAGTAAAATTAATATTGATGAAATAGGGACTAAAGAAGAGTCAACTTTAGTTAGAAGGCGTCCTGATAATTCGGAGGGTGAAAATCTTGTTGAGAAAATTGTTAAAAGTGGGTTTGAAGAGGTCAAAACTTTAACTAGTAATGTGCCCACTCTTTTGTGTTACCAAGACTTCAATTATGATAATTGCTCTTTGATTGATTGTATTTCTTTGTTGTAATCCATGATAAATTCACCCCATGCTTGTGAACAAAATAAAGCTTTTACTAAACATATTGTTGATGCTATGATGAAAGCTTTGGAAGAAAAGTTGGAATTAGATATTTCAATTCCTAGAAAATTGCATGAGGAATGGGAACCTACCATTAAACTCAAAATTAAAAATTATGAGTGTTTTGCTTTATGTGACTTGGGTGCTAGTGTTTCTAAAATTCCGAAATCTTTATGTGATGTGCTTGGTCTTACCGATATTGAAGAATGTTCTTTAAATTTGCACCTGGCGGATTCTGACTTGGGATAGCTTTGGTGATAGTTGATTTGATCTTTTTGGAAAACAGAAACTTTTGCATCCAAAAAAATAATTGTTTAGAATTACAGAAGCGATGAAAAATTCTGATTTTTTACATAAGATTGATATACAAATTGCCTCTGTTGTCCTAATTTTTCAGAATTTTTGGAGTTACAGAAGTATGAGAACAATTTGCATCTTTATAGACTGTTCTCTTTTCATTGCATCGTGTGATTATTTTGATGAATCTATGGTTTGTATTGGAGGTTATAAGCCATGGAAAGTTAGAATACAATATGCATAATGCAATAACAAAGCCATTATCCAAAGAGAAGCAAGCAACTAAGCTTGGGGATGCCCCGAGTGGCATCCCCTCTTTCTTCTAACAACCATCGGTATATTACTTGGAGCTATATTTTTATTCGTCACATATCATGAGTTTTGCTTGGATCATCTTGTATGATATGAGACTTTGCTTGTTTTGTTTCTTATTTTTAGTCATGAATCCTTGCTGGACACACCTATTTGAGAGAGCCAAAATTATGTTATGACTTGTTAGAATTTCTCTCCATGCTTCACCTAAATCTTTATGAGCTATGGAATTGCTCTAGTGCTTCACTTATATCTTTTTGAGCATGGTGTGCTTTAGTATTTTTGAAGAAATTCTCTGATGCTTCACTTAGATTTATTTGAGAGTTAGTAATTTTTTTAAGAAATTCTCTCTTGCTTCACTTCAATTATTCCGAGAGAAGAAAATATTTATGGTCATGTTCTTCACTTAGATTTGTTTGAGCTATCAAAAGCAACATATGGAATTAGTCCCAAAGTGATAGATATTCAAGAGGGATATAATAAAAACTTTCATGAAGATCATTGGACAAAATAAACTTGATTCCTTGTAATGGTTTTGCGATATGTTGATATAATATGTGAGTCATGTTGATGAGTAATTATGCTTTAGTAAGAATATTAGTGTTAAGGTTTGTGGTTCTACCGTGGTTTTGTCACGGCAGATGTCCCGATGAAAGGACTTAGTCATGGAGCCATCGCAACGGGTTAGCTTAAAGGTGTTAAAGCGGACAAGGGACGCAAGAGAGTTTTATACTAGTTCGGCCCCTTACGATGAAGGTAAAATCCTACGTCTAGTTGTGATGGAATTGATGGGGTTTCGGTGACCAGGGAGCGAATACGCTTTGCCTGGGTCTCGAGTTGTTGTGTGTTGTCCCTGAACCGCCGCCGGGTCGTCCCCTTATATACATGGGTTGACGCCCGTCGGTTTACAGAATCCCGAGGCCGGCTCATAAACGTGTCCGGCTCAGTCTCCGCTCTTTCTACCTTACAATGCAAGTTACATATCAATGCCGGTTTATATCTACAGGCCTTAAACCGGTTCTGGCCCCTGGGCCTTTATACAGCGTCACCATCTGTCTTCATGGGCTTCAAGTATAATGAATTACTGATGGAGTTAACCCGGCCTCTCCTGGCCGGTTTACGCCTAGTGGTAATATCCCCAACATTAGGCCCTAGACTGATTTGAACGGGTTCATGTCAGTCCTCAATATTCAAGAAAACTTCATCTTCAACATCTTGACATAATTTTGTAAACTACCGTGACGTCATCTTCACGAACCGTGGTAAACCGCCGTGACGTCATCTGCTATTAAAAACTGTGTATAACCCATCTTCATTAATGGGCCTCTGACAATCGAGGCGACAAGTCCGCCTTATTTCCAAATTTCCGGCTCCTCGATTTTCGCGCCTCGCACTTATCTGTTGCCTTTATAAATAGGGCCGAGGGTCATTTTCACTTTTCCCCCTCGTGCCTCTTCGCGTCATCGTCTTCCTCGCACTGCTCAACCTCTGGAGCTCCGCCGCCACCGTCGACCGTCGCCTCTGCTTCAACTCTGGCCGCTGCATCACCCTGAGCGTACCAAAGAACGCGGCGCTTCTCCGCTCTTCCATCCGCATCGGTAAGCTTTCCATTCTTCCACCATAGATCTGTTTCTAGGGTTTCGGTGTTCTTCAGTGTTCGTCGGTGTTCCTTTTGACGTAATGGCTCTTTGATAGAACCCTGAATATTTACTCTATATAGTGATAGCCTTAGTCTCCCTTTCTATCTATGCATCTCATTTAAATAGAAGATCCCATCTGAACCTTCATCCATTGCTTCGGTACTTCTTCTTAGGTCTGAATATATTTTCCTTTTCTGATATGCGACAGATCCAAAATTATAACGCCAACTTGTGAAATCTGTTTTTCCTTAACTTATACATCTGTAGACTTGTATCTTCAATGTCAGACTAGGCGGTTTAACTTTTCGAGAAATGATGACCCGGTATATACCATTAGTCCCCTTGTTGACCGCCAATGCTTCACCATTGTACTGTTTGCACTGTAAAACTCCGGTTTACAAGTAGCTAACTCCGGTTTAATAATATGCTTACATCCTTGTACCGCCGTATAGTTGTCCACTGTAAATCTTTAAACCGGTAATTATCATGTTGTAGATCTTTCATTACCATGGCCAAGCAAGTTTATGAATGCAATTGGGCTCGTTCGCGAGTAACCGAAGAGCAGTTAGACAATCTTGTCAAAACGGGCGCTTTAGCCAAGAAGGATGTCATCCATTGGAGGGTTCCTAGCCCAGAATGTCCTCCTATACCCAAGGATGGAGAGGTTGTTGTTTTTGCTGATCACTTAGGCCGGGGTTTCAGTCCTCCCGGTTCAAAATTCTTCCGGGATGTATTGGCCAGCTTTCAACTACGCCCTCAAGACATCGGTCCTAACTCTGTAACCAACATCTGCCACTTCCAAGTTTTTTGTGAGGTTTACCTTCAAGAGGAACCTACAGTAGAACTGTTTAGAGATTTCTTTCACCTAAACCGCCGTACAGAATTCACAGATGGACCCAACACTGAATTGGGCGGGATGGTGGTTCGGAAGAGGAAGGAAGTTACTTTTCCTCATCCTAAACTTCACAGTCATCCCAAGGAGTGGAACGCCACTTGGTTTTATTGCAAATACACATCTCCACCTGATGAAAACCCGCTGCTGGGTTACCGCCCTGAACGCCTGAGCAACACACATCCTTTCCCTCAAAGGTTGACTGCAAGAGAGAGGGCCAACTATGCTCCTCAATTATCAAAGCTGAGAGCCTTCCTGGCCAACGGTTTAACGGGGGTTGACCTGGCTTGATGTTGGATAGGCTGGAGTATTCTGCCCTTAAGTCGGTGCTCCGGTTTGATGCGTGAGTATACAGGGAGTTTGAAGGATGCTCTGCGGCACATTGACATTCAGCTTACAGATGAAGAAGTCACTGAGGCCGTAAAAAAGATGTTGAACGAATCGGAGGCCATCTGTGCCCAAACCGGACTACTCCCTTTCTGTGCCTTCAACAAACCGCCAGCTGTAAGAATCATATAATCTTTTTGTCTGAAATTGCTTCTGTTCAAATACTCTCTGAAAATGCGATTACTTTTCTGACAGGGTGATGATCCGTCTGGAACAAGAAACCCCCGCAAGATAAACTGGCGAAGCCTCAAGACAAACCGGTCAAGCCAGTTCGTCCAAAAACCAAGGTTGTGAAAAAACCTGCCAACAAGAAGAGGACCACTGCATCCTCCGATCCACCAGCTGATGATGATGTGGGTAACCCGGAATTAGAGGTAGAACTTGACTCACTTGGTTCATTTTTCGTACGCCTTATTGATGATGATTATTGTCAGGATGACGCTGAAGGAAGCCAAGCCAATGTTGTAGAGCTAATCACTCTTTCCTCCGATTCAGATCCTTTGCCAACACTAAAAATCCGTCGAGCAAACCGGAAAGTTAAATTTTCTCATCCTCTTGCTTACTTGGATCCGAACTTTCTTGTGAAGACACAACAGCACGAAGCTCGCCGCACAACCCGGCATAGCGGCCAAGTAGTTACCTCCGCCGGTTTACCGAACACTCCGGTTCGGAAACGCCGATCAGAGGTCTCTTATCCCCTTGACACTTCACGCCCCAAAGCAGGTTGTTTTCGTCAACCTCTTAACCCATCCGATTCCAATTATCAGGGTACTTCTCACTCATCATCTGGTGAATCGTCTGCCACAAAGCTTCCACCGCTTAAAACAGTGCTTGGGTGAGCCATACTCTTACTTATATCCTTGATATGTTACTTAATATATACTGTACTGATCCTTATTTTTATTTTTCTCAGTGCCAAGCCCAGACCCAGCAAGAAGGCTCGTCTGAATAAACCGACAGAGGAAGACACGGCTGCTGAACCGGAGAAAACTCCCGATCCTTAAGAGACCAACATTGATGACATGCTGAATGACCCGCCGCCTCAAGATCATGAGTTTGTTGCTGAGCAAGTAGAGGTTGACACCACGGGCCATGCTGACCAGTCAACCAGCCCCATCCGGACTGACAAACCGGTCAGTCCAGTAAAAGACACTGACAAACCGCCAACTCAAGCAAGGGCTGCTGAAGAAAAGGATGATGACGTTATGATCACTGGCATTGGCCATACCACTCCTGGCAATCCTGTCGCTTTGTCGAAGCATACCGCGAAAGAGGAATTTTCTGCAACTGGCAAAGGCAAATGGAATGCCGATTTATCAACTGACGCCCATCTGAATGCTCAAGACCTTCATTCTGGCTATCTGAACCGCCTATACACCAGTCGTGACTATGAAGCCGGCTTGGTAAATATGATGAAGGAGCGATATGAGGTAACTCCATAAGTGTTTTCCCCTTACATTTAATTTCAGTTTATCAACTCCAGTAGCCCCCAAGTGACGGTTTAAGATATCAATCTAAACCGGGACTTAGTAAAAAAATTATGCTTTTGCAACAATGCATCTGAACTTCACTGAAGTAGCCCCCAAGTGCCAATTTAACTTTATAAAGATGAACCGGGACTTTGTAGAAAAAACTCCCGTATCAGCATTCTTTGAGCAAATATCCATTAGCCCCCAAGTGCCAAGTTGAATACTTGTATTATGCTTGGGACTTGTAGAAAATGTATGATGAAGAGCAAATATGCATTAGCCCCCAAGTACCAAGGGCATAACTTGTTATGTGCTTGGTACTTCAAGTACGTACTGTCATCTCATCATATAACTGTCTCTTTGTAGGCCGAGCTGAGCAAGAAAGAGAGCCAAACCGCTGATCTGCAGGAGAACCTTAAATCGCAACAAGCTGAAACCTCCAAGGCGAAGGAAGAATTGACCAGCGCTCTAGGCGCTATGGAGAAACTGAAAGAAGGCTTCAACAAGGAGCGGACGGATTGGGAGAGTGAAAAATCCGATTTGATCAAAAGGGTTGAGAAAGCATAGGCCGCTCTTAAACCGGTGGTTGATGAGTTGACCAGCATAAAGCAGCAGGTTCATGCCATGACTGCAGCTGTGTTTGGTAAGCATCCTTGATTCCTGACTTCAACATATCCTTTCATGCATTTGCTGGTTCACTAACCCTTGCAATGATACATGAACTCGCATTAGCCACTTGGGATCTGATGTTCAGAAGAAGTTGAAAGCGGCCTATACTCTGATAGAGCAGTTGTATACCGGCGCACAACGGATTATCTATACTGCTTCACACAACAATCCACCTCCCACCTTGATCAAGGATACCTTAGAAAGGTTATCCTTGCTTCCTGCCCGGGTAGACGAGTTAAAAAAGTCTGCCGCTAGAACGGGCGCTTTAGCCGCATTGACCCGGGCAAAAGCATGGGTTCCTGACTTTGATCCAGTTGAAGCGGCCCAAGGTTATCCCAGTTTGAAGGAAGACGGAACAAAATTTGGCGAAGATGATCTCCAGATCATAAACCGGGAAGTACGCCCATTGGCTTGTCAGCTAGTTGAAGAAGCGGACCTCTCATACTATCAAGCAAGCTATGATGACAAGAACAAGCGGGTTGCTGCACCGATTCCAGAAGCTCAAAATCTTATCCCGCAAATCCGTAAGCACACTTATGCCCCTGACATTGAACCGTCCACGCTGATAAGTGATGAAGCTGTATTCCAAGCCCTAACTGGGATCAACTGGGCAACTGCTGATTTCCAGCCACTGGGTAGGGAAGAAGAAGCTGAACCGGCGCAAGATGATCCGCAAACTTCAGACCAAGCTGGTGACCAATCATGAACCGGAGGCCGGTTTAATCTTCTACATGCTGCATCATGTATTTGAGAAAGCATTTATCCTTTTGGGCACTGGAATGCCTTGTAATAGGCTTAGTTAAAATACTTGGTCTGGTATGCCTTCGTGCATATTTATCTGCACCTGATGCTTGCTTAATCCGGCATATTTAAGATATGATATTCATAATCCATAGCCATTTATTCAACTTGTTCCTGCAGATAAAAACTCAAAGCGCCCTGGCGATTTACCCCTGGGAAGGTTATGATATCCAATATGTATATGACCAAGGTGTGTAACCAAGGCTGTAAAAGATAACCAAACACAGAGATATACGTAATACCTGTGACCTTTTTAGGCATAAGATGGGCTAACCAACGTTGTAGTGAGGGCCATAACCCAACTCTTGGAGGAGAAGTAGCTCCTGTTATATGAAGCCGGTTTATAATAAAACTGCTCCGGGTTATGATAAACACCGGTTTACTCCATACTGGGACTTTGATTCAAAACCGGACTGGGCTGATAGTATCCAGATTATGATTTGATCGTGTACTGTCCACTTGTAATTTGTCAATCTAACCGGGTTGATAACACCGGTTTAAAAAACATCATAAATCTTATCAAAAAGAATGCAAAAACTCAATCAAAGGCAAATAAAACCGTTGTAGTCGAGGCTTTTCACGGGCTACCAGGCCCCAAATTCGAGGCTTTTCATGGGCTGCCAGGCCACTGAGTTAAACCATTTTTGCAAAGTCTTTCAAGATGGTCCGCAATCCTTAACCAATCATCGTTTTAACTTGACAAGTTCAGGTCTGTATTTTAGAGTAACTTGTCATAGTTCGAAGGGTTATACCAGGTTTACCTGGGCGGAGTGACTTACTTAAACATGCAGGTTAACCCGGGGTTTTAGGTGTATACACCAGGCTTCCAAGACATGGCTTGATAGCCCATTACAAGTGTAGATTCTAGGTTCATTGCGATAGCAAAGAATCCCCAAGTAACGTTTTGAGCTGCTCAGTGGGTGCCTATGTTTGAGTTGCTGTTTTTTACAACACTCTCTTTGGCCCCGGTTTTGGCGTTGAGCCGATCATGAGGTGTGACTGTGGTTCGGATACAACCAAGCCCCCAAGTGATGTTGTGGCATTGCGCCGATCAAGGGGTGTAGCTATGGTTCGGATACGACCAAGCCCCCAAGTGATGTGATATAAAGCTTTGACAAGCTAAATCAAGGGGTAAACCGGACGCCGTTTTAGAAACAGAAACTCCATGTAACCACACATAATGGAAGAAAAACAACGGATACCCCACTTTAGCTGAGGTTCCGGTTTATTGTATTGATCATAATATATACATTGTTATAATATGTACATCAGCAAAGCCTATAGCTCAAGTATAGTAGGGACGGAGATGAGCAATGTTCCACGGCCGGTTGGTCTCCTCCTCCGATTTACGTGAGTCTTTGCGCTCTCGAACATCGATTAGGTAGTACGACCCGTTGTGCAGATTCTTGCTGACCACAAAGGGTCCTTCCCAAGGTGGGGATAGCTTGTGCATATCTGTCTGATCCTGGATGAGTCGAAGCACCAAATCTCCTTCTTGAAAGGTTATGGTTTTAACCCGACGGCTATGATAGCGACGTAGATCTTGCTGATAAATTGCCGAACGGGATGCCGCTATGGCACGCTCCTCATCTAACAAGTCAAGAGCTTCTTGCCGTGCCTTCTCGTTGTCAGCTTCAACATATGCCGCTACATGAGGTGAGTCATGACGTATGTCACTAGGAAGCCTCCGCTCCATAAACCATGAAGAACGACGTGTATCCTGTCGATCTGTTGGGTGTGGTGTTGATGCTCCATAACATAGAAGGTAGCTCCTCAACCCAACAACCCGGCGTCCGTTGCAAAGGAACCATAAGCCGGGGTTTGATGCCTCTCAAGATATCTTGATTGGCCCTCTCCGCTTTACCATTGGACTGGGGGTGAGCCACTGATGATACATCAAGCTAGATGTGCTCACGTTGGCAGAACTCCTTCATGGCACCCTTTGATAGATTGGTACCATTGTCTGTTATAATGTTGTGTGGAAAACCAAACTGGAAGATCACCTTTTTGATGAATTGAACCACCGTGGCTGCATCACACTTGCTAACTGGTTCTGCTTCCACCCACTTTGTGAACTTATCAACCGCCATCAAAATGTGGGTCTTCTTGTCCTTGGACCTCTTGAAAGGCCCAACCATATCCAGCCCCCAAGTTGCAAACGGCCAAGTGATTGGAATCATCCTCAATTCATGAGCCGGTACATGAGCGCGCCTTGAGAACTTCTGACAGCCATCACATCTTTCGACCAAGTCCTCGGCATCAGCATGAGCTATCAACCAATAAAAACCATGACGAAACGGCTTAGCCACCAAAGATTTTGAACCGGCGTGGTGACCACAGTCTCCTTCGTGGATCTCAACGTTGAAACACCCCTGTCACACTGCAGTGATGTAACTCTCCATTGATAATAGTCATGGACTTGGACCGCCGGATTATCTGCCTGGCCAAAGTCTCATCCTCTGGTAACTCACCCCAGTTCATATACGCCAGATAGGGAACCGTCCAATCCGGGATAACATGAAGAGCCGCCACCAACTGAGCTTCCGGATCAGGAATAGCCAAATCCTCTTCACCAGGGAGCTTGACGGACGGATTATGTAGAACATCCAAGAAGACATTAGGCGGAACCGGTTTACGTTGAGAACCCAGGCGGCTTAAAGCGTCCGCCACTTTGTTCTTCCGCCGGTCCACTTGATCCACCTAATAACCTTTAAAGTGACCTACAACAATATCCACCTCACGACGATACGCTGCCATGAGTGGGTCTTTGGAATCCCAAGTGCCAGACACTTGTTGAGCGACCAGGTCCGAGTCACCGAAGCACTTAACTCGGCTTAGATTCATCTCCTTAGCCATCCGAAGACCATGGAGTAAGGCCTCATATTCAGCTGCATTGTTAATGCAAGGGAACATTAACGGAGAACATAACAAAACTTATCACCTCGTGGGGAAGTTAATACGACTCCAGCCCCCGAGCCCTCCAATTGCCTGGACCCATCAAAATGAATAGTCCAATAAGTGTGATCCTGCTTCTCTTCTGGCGCTTGTAGCTCTGTCCAATCATTGATGAAATCCACAAGTGCCTGAGATTTGATCGCTATTCGGGGTATGTATTTCAACCCGTGGGCCTGAGCTCGATAGCCCACTTAGCAATCCGGCCAGTTGCTTCCCTGTTCTGGATTATATCCCCCAAATGAGCAGAGCTGACCACCGTGATGGGATGACCTTGGAAATATTACTTAAGCTTCCGTCTTGCCATGAAAACTCCATATACCAGCTTCTGCCAGTGCGGGTACCTCTGCTTGGACTCAATAAGTACCTCGCTGATATAATAAACCGGACACTGAATCGGATACTCCTTTCCTGCCTCCGTGTGCTCCACCACAATAGCCACACTAACTGCCTGAGCGTTAGCTGCCACATATAGCAACAATGGCTCCTTGTCAACCGGAGCAGCAAGAACCGGCGGGTTAGCCAACTGCCGCTTTAGATCCTCAAATGCTTCATTTGCGGCGTCACTCCAGACGAAGTTATCAGTTTTCTTCAGCATCTGATACAAAGGAATGGCCTTCTCACCAAGGCGGCTAATAAACCGGCTCAATGCAGCAATCCGGCCTGCCAAGCATTGAACATCATTGATACACTTCGGTTTGGCCAGGGAGGTGATAGCCTTGATCTTTTCCGGATTAGCTTCAATGCCCCTGTTAGACACCAAAAAGCCCAAGAGCTTGCCTGCCGGTACACCAAAAAGCACTTAGCCGGGTTAAGCATCATTTTGTAAACCCGCAAGTTACCAAAGGTTTCCCTCAAGTCATCAATCAATGTCTCCTTCTCCCTTGATTTCACCACAATATCATCCACATAGGCATGAACATTACGGCCGATTTGTTTATGAAGACAATTCTGCACACACCGTTGATAAGTTGCCTGGGCACTTTTGAGCCCAAAGGGCATGGATACATAGCAGAAGGCTCCAAAAGGAGTTATGAAGGTCGTTTTCTCCTGGTCCTTAACTGCCATCTTGATCTGATGATAACCAGAATATGCATCCAAAAAACTCAAACACTCGCAACCCGCCGTAGCATCAATGATTTGATCAATACGAGGGAGGGCAAAAGGATCTGCTGGACAAGCCTTGTTAAGATCTGTGTAGTCTACACACATACGCCAAGTGCCGTTCTTCTTAAGGACCAGCACTGGATTAGCCAACCACTCGGGATGAAATACCTCAATGATAAATCCAGCCGCCAAGAGCCTAGATACTTCTTCTCCAATAGCCTTGCGTCTTTCCTCATTGAACCGACAGAGAAACTGCTTGAACGGTTTATACTTAGGATCAACATTAAGAGTGTGCTCAGCGAGTTCTCTCGGTACACTTGGCATGTCAGAAGGCTTCCACGCAAAGATGTCCCGATTTTCTCACGGATGAACTCGATGAGCGCACTTTCCTATTTTGGATCCAAGTTAGCGCTGATGCTAAACTGCTTGGATGAATCGCCAAACACGAAGTCAACAAGCTTAGTCTCATCAGCCGATTTAAATTTGAGGGCCGGATCATGCTCTGTAGTTGGCTTTTTCAATGAAGTCATATCAGCCGGATCAACATTATCTTTATAAAACTTCAACTCTTCTGTTGCACAAACCGACTCAGCATAAGCCGCATCACCTCCTTCACACTCCAGAGCAATCTTGCGACTCCCATGTACGGTTATAGTTCCCTTGTGACCCGGCATCTTGAGCTGCAGATAGACATAGCAAGGTCGTGCCATAAACTCAGCATAAGCCGGCCGTCCAAACAGGGCATGATACAGACTTTTGATTTTCACCACTTCAAAGGTCAAAGTTTCTGATCTCGAGTCATGCTCATCACCAAAAGCCACCTCCAGAGCTATCTTACCAACATGATAAGCCGATTTACCAGGTACCACACCATGGAACACCGTATTGGACAGTTTATGATTTTTATGTGTTAACCCCATGCGATGGAAAGTTTCATAATAAAGGATATTGATACTGCTCCCTCCATCCATGAGTACCTTGGTGAACTTATAACCTCCCACCTGAGGTGCCACCACCAATGCCAGATGACCCGGATTGTCAACCCGGGGTGGATGATCTTCTCTACTCCATACGATTGGCTGCTCAGACCAACACAAATAACGGGGCACCACCGGTTCAACGGAGTTCACTGCCCTCTTATGAAGCTTTTGATCACGCTTGTCTAATCTAGTGGTGAAGACATGATATTGCCCACTATTTAACTGCTTCGGGTTGCTCTGGTAACCCGACTGCTGCTTCTGCTGCTGATTACCCTGATGATTGTAACCACCTTGCTTGCCCTGATTACCTTGATTGTTATGTCCACCCTGATTACCATGGAAGCCTGAACCGGAATTTCTTCCACCATAACCCGGCCCATGAGATCCACGGCCCAAACTGCCACCCGACCCATTATCATACCGGAAAGAGTTAGAATTTTTGAACTCTTGCATGATGTAGCAATCTTTCCAGAGATGTGTGGACGGAATCTCCTTCGTCCCATGTTTTGGGCACGACTGGTTCAACAAATAAGACAGACGGTCCGGGTTAGGGCTCGGTGCTCCACCGCGCTGGGGCGGTTTACCCTTACATCGCTGGCTCTTGTCCTGCGTGCTGGTATTAGCCACAAAATCCAAGCTGTGATCCGCTTGATGTTTGCTCCCGTTTCCATGACCCGCTGGGTACTGGTGCTGCCCCTTGGCGTTGCCACTCCTTTTTCCCTTCCCTGTCTTATCATCATCAGACTCGGGATCCTTGGTACTACCAGAGTCGGCATACTTTACTAAAGCGGCCATGAGGGTTCCAATGTCATTGCAATGGCGTTTCAGCCGTCCCAACTTCAACTTCAGAGGTTCAAACCGGCAATTGCCTTCCAAGGTCAGAACAGCGGTATCAGCATTGATGCGGTCCGATGAATGCAAAATTTCTGAAACCCGGCTGAGGGAGTCCTGGACTAGGGGGTGTCCGGATAACCAGAATATCATCGCGGCCGGACTCCAAGACTATGAAGATACAAGATTGAAGACTTCGTCCCGTGTCCGGATGGGACTTTCCTTGGCGTGGAAGGCAAGCTTGGCGATACGGATATGTAGATCTCCTACCATTGTAACCGACTCTATGTAACCCTAACCTATCCGGTGTCTATATAAACCGGAGGGTTTTAGCCCATAGGACACAACAACAATCATACCATAGGCTAGCTTCTAGGGTTTAGCCTCTACGATCTCGTGGTAGATCTACTCTTGTACTACCCATATCATCAATATTAATCAAGCAGGGTAGGCTATTACCTCCATCGAGAGGGCCGAACCGGGTAAAAACATCGTGTCCCTTGTCTCCTGTTACCATCCGCCTAGGCGCTGCATTCGGGACCCCCTACCGAGATCCGCGGTTTGACACCGACATTGGTGCTTTCATTGAGAGTTCCTCTGTGTCTTTACCGATAGGCCCGATGGCTCCTTGATCATCAACAATAGCGCAGTCCGGTGAGACTTTTCTCCCGGACAAATCTTCGTATTCGGCGGCTTTGCATGCGGGCCAATTAAGCAGCCATCTGGAGCAGATCGAAAGCTACGCCCCTGGCCATCGGGTCAGATTTGGAAGTTTGAACTATACGGCCGATATCCGCGGAGACTTGATCTTCGACGGATTCGAGCCGCAGCCTAGCGTGTCGCACTATCTCGATGGGCATGATCTAGCTCTGCAGCCGAACAATGCCCTAGAGGCCGCACCAGCATCCGCTCCGACCCTTAATCCGAAGACGGATTCCCCGATCGAGGACGAGTGGTTGGACACCGCCTCGGGGGCTACAATCTCTACGGCGATTGAGCGAACTCTATCCCTATCGCTGCGAAGACCTTGACTCTGTGGTGCGGACTCCTCTCCGGACTCGAACCCTCCGCGCCCCGCTTAATCGAATCTGATTGGCCGGTTATGGAGTTCACTGCCGCGGACATCTTTCAGCACTCGCCCTTTGGCGACATCCTGAATTCACTAAAGTCTCTCTCTTTATCCGGAGAGCCATGGCCGGACTACGGTCAGGAAGGTTGGGATGCAGACGACGAAGAAATTCAACGCCCACCCACCACCCACTTCGTAGCCACCGTCGAAAGCTTACACGACGTGCTTGATTTCGACTCCGAAGACATCGACCCTATGGACGACGATGTAGGAGACAACAACGAACCAGCACCTATAGGATGCTGGACAACCACCTCATCTCATGATGTATACACGGTGGATACACCTAAAGGAAATGAATACGAGGAACAATGGGATGCTACGAAGGATAAATCCCTCGAAAAGCAGTCAAAACGGCAACGTAAACGCCGGACAAAGTCCCGCCTCAACAGAGACCTAGCCATAGAGCAGGGCGAACCGATGGACGACGAACATGCTATCGAGCAATCGTCCGAACAAGACAACTTGGATAAACAACCCGTCCCCGGCGAAGACAACAGTCCAGACGATCTCACGCCGAACAAATTGTTGGAGCAAGATAACCTCCAGAAAAGGCTCGTCGCCACTGCGCGTAGCCTGAAAAAGCAGAAGCGGAAGCTCAAAACAGCGGAAGATGCACTCAGAATCAGATGGAGCAAAGTATTCAACACATGAGACAAATCGGCGACGATCGCCGAACAAAAACTACAAAAAAAAGCTACTGCCGAATTTGACGAGGAGGCCTTAGAGCCCCACAATCAAAAATAAGAAGGCCACAGGTCGGATGGGCGACCCACGGCAAAAAGAGAGCGGCAAATGGCGCGCACACAAAAGCTAGTATGCGATCCGCATAAGGATTCAAATCAAAGGATGGCCGGTTAGGTCCATCTATGGGCCAGAAAGCGAGCTCTTCAAAGCAATACAACAGGCCAAAATCCGAACATCACGGCACACCCAAATATAGGGGTGCCGCACACCTATGTTTCACCGATGAGGTCTTTGGATCATGAATTTCAGCGGATTCAAACCCGTAAACATAGAGGCATATGACGGAACAACAGACCACAGAGTGCGGATTGAGGATTACATCCTCCACATACACATGGCTAGAGGAGATGATCTCACGCCATAAAATACTTACCCCTCAAACTCAAAGGGCCAGCTCGGCATTGGCTTAAAAGCCTCCCCGAAAATACCATCAGAAGCTGGGAAGAGCTCGAGGATGCGTTTCGGGCAAATTTTTAGGGGACCTATGTTCGCCCTCCGGATGCAGACGATTTAAGTCACATAACTCAACAACCCAGAGAGTCAGCTCGGAAATTCTGGAACAAGTTCCTTACTAAAAAGAACCAAATAGTCGACTGTCCGGACAAAAGCCTTAGCAGCCTTCAAACACAACGTCGAGGCGAATGGCTCGCAGACACCTCGGCCAAGAAAAGCCAAGAACAATGGCGCATTAACAAGCCTCATGACCCGCTTTTGCGCGGGAGAGGTAGCTGGCTAGCAAGATGCAGCACCAGCTGACCCAAGTACATCCAAGTCGGGGATGGAAAGCGAAACCACGGCGCAACAAGGACCAGCGCGGATTAAAGGGAACGGTCCAAAAGCGTGGCGGTCAGCGCCGGATTCAAGCTCACGGCGAACAACAAAAGACTGCCCTTAAGGACAATAGCGATGAGCTATCCAACTTCAACAAAATCTTGGACAAGATATGTCAAATCCACAGTACTCTCAGGAGGCACGCAAACCATACCCACGAAATTGTTGGGTCTTCAAACAGTCCGTGAGACTCAACGCCCGAACACAAGGGGCTCGACACGCCAAGTGAAGATGATGACGAGCACCACAAGCGAGCCCGGAAAACAAAAGAATTTCCCACAAGAGGTTAAAACAGTAAACTCACTTCACGTGATCAAAGGGAAAAACAGAGCGGCGCCCACTAAAATGCGCGCCGCTTAATGGTTATCAAAACCAATTACCTTTGACCATCGGGACTATTCGAAAGTATCCGAATGCAGGATGGACTGCCTTGATATTGGATCCTATAATCAGCGGTTCCAATTTACACAAGTCCTCATGGATGGCGGCAATGACATAAACCTGATATATCGGGACACAATCCGCAGGATGGGGATAAACCCAACCAAAATTCGCCGTAGCAACACCTCCTTTAAAGGAGTAATGCGAGCCCATATGCCCATTATACGGGCTCCATACTGCTAGAAGTTGTGTTCGGTTCATCCGACAACTTCCGTCGCGAAGGCTAATCTTCCATGTCGCCCGTTAAAAGCAGCCATCAAGCACTATTGGGACGCTTGAAGCTTCGCCCGCTTTAACGCAATACCGCATTATGCATCTCTAACACTTAAAATGCCGGTCCACGCGGCATCATCTCATTAAAAGGAGTATTAAGTGTTACTTGAGCACGGAGGAACGTGAGACTGCCTTGACAGCCCCACACCTATCCGGCTCCGCTAGTCAAAGAACCTGAATTGGTCATTCAAACCCCGGACACGGCTAGACGAGTCCGGCGCCTACTAGCGGCATACCCCCATACAAGGGGCTGCATGCATGTATCACAAGAGACAATAAAGCTCAATCTTATCCACTTCTTCGACTCGTACTCTGTTTATTTAATATAAAGTACATCTTTCGCACGATTTTTTTTTTCTTTTTTAAACTAAGTTCCTCTCTTTACAGATGAAAGCGTGCTACACCCGTCGAGGATACGGCTGCGCGGAGACACTGGCGCGAGGCGTGCGGTAGGGACCCGTTGCAAGGATTCTTTCAGATTAAGACCCTCGTAAACCTTTTTCTGTCTCTTGTTGATATACATCCCGGTTTCTTACTATAACCGAGGAGGAGGCTGGCGTTTTGGCATTAGCGCACCAGAATTTTTGCGCGTACTTGGACACGGGGCTTAGGGCATTATTTTGCCCGTTTTTATAAAGACCGAATACCTTAGGGAGTGTTGGCGTCTCGAGTTAGGCCTTATATGCATCAGCTCGAATCATGTCTTTTGGTCAAATGTTGGGTTTGCCGGCTCACGTGTTTTGCTGCCTTACGTTCCGTTTTATCGGCTAACGCGGCACCGGAGAACTCTGCGATTGTGCCCGGTTGGCGCGGCGAGCACCTCGATGAAAGCGGCCGATTTGTCATGATATAGCGAGAGACTGGTCAACCACTCGATGACTCTTTGGAATGTTTAGGATTCCTCGCATTAACGAAGGACGGTTTTCGGTCAGGCACATCGCACCCAATTCGGGAGAGTGCGGTGGCCCCGTGGGCTGTATAGTAGCCCCACCCTCGAACTCCTATGGCTAAGTGAAAGTGATAAAGCATTATAGTCCGGTTGCCTAGTTTGCTACGCTATCACCTCCTTAACAGGACCAAGGCGTTGGATTAAGTGTGACAAAGCGCTTTATTTGCAAACACCCCGCACTATGTGCGTGGGGCTGAAACCAAGGACCGCCATCTTCGAGGTTATATATACATATACATAAGCGGCCGCCTGAGGGAGTAGTTTACTACTTGAGCGCACAAGTATAAAAAGCTATTATATTATATTGAAACATTGTTTTCACAAATCATACATGTCATTTAAACATAATATCCTTGAGCATTGCGTCTCTATTAAGCAGCGCCTGCGGAACTTCTTCAAAGTAGTGCTCGGCGGTACTCGGCCTGTCCGAATCTCGGGATGCAACGTCGGTGGCCTTCATCTCTTCCCGGTATGTCTTGACACGGGCGAGCCATCTGCGCTCCCTCAATACCGCCGACCGCCCGTTCGCGTCGATACATGGTACCGCACCAAGGCTGCTGCACTAAACCAAAATAACTCTTGGTTTGGGGTCGCCCGGCCATAAATGAGTCAAGACATGCTTCATGGAAAATCCGGATAATCGATTCAGCTCGGCCCATTCGGCCAACCGATCGGTCAGCGGAAGAGGGCCTCCGGACTATGGAATTGCGACCAATGTAGCTCTTCCCTTACATGCCCCTTCGGCCCGGAAGTGCTCAAGCTGCGTCGCGGCGCTTCGCCGCTAAGTCCGGATAAGCATCCTCGAACTCCACAACTTGTCCAAGCGAGCATACTTTGGATCTTTATATTTCCTCCACAGCAAAAGCGGTTTTCCAGCCGTAATAGCCCGGCCTGACTCAGCTCCTCCTTGGCAGCTCTCAAAGCGGAGCAGGCATCCTTGGATTGGCGGTGGCCTTTTTCGAGCCCTCTTGCTCCGATTGGCGTTCTTTTTAAGAACCACGCGGTGGTCGATAATATTCTTCAAATTTTGGCCATATCGGCCATTTCCTCCTACTTCGGTAGTGAGCAGCCCGTTAAATCTTTATCTCTTGGCCGCCCTAAAGCGACCGCATTACTATTTCTGGCTTGCTCTTTCGCTCGGGCGAGTTCATGAAGCTCCTCCCAGCGATGGCACCATCTTCATTAAGCATACAAATAGTAAGACATGGGCGTCAAGCTCCCTTACCAGGTGTCCGCGTAGAAGTCGCATACCTTGTGACTCGTCGAACCGTTTATTGACCAGTAGCGATGTCGCATCCGCCTCGTCAAGCTGCCGCTTTAGTTCGGCATATTCATCGATCCGGCTAGCCACGGACGCCCGCCACCTGTTTAGGGCGGTGATATGTTATAACGAGATTTTGATCCTCGACACGCTGCCAAATTTTGACAACATACCGAGTCTCGGGGCTACTATCTATCTGAGCGCATTTTATATGCATAACTGTCAGAAGGTACATCATTTTTGCGTACCTCGAACCCTGTTAGTAAGCTTCTGACGGCTTCATGCAATCCGCTCTCCGTGGACGCAATTCTTTTAATCACCATACCCATTAGAACACGGTGATCTTCTGAGATAGCCCTTTCGCCCGAGCAGATCCTTGACTCCTCCGACCGCACACCCCTTGGCGCGGACCTTTCCCGCGGACAGGGGAACCCTCCGCGACGACACCTCAGGGTCGTCCGCCTCGCATGAGGGTGCGACAGGTGGAGGCATTTCGCTCTCCATCTTCTCCGGAAGAAGATCCCCCGAAGACGAGCTCTGCTGAAAAGGGCTGAGATCCGAACTACAAGGTACAATTTCGGTTATCATTAGAAATAAATATAGGGATGTTCCTTATTTACAAGACCCCTACTTTTTACTTATGGCTTCTTTGGAGGCTGATCCCCTTGGGGAAATAGTGCGGCTGGGTTACTCCCAGCGCGGACTCTCAGCGAAGATTTCTTCCCCCTCTTGAGGCCTTGACCTCCGGATCTTCAAGCGGTCCTCTTCTCTCCTTGGAGGGTGGGATTTTGATCCCTCCTCCTCAAAGACCTACCGTGGAGGCGGTTGCCTCCCGCTCCCTCGCCTTCTTTAAAAGGCGCGGCCTTCAACATCTTAGCCAGCATGGGATCCGGCGTGTTCTCTGGGAGGGGAGCCGGACACCTTATTAACTTTGCCTTGGCTATCCAGTCCTATTCAAGAAACGGCTCCTTTAAAGGGCATGCATATATGATAAATGAATGAACAGCTTGTCCGGTTACAAGACTACTTACTTGAGTATCTGGGCGATTGCAGCTTAGTCCTGCGTCCTCGGTCAGGTCCGGACACTTCTCTTGTGATCCGAAGAACAGTTTATACATCTCCACGGGCGTCGAGCCCATAGAATTTTGGAGAGCTCGTGGTCCCTCCGGATTAAATTCCCACAGGCGGAGGGGGCGACGTTTGCAGGGCAGGAGGCGCCGGATCAACATAACCTGCGCCACTGCACCAGATTGATCTCTCTTTCTTGGAGGTCTCGAATCGGCCCTCTGACAAAGGCGTCCTTGGGCGGCCCCAGTCGAGCCTTGTTGACCCATGATGCCAGCCGCTGTGGTAGACTGGCGGAAGGCGGAAGCGCCACCCATTTGGTGCCCCTAGGAGCGGTAATATAAAACCACTCCCGTTGCCACAAACCAAGCTCCTTTTGAAAAGAGCCCTCGAGCCACGGAGCATCAGCACGTTTGCTTATGACTGCCCCTCCGCACTGTGCTTGCTGCCCCTCGATCATCTTTGGCTCCACCTTGAAGGTCTTGAGCCACGATCCAAAGTGAGGGGTAATATGGAGGAAGGCCTCACATATGACAATGAATGACGAGGTATGGAGGATGGACTCTGGATTCTAGTCATGGAAATCAAGCCCATAATAAAACATGAGCCCCCGCACAAAGGGATCCGTCGGGAAGCCTAAACCCCGAAGGAAGTGGGACACGAACACCACGTTCTCGCCGGGCTCAGGAGTGGGAATGACCTGCCCTAGAGCAGGCAGCCTATGCGAGATCTCGCCGGTTAGATACCTGGCGTCTCGCAGCTTTAGCACATCTTCTTCTATGACGGAGGAAGACATCCATCGGCCGTGCTGGTCGGAACCGGACATCTTCGAAGGTCCAAAGCGCCTGAATTTGAAGCTTTGGGTGTTGGAACTCGAAGCGCGAGGCGAACACGATGGAGGGTGTAAAAAGAAGGGGGCCTTGGTCTCTTTATAAAGAGGTTGAATACCAAAAGCCCACCCCGTGGTCGATTAGGACTCGCCTTTGATAGAGGAGGCGTGCCAACGGGCACGGTTGGGTTACCCATGTCCGTATTGATGAGAATCCCAGAATAAGGGGGCACGATCTATGCTGTGATAAGATGTGCCAGGGAAACCGCCTCGCTAAACGCGCTAAGGTGGAACGGTAAAGAACGATTCATATAAAGGCCTGGCCGTGGTGCGATGTCACGCCGCGGAATACGTCAGCAGATCAGTGGAAAAGTTATTCTCTTTACGGTGGTATGTGGAACTTGTTTTGCAGAGCCGGACACTATCCTGGTGTTCAAAACCTTCTATGAAGTATTCGGAGGAGGAACCCGCCTTGCAATGCCGAAGACAATATGCGTCTGGACTCGTCGTCATTGAAGCTTGGTTCGAGGGACTCTTGAGGAGTCTGGACTAGGGGTGTCGGATAGCGGACTATCATCGCGACCGGACTCCAAGACTATGAAGATACAAGATTGAAGACTTCGTCCCATGTCGGATGGGACTTTCCTTGGCGTGGAAGGCAAGCTTGGCGATCTGGATATGTAGATCTCCTACCATTGTAACCGACTACTGTGTAACCCTAACCTATCTGGTGTCTATATAAACCGGAGGGTTTTAGCCCATAGGACATAACAACAATCATACCATAGGCTAGCTTCTAGGGTTTAGCCTCTACGATCTCGTGGTAGATCTACTCTTATACTACCCATATCATCAATATTAATCAAGCGAGGAGTAGGGTATTACCTCCATCGAGAGGGCCCGAACACAGGTAAAACATCGTGTCCCTTGTCTCCGATTACCATCCGCCTAGACGCACAGTTCGGGACCCCCTACCCGAGATCCGCCGGTTTTGACACCGACACCGGCGCACCCATCGGGTTGTTGACTCTCCTTCCTCCTCGACACAGGCAGCTAAGTCCACAATCGACATAGGCTGCTTACATGTATCCTTGAAATTCTGGATAAACCGGGCTCTCAACTTGGCCCATGACCTGATAGAATTAGCCGGTAAACTCTTTAGCCAAGTACGGGCCGTCCCTTCAAGCATCATGGTGAAGTATTTCGCACATGCCGATCATCCACATCCAGCATCTCCATGGCCATATCATAGCTTTCAACCCATGTCTCGGGAGATAAATCGGTGGTGTAATTCGGCACCTTGCGTGGGCCCTTGAAATCCTTTGGCAGGCTCACATTGCGTAGCGCTGGGACGAGGCACGGCACTCCCAAAGAACTAGAAGTAACCCCTGGTTCCACCGAGGTGGTTGGACGAATCGGAGTAAGTTGACGGGCTTCATGCTGCGCCGCCAGCTCGGCCTCTCTGCGTGCCAGAGCCCGGTCCACCACCTCCTGAGCATCACCCGCCGGGTTATTTCCGTGGGGCGGATCACGGTTTCGCGCGTTGCTTGACACTGCCGGTTCATCCATACGCCTGCTGTAACTCCGGCTTGGACAGGGAGTGGAATGAATCCGATCACGACTATATGAGTAAGCCTCCTGTTGGACCAAGGCTGTCTGAAGAAGCTCCTTAACCCGGCGCATCTCAACCGCCGCCGGAGAATCACCTTCAATCGGGATGGCCGCTAGCCGTGAAGCGGCAGCAACAAGATTGTCCATCAGAGTAGAATAATGACCCGATGGCGTTGGGATAGGCTGCATCACAATGTCGTTCTGACGAGGCGGATCCGTCAAACGGGGCTGAACCGGCCCTCCTGCTCCCGGCGCCTTCGCCCGGTTTACTACCGGCGGATTACTGGTCCCCGCTCCTGGGGTATTAAAGAGGTTCCTAGCATCATAAACCGGAGGCAGGCGAGAACTATGTCTCCTTTTCAGGACTTCGTGCGACGCATTCTGATCCAGCATAAGCCGGTAAGCCCGTGCATCCAAAGCGGCCCGCTCCGCGGCCATCCTGGTATCTTCAGCTGCCAGATCGGCTTTGGCCTGAGTAATCTGATCCTTCACTTTCGCAATTTTCGCATTGTGTGCATCCTGATCCGCCGGGTTAGCCTCTGTCATCAGTGCTGCCAACGTGTCAAACAAATCAGATAGAACCTGGGTTGGCGGTCGCACAGGGCCTCTTGCCCCGGCCGCTGTTGCCGCTGCTGATCCAGAAATCATCACCGCTGCGGTCGAAGAGTGGAGCGCCGGCTACATACCGGCCATGAAGATTGCAACCCGGTTTGGCAGATCAGAGGGGTCCGGAATACTGTTGCCATCGGAACAGCCCCCAATCCGGCCATCTTGTAGCTGATATAATGACTCGGTCTCTCGGTCGATGACTTCGTCGCCCGGAATAAGCAGCGGTCTCACCACGATTCGATCATCCTCGTATTCCCCTCCATGGATGACTCCACGAAGGCACGCTTCATGGCGAGGCTTGACCGGGTAGATCTCGCCGCGCTGAGCCGTTTGGCGAGGTCGGTGCGGATGTCGACTCAGGGCCCGATTCGCCCGATCTCGCCGATGGCGTGTATGCCACCAAAGGGGACCCGGTACCCGTACTCAATTGAGCCGGCCTCGGGGCCCCAGCCTGCATCGTCGATGTAGAGCTTGCGCGACGACTCTTGGTCATTCGGCCCACAGCGTAACCCTTGACACTACAAAAGAAAATACACTTCCGTGATGATACGTGTTTGTCACAGTAGGTCGCGTTTTTTGTCATGCATGCACATCCATGACAAATTTATGATAGAATTAAGATAGTCATACCTGTGCTGTCATAGAAGTGTTCCATGACATTACCAAAATTATCATCACGGAAGTGGCCACTTCCATGACGATAAATCACGCGTCACAGAAGTGCTTTCGTCAAGGGTGACCGACACGTGGCATCCACCGTAACAGAACGCCGTTAAGCTATCGAGTCGGGTTTTGGATCCAGTAACCCGTTAACAGCCCCGACCAATGGGGATTTTCAACGTGTAAAATCATCATTGGCTGGAGGAGACACGTGTCAGGTCCGCGTTGGCACATGTGTCCTCATCCAATGGGCGAGACGCGCCTATGATATGTTGACAAGTGGACCGGCCCATCAAGTTTAAATGGGTCGGCCCAACTGAAGGCCCATAAGATTTTGCGGACCATAATGGGCCGGCCCAGCTAAAGGCCCACAAGATTTTGTGGACCATAATGGACTGGCCCAGCTAAAGGCCCACAAGATTTTGCGGGCCATAATGGGCAGGCCCAGGTAAAGGCGCACAAGATTTTTTGTGCCATAAAGGGCCGGCCCAGGTAAAGGCCCAGAAGATTCTTGCAGATCATAATGGGCCGGCCCAGCTAAAGGCCCACAAGATTTCACCGACATTAATGGGCCGGCCCAGCTGTAGGCCCACAATATTTTGAGGACCCTAGTAGGCCAGCCCATTAACTGGCTGCCATGTTTTGGGCCAAATGCCGGCCCATATTTGATCTGGTACATTAATGGTCTGCCACGCTCCGGGCCTAATAGTGGCCCATGTGAGATCCGGCCCGTTAAAATCCTACCACGTTCTGGGCCAAATTACGACCCAGATCAAGTCCGGCCCTTTAAGAGGCTTTGGGCTCAATTATGGCCCATATCAGATTCGGCCCGTTAACTGGACACTATGCTTTTGGGCCCACTTGCTAAAGGCCCACTTAGTAATTCGGCCTGATATTAGTTTTGGCCTGTTAAGGGCCCGTTTAACATTTCGGCTCTATATTAATTTCAGCCTGTTAAAAGCCCGTCATATAGTTGGGCCTAACTACGGCCCGGTTTGCATCCGCCCTCCTCGCAGCCGATATCTGATTGGGCCAAACAAGGACCAAGACAATTTTGGCCTCTTAAAAGCCTTTGATTTGATTCGCACAATCATGGGATGGGGTTCATTTCGGGCTGCTACGGCCCGTGAGCTATTCGGCACGTTTCAGGCCCAACCTACATCATGATTGCATGACGGCCCGATTATGTACCGTAATTTTACGGTTTGGCCGGTTTACTCCGAAGACAGGATATATATACACTAAAATAACTGCAGCATCGTGAATAAGAAAAAACCTAGACTATACAATAAAGAAATTATGGCATATTACATCCACTGGGCATCAAAGTTCGCCACTATGATAATAAAGGACAAGCGGACAGAGATTACATACTTTGGGCATCAAAGATCGCCACCGGTGCAAATAAACACACCGACAAAATAATATACAAAACCGACAACACTTCAATAGAGTTCAAGAAAGGTTAGCCTATTTGGGAGCTGCAGTAAGCAAGCGGTGAGCAAGATGATGAGGCTGCGCTTGTTCAAACTTATATCTTCCTCACTCGAAAGATAAACAAGCGAGACGGTGACAAGTTTTGCACATAAAAGTATCGGTCTTGACAATTCATCACATTTCTTCTTGTGAATAAAGTGACACAGTTTAAAATTGCATTAACACAACATGGTATTGTTCAGGTCAAGACATGGCAGGAAATGACATTGTGAAGGAGTTGGCAGCTTCACGACACCACTGGATTATAGATCAAGAACTCATAAGTATCAATGGTTAGTGTGCTGTCAATTTATACCATTTCAGATTGGAAAATAAAGAGACGGTTTAAATAGTAGTAGAATGAGATGACATTGTTCATAGTTAAGACATTGCAGAATATGACATTGTGCTGTAGTGGGTAGGTTCACCACACCACTGGATTATGGATGAAGAAAAGAAGCATACATGCAGTGCAAAAGAAGATCACTTGCTATGTATAGTTTAATTTACATGGTATGAAGAAGGAACTTGGTTGTACAACTGAAAACTTAAATTGAGAAAGGACAAACTTTTGTTTATGAACTACATAATAAACTTTAAACACGCAATTTGATGCAAACACCAAAAATAAACAGCTATTGCAGTCATGCCTAACCAAATATATACAACAAAGTTTGAAGGCTTGAGATGGACAAACTTACATTATTGGTGAAGACAGGCTCTATAAAGGCCTTGTCCATCTTGATGGGGGGGGGGATTCAAGAAGTTTACCACGAATCTTCTTCAAAAGCATTGCCTTTATTCTACATTTTGTTAAGAGTAAATATAGATGTGATAATATCTGAAAAAATTGAGAATATTTAAGATAAGATGAAGAGTGATGCTACATAACCAAGTAGCTATAAATGTAAGTGCAGCGATACGAGGCAAAAGGTACAGCCAAGAGCAATGCACAACTAAACTTCTTGAGTACCAACCTTATGGTAAGAGTAAATATAGATCGATGTGTAGAAAATGGAGGGAAAAGGAAAATAAGATCCAGAGTGATGGTACATGAACAACTACTGTCATTATAAGTACCTTGATAAAGGACAGCATGTACTTACAAGAACAATGCGAGCTAAAAAATTGGCATTGGATATATTCTACACTAATGTAACCATTCATACAGATCAGATAATTTGGGCGAACAATTGATAAGCAAGCTATCATGCATCTGCTGTCACATAATGAACCGGTATGTATGCAAGTACAATGATATAGGACAACGGTACTAACAAGAGCAAAGCAGCGGGCAACATATTTGTGACATCACGTCGTTCTTGTCAAACCGAATTCTTCTTGAGCATATTTCCTGCAAAAAGATCCGTAAGGCACATGTGGAAAAGTAGAAGTTCAAATTGTCATGTGATTTCATAGGCGTTACCTCATCACAGGAGCGAGACTAGTGCATAACAAGGTTTTTCCATTCAATGTCTTCTAAATTTAGCACAGGAGACTTCACGGAAATTCGTTTATAGACTTGCCATCAAAGTGTGATTTCCTCGGGTAACACCGATCTTGCTGCAATGCTTCCTTGAAAAGCACAAGCAAGCTTTGCTCGTCATGACTATCAGATTGACCCTCGCCTAGTTACAACAATGTAATGTAAACCATTGATGTGTTCAATCAGCGAAAACAGGAAATAATAACCATGAATAATAGCACTTACGTAAGTTGGACTAGAAGATGTGAAAATGGTGTTTGTCTTCACAATAATCTTCCCATGATGGGAATATATGCACGTAGTCCCTAACAACATTGAAAGCATTGTATTTTAAGCGGCAATAAATGGAATGGGGTTCCAATCTGCAGGAATTGGCCATCTCTGCGGTTGGGATAGGTCTTGACGGTGGACTTGCTGTACTTTTTGCCGGGGTGGGATTTTTCTGTGGTACAGCTGGTGCTATGGCAAATGAAATCGGTATACCTTTTGCTGGAGTGCAGGTCCTATGTGGTGGGGCTAGTGGTGTGGCCAATGAAGTATGGGTACAGTCTGCTGGAGTTGGTCCTACGTTTTGTGTCACTGGTTGTACAGCCAATATAAGTGGGGTGCTGTCTGATTTCTCCGACACCACCACGTTTTTCAAGGACTTTGTTGGTGCTCCTTCAGGTTCGGCAATCACCCTCTTCCTTTTTGATGTCTGATGCACAAGAACGGCATTTGAGTGGAAAAACATGGTATGATGACAGATGGAATATGTATTGATAATGGATGGGCATGGCATCTCAACATATATGATGAGTAAACTAAGCAGATGGTGGTGCAACAAAGTAGAAGAAATGAAAGACAACATATGCAAGATACTCGCAATCAATAAAGCATTGACAAATTAGAACAGGCACCTTGATGGGTGAACAGGACAGGCCATCTGCCTTTGACTCCTCGAGGTTAGAATAGTCATTAGGATCATATTACGAACAAGAATCAGCAAGTGGGGGCGTATGAGTTTCATTGCATCGAGAATGGCACTCAATGCCTTGGTGCCAATTTTGTAAGTCATTGCGGTGTTTAGCTTCAAGAGTGGACTGCTGCTAGTGCGACACAAAGCAGCTACACAGATCATAGTGTAGATATAACGGAAAACCTTAAGCATCGAGTAAAATCAGCAAAGTGGAACTTGCTGGAATATATGTGCTAGTATTGCGATGCGGCTAGAAAGGCTCGGATACCAGTTCTCTTCAAGTGAAGGTGCGATCTTTGTTAATATCGATGTAACTCTCAAAGGCGACACAGCTCCCGCATTTCCTTGCTATTCTTATAGGATTCAAGTGGGCAGGCCACTACAAATCCTATTCCTATGTTTACAAGATCCTCTGAATCAAAGAGGCTCAAAGTGTCCATCACAACCGATCGTATGGGCCTCTACATTGCAAATGTCCTGCTCATCTTGATTACAAGGAATATCTTGTACTACTATCATACTCCCTCCGTTCCAAAATATAAGTCTTGGTAGAGATTTCCACTATGGATCACATCTGAGATGTATCCGGATACATTTTAGAGTGTAGATTCACTCATTTTGCTCCATATGTAGTCCATGGTGGAATCTATACAAAGACTTGTATTTAGGAATGGAGAGAGTACATATTAAAGAAGAACAGAAGAGGAACATGGTAAAGAAGAGCAAGCAGATTTTGGATAATAAAATGTTGGTTGCGTAGTGCCCACACATGTTGAACCAGAGCGCATTAAGAATGCAACTCCCAGCTGTCTCTCGACCATTTCAGGCGGTTGGATGAAGATCCTACGTCCCCTAACCCTTCTTATTCCTCGTCTCCGATTCTTGCCATACATAACACCGCATGGGTCGCCGACCGGACCACCGGACCCAACCGTCTGTGTTCCTCCGCCACCCCCACCCCCCACCCCCGCCCCAACCCCCACCCGTGGCGAGTTTTCTTTGTTCGGCGAGGCCCCACAACCACCCGAGCCCCTTCGATCGCACCGGCGAACTCCGCGAGCTCTGAAAAATCGGTCGCCCAATTTTGAAATTTAGTCTCTGTGATTTAACTAGTGTGGAATATAAAGGGAAAACCATAAGCATTGGGAGTATAGTGTTGGCGTGCCATGGCGGATCTGAAGGTGCAAATCGGACAAAGGCAACTTCGCAACCAAGACAAGAAATCAGAGTAAAGTAGTGGCGATCTATTTTCTTGCTGCGATAAATAAGTTGAGTAAATACGAAAGAGTACCGCCTCTGGTGCGGCGCCGTGTACGCATCTGCTGAGAATTTGACGGTGCTGCGGTAGCGATGGCTGTCGGCAGCGTGGAAGTAGATCTAGGAGGGTAGACGGTGGCGGCGGGGCGTGGTGGACGAGACGGTCGTAGGAGCGGCGCCGACAAGGTGGACGATGGCGGGGATGAAGCGAGAGGACGGGATGCAAGGATCCTGGTACAAAGCCATGGATGGGAGAGGTCAATCTCTTGTAATGGATGACGGCATCGGGGTATCAGCTCCGGCAAGGTGGAGGAGGACGGCGGTGGATGGGGTGGCGGACGGCGGACGGAGGAGGTGGGGTGGAGAGGGTGTTTTGGCGCCCACGGAGTGCGAATGGGGAAAAGGGAGGTAGAGAGGAAGGGGAACCATGTATTCGAGCGCGCTTGTCTCAAATGCGAGGAAATTTACAAACTTAGCCCCGTTTCAAATTTCTACTACATCACAACAACATTAGTCGGTTGGGGATAGGACGGCAATCTCGCATACACCGAATATTTGCCGACGAGAGTTTGTTTTTGGCGCCAACCGTGTATGAATATGAATCGGGGAGGGAGTCGATTTCGGCCGAGGACACACTGTGTTTTGGCGGCCATCGTGTATGAATCCGGGTGAGAGGCGGTTACGTCACGTTTGGGTGAAATTACAAACCTATCCCTATCAAAACCTATAGAAATCCAGCAGATAGGCATTGCGTGGCAGGGATAGGCAGTAGTGATTTCCATCTCGTAGATTTTGGTTTCGGGCGGTTACTGCGACTTTCCCCGCTTCGTTCAAAATTTGCAGAGTGCACGTTTACCGTGCCAACTCAATTCGAATCCCGTTTGTATTCTATTTTTTTGGGCGGGATCCATTTTCAATTGGAATTACATTCTATATACATCATTTTTATATATACTTTCAAAAGCACAACAAAGAATTCTGCTCCTTTATATGTATAATATGATTTAAAAATACAACGATCTCGAAATCTTAAGGTTGAATTCGAAAAAATTAACCAAATTATGTTGTACTAAAATGTATGGATCAGTAATATCTACATATTAAATAACATAGATGTGCGTGAATTCATATGAGTATGCATGTTTGATAGATCAACTTTGGTTCGAGTATGGATTACATGTATCATCATCTCAATTCAAATATTTGAATCCCTTTTTGTTCCTCCTTTCACGCCCATCTCTCTGCATGCATGCTCCTTGGTAGCTATCACTCTCTTTTCTCCAGCTCACCAAGACGCTCACTTCATGTTTCTCCTATCCTCGCAAACATGGTCTCTCGACGTCTCCCTTGAGAAGTGTCACACTCTCCCTATCATTATACATTACACGGTTTTCATTATCTCTCACGTCTTTACTGTTCTTTGGTATCACTCGGTACCTAAGCTTTCTTTTTCACCGCCACACACATAGTCTCCACTCGTCTTTCACTTTGTCTTTCTCTCTATGGGATTCTCTCACACACCCTATATGTCTCTACATATGGCTCATACCACTAAAATTACTCTCTCTCTCTCTCTCCTGTAGACACAACATTTGTTGTGGTATCCTTTTCGTCTCCATCCCAGACTGACATTATTCATTTGTTTACCGATCAGACAACCCCGACTACTGTCTCCTCTCTCTCTCTCTCACAAAAACACACACACAACTCCTACTTCCACTCCCCTTCCCGACTACCGTCTCTCTCTCACACACACAAAACTGTCGCTTTCGCACTCCGACTCGTATTTGTCTCACAAACATTTATCGACTAGCTATCCTATAGATAGGTTTATACACCTGCACACTCGTGCTTCCACCATCGCATACATGTCTCTCTCCCGCTCCTTGTATCTATGTAGATTTTTCTTCCCTTCTTGAGACATGCCCTCTCGATCGTGCACACACACACTATCGCCTCATTTTAAGTGATACCTATCCTTTTACACTCCTTGTGTCTTTGTCACACATGCACTCCGTCCTCCTCCACTCTCTCTCTCTCTCACACACACACACATGGGCTTTTTGCAACAACTAGCAAGATGCCCATGCGTTACCTGAACATCAAGATGCATTTGTATGAGTAGTTTATCATGTGGGGAAAAGGATGAACGAGGGAAGGCCTTATTTGCAAATGTGGAGAGGGATGTGGGTATCTTTTTGCAAAATTGCCATAGTTTCCTTCCTATCTATCAGATATAGATCGGACGGCCTATATTGCAGGATGGCAGGCACATGATCATCACCGACAATGCTTTTTATAAGAGTAGGTATAAAAATATAGTTGGTGATGATGGTGGGCCTGCCATCATGCAATGTAGGTCGTCTGATTTATATCTGACGGATAGGAAGGAAAATATGGCAATTTACCCACACTCTTCACTACATTTGCAGATAAGGCCTTCCTCGTTCATCCTTTTCTCCCACAAGATCTTGATGTTCCGTGCAGCATACGGCATCTTGCTAGTAAGAGTAGAAATTAGACATATACCACTTCTCAAATATTGAAACCAACAACATTCCTCCCTTATCTCATCAAAACCGCCAAAGGAATATATTTTGAGTGAAACATAACATATTTTTAGTTTCAAAACTAGACTTTTTTTCTATCAAATCGGTGAATATGTATTAATCTACTTTGATCGTGTGGCAACGCATTGGCACATTGCTAGTATTTATTATAATTTTTCAATGGCGTGGTGGCTCGCCAGTTGCCATAGATCGAGTAGCCACGTTTAAAATATCATTTTTTAGCGGGGTTAAGAGTTCCGATTTTCAATGGCGCGTTATAAGTAGTAAGTAGTTTTAGAACGATAGGTATGGAGCGAAAATGGAATTCATAGTACTACATACCTCCTTGGCGTATGGTTGTATGGTTTTTTTTTGTGATGGAGGTTGTATGGGTTTATGTTGCGAGATGTTGAACCTGGTAGTTCTAGGGCAAATACTATGGTTTAGATTTAGATGCTGGTTTTCGATAATGAAAATCGGAAGAAACCCTTCTTTGATTAAAAAACTACTACCTCCATTCTGGTTTACTAGTCCCCATCGTACTTTGGGTCAAAGTTTGTCCATGAATTTTACTTGTAAAATGTGAATGGAAAAGCAGATTTTGTTATACCCAAAAAAGATTGGAGGGAGTGATTGCTTTCGACACGGATCGACCTCTCATAGCGCGGGCATTGAACCGTGGCGCCCGGCCAAGAGGCACTTTTCGCTGCAGGCCGGTGAGCACGCCTCCTCGCGCGTGCAACCAGAGTTAAGACTGCCCTTTGCCTTCATTGAATCCATGGGTGTGACGGGCAACACGTCCTTCCATGAGCAGCGAGCATTTTAGAACACAAAAATGACTAAAATATAATTAATTTCGCATGGTCTTGACTTGTTGTGCTCGCCTTGGTAGCAGGAACTAGTAGAGGATTTTCTTTATTTATAACTCTCCTCACATTTTTTGGCTTTGAAGTGAATCATGGTTGTGGACATTATGTATGAATGTGCGGATATCTGTGAACATGAGTTTGATGTGGAAGTTGAACTTGGAATGTCGGGCTTGCGTGAACTATACCATGTCCAATGCTTAAATTCATTATTGTTTGGAAAGTAATTGTTGTTATTACATGACCCAAAAAACATTTTGTGCCACATCGGTAGATGCACGGACATCTATGAGCATCTTGTTGGATAAACATTTGAACCTAGCTATTATGAAGGAAATTTTGTATTGACAACAATTTTAGATAGCAGGAGGCGCCTAGCCTGCTCTGCTAGCTTATTTCGGCTTCTTCCATCTCTTCTTTGGCTTGGGTGAAGAGCATCTAATTGCTCTTTTCGCTTCTTCAGAACTCAGCTACATTCTCAAGGGCTGCTGCATGCTTTCTTTCAGCCTTTACTAATGCCACGAGGACACGAACAGCTAACGATTCCCACGGCTTTGTGTAATCCAGCATCATCTCGAATTTGTACCTTGTGTCTAATCCGGCATCATTAGGAAGCGGCACCTTGTGTGTAATCCAGCCTCATTTTGGAAACATGATCTCGAGGTTGACCATACTTCCCTCCTCTGAGGAACTGCATCCCGACATGAAGTTACTTCTTTTTAGATCAATACTCGAGCAACCTAGATCCATTTAGTACAAGCGGATAAGCAGAACTCGGAGAAGTGAATTCAAAAGGAAAAAAAATAAAACAGACTACAAGGTGAGAACACCCACTTCCTACATCAAGCTAAAAGCGAAAGCATTAGGACGATTAAGACTCTTCTTATTACACATCGAAGAACACCACGCTTAAGAGAAACAAAACTACAACATATACACATCGAAGAACACGAGGCTACACAAAAGTAATTGAAAGGTGTTACTTACCAAAGCTCGTTTTACAGGTTCGTGCAGCTCCTCTTTAACTTGCCATGCTCCTTGAAGATGTCCCGAATATCCGTGTTTGGTCTTCATTGCTCCTCTGCATGTTACTTTTCGTGGTTTTAAAATCTCAACATGGCAAGAAAATATACTACTAGTAATACTCGCGCATCTTGTGGGCAACATTAAAGCACTAAATCTGCCATGTTAGAGCATCTCCAACAGAATCGCAACGCGCGGCGCTTTAAAAAGCGTTTACAGTGCTAAGATCGAGAAGTAGATACTAGAGAGTAGAGGATAGTTCTCAGCATAGATAATAAAAAAAATTATTCAACTACTCCTCGTCGTCCGACTCCTCCTCGGTGATGTCCTCCTCCGACGTCTGACTGTAGGCGTGAAGATACCGATCATCGTTGGATTCCCAGGGCGACGGTGCTCCTAGCCTCATGTTGAATTGAGCGTCCGCTTTTTTCCTACGCTTGTCCTCGCGATAGGCGGCTCGCTCCGCCCTCCTCTTATCCCTCTCCGCCCTCCTTTGCGTGTAGAACTCGCGCTCGTTGATGATGTCCTGCGGGAAGTGTTGGCGCCATAGCGCCATGGCTTCCTCGTCCATCTCCGCGATGCCGAGACGGTGCTCCCGCCTCCGGTTGTCGCGACGATCCTCGTCGGTGCTAAGCCGCGGCAGAGGTGCGAGCTCCTGCGCCCGCTCCCGCGTCGGCACGTTGGGGAAGTTCAATGTTCTATGAGGCCACCGGAGGCGCCACACGGCCGCGTCGTACACGGGCGGCCTCGTTAGCGGTGTCGAAATTGCCGAGGGCGAGGCGCATCTGCGAACCGGATCTCAGCGGAGAAGCGCGGAGGGCGCGCGCAGACGCCGTGGTATCCCCAAGTTTCGGCGGCAGCAGCGGCATGGTGGAGCAGCGGCGGCGGCGAAAAAGAGCACGGAGAGAGCGGTGGCGAGGCACAGAGCGGGGAGAGTGCGGTGGCAAGGCACAGAGCGGTGGAAGGGCGTTGGATTTTATAAAGCGCGCCGGACGCCGCACGCCAAAACTAGCGCATGCCCGGCGGCTTTTTCCCGCGCGCGCGATCCTTTCCCGACGTCTCTGCTATCTCTTCTCTCTTCTCTACTATTATATTTTTTTAATATTTAATATTTAATATTTATCTCTACTTCCTTTGCTGTATACTTTTTTTCTTGCAATATAGGCCTCCGATTTATATCTGACAGATAGGAAGGAAACAAATGGGAATTTTGCTAAAAGATAACCATACCCCTCTCCAGATTTGCAAATAAGGCCTTCCCTCGTTCATCCTTTTCTCCCACAAGATAAACTACTCATACAAATGCATCTTGATGCATGCAACGCATGGGCATCTTGCTAGTTCTAAAAACCTTTCCATCATTTGCCACACTACTGGTTGCAGATGAAAAACCTATCCAAGCACAGCGCGATACAGGAGCGACGCACAATTACAAGCTGATATTATGTTGGACAATGGAGGCTATAACCAATTACTTTTACGGGAACAATAGCACCCAGGAAATTTGAAGGGTAGGTATGAACAAAATTGGAACTGCACATGTACTGCTAAGTGATTCAATACACACATTACTAATCGAGGAGGAGAACGATGGTCGCAGCGGCCTCTGTGAGTCATGGTAGGCAACGAGAGTCAGTTCGTTGTCCACGACGGTGGTACTTCTATGCTTGGCGTCGGCTTCCGGGAAGCAGATCCGAGACCGTGGAAGACGATGCCGGGGAAGAGGCTCCGTGTCTGACACGGACGGTGGACCGGCCCGGTCTGCGGCGTCTGAGGTGTGAAATTGAGTCGACTCAATGCCCGACCACAGCAGAAGATAGAGAGAAAATGAAAGATGTTCCTATGCTTCAGCCATAGGCTCTATCATGTATGCAATGTTGTGTACCAGACCTGACGTATGCTTAGCAATAAGTTTGGCAGGAAGGTACCAAAGTAATCGAGTGGATCAACGGACAGCGGTCAAGAACATCCGGAAATACGAAAAGGACTAAGGATATGTTTCTCGTATATGGAGGTGACAAAGAGCTAGTCGTAAATGGTTACGTCGATGCAAGCTTTGACCTTGATCCAGACGATTCTAAATCGCAAACCGGATACATGTTTTTATTAAGCGGTGGAGCTGTCGGTTGGTGCAGTTCTAAACAAAGCGTCGTGGCGGGATCTACATGTGAAGTGGAGTACATAGCTGCTTGGAAGCAGCAAATGAAGGAGTCGGATGAAAGAGTTCATTTCCGATCTAGGTGTCATACCTAGTGCATCGGGACCAATGAAGATCTTCTGTGACAATCTTGGTGCAATTGCCTTGGCAAAGGAATCCAGATTTCACAAGAGGACCAAGCATATCAAGAGGCGCTTCAATTCCATTCGGGACCAAGTCCAAGTGGGAGACATAGAGATTTGCAAGATACATACGGATCTGAATGTTGCAGACCCGTTGACTAAGCCTCTCTCACGAGCAAAACATGATCAGCACCAAAACTCCATGGGTGTGAGGATCATTACTGTGTAATCTAGATTATTGACTCTAGTGCAAGTGGGAGGCTGAAGGAAATATGCCCTAGAGGCAATAATAAAGTTATTATTTATTTCCTCATATCATGATAAATGTTTATTATTCATGCTAGAATTGTATTAACCGGAAACATAATACATGTGTGAATACATAGACAAACATATAGTCACTAGTATGCCTCTACTTGACTAGCTCATTAATCAAAGATGGTTGTGTTTCCTAAACCATAGACATGTGTTGTTATTTGATTAATGGGGTCACATCATTAGGAGAATGATGTGATTGACATGACCCATTCCGTTAGCCTAGCACTTGATCGTTTAGTATATTGCTATTGCTTTCTTCATGACTTATACATGTTCTGTAACTATGAGATTATGCAAGTCCGTTTACGGAGGAACACTTTAGGTGCTACCAAGCGTCACAACATAACTGGGTGATTATAAAGGAGTACTACAGGTGTCTCCAAAGGTACATGTTGGGTTGTATTTCAAGATTAGGTTTTGTCACTCCGATTGTCTGGAGAGGTATCTCTAGGCCTTCTCGGTAATACTCATCACTAAGCCTTGCAAGCATTGTAACTAATGAGTTAGTTATGAAATGATGTATTACGAGCGAGTAAAGAGACTTGCGATAACGAGATTGAACTAGGTATTGGATACCGACGATCGAATCTCGGGTAAGTAACATACCGATGACAAAGGGAACAACGATGTCGTTATGCGGTTTGACCGATAAAGATCTTGAAGAATATGTAGGAACCAATATGGGCATCCAGGTTCCGCTATTGGTTATTGACCAAGAATAGTTCTAGGTCATGTCTACATAGTTCTCGAACCCGTAGGGTCCGCATGCTTAACGTTACGATGACAGTTTATTATGAGTTTATAAGTATTGATGTACCGAAGTTTGTTCGGAGTCCCGGATGTGATCACGGACATGACGAGGAGTCTCGAAATGGTCGAGACATAAAGATTGATATATTGGAAGCCTATGTTTGGACTTCGGAATAGTTCCGGGTGAAATCGGGATTTTACTTGGAACACCGGGTTACGGAACCCTCCCGGGGGTTAATGGGCCTTAGTGGGCCATAAGGGAGAAGAGGAGGGCGGCCAAGGCAGGCGTGCCCCCTCCCCTAGTCCGAATAGGACAAGGAGGGGGGGGCGCCCTTCCTCTTCCCCTCCCTCAAGTCCTAATCCAACTAGGAAAGGGGGAGTCCTACCGGTGGGAGTAGGACTCCTCAGCGCCTCCTCCTAGGGCCGGCCGCACCCCCTGCTCCTTTATATACGGGGCAGGGGCACCCCAGACACACAAGTTGATCTACGGATCGTTCCTTAGCCGTGTCGGTGCCCTCCTCCACCATATTCCACCCGGTCATATCGTCGCGGAGCTTAGGTGAAGCCCTGCGTCGGTGGAGCATCATCATCGTCCCACCACGTCGTCTTGTGGAACTCATCCCCGACGCTTTGCTGGATCGGAGCTCGGGGATCGTCATCGAGCTGAGCGTGTGCTGAACTCGGAGGTGCCGTATGCGTTCGGTACTTGGATCGGTCGGATCGTGAAGACGCGTCGACTACATCAACCGCGTTGTTATAACGCTTCGCTTCACGGTCTCACAGTGCGTGGACATACACTCTCCCCTCGTTGCTATGCCATCACCATGATCTTGCGTGTGCGTGGAAATTTTTGAAATTACTACATTCCCCAACGGTGGCATCCGAGCCTGGTTTTATGCGTTGATGTCATATGCGAGTAGAACACAAGTGAGTTGTGGGCGATATAAGTCATACTGCTTACCAGCATGTCATACTTTGGTTGGCGGTATTGTGAGATGAAGCGGCCGGACCGACATTACAGCGACGCTTACGCGAGACTGGTTTCACCGCTTCGAGCACTTTCGTTGCTTAAAGGTGACCGGCGGTGTCTGTCTCTCACTTTAGTTGAACCGAGTGTGGCTACGCCGGTCCTTGCGAAGGTTAAAACAGCACCAACTTGACAAACTATCGTTGTGGTTTTGATGCGTAGGTAAGAACGGTTCTTGCTCAGCCCGTAGCAGCCACGTAAAACTTGCAACAACAAAGTAGAGGATGTCTAACTTGTTTTTGCAGGGCATGTTGTGATGTGATATGGTCAAGGCGTGATGCTATATTTTATTGTATGAGATGATCATGTTTTGTAACGAGTTATCGACAATCTGGCGAGAGCCATATGGTTGTCGCTTTATTGTATGAAATGCAAGCGCCATGTAATTGCTTTACTTTATCACTAAGCGGTAGCGATAGTCGTAGAAGCAATAGTTGGCGAGGCGACAACGATGCTACGATGGAGATCAAGGTGTCGGCGCGGTGGCGATGGTGATCATGGCGGTGCTTCGGAGATGGAGATCACAAGCACAAGATGATGATGGCCATATCATATCACTTATATTGATTGCATGTGATGTTTATCCTTTATGCATCTTATCTTGCTTTGATTGACGGTAGCATTTAAGATGATCTCTCACTAAAATTATCAAGGCGTGTTCTCCTGAGTATGCACCTTTGCCAAAGTTCGTCGTGCCCGCACACCACGTGATGATCGGTGTGATAAGCTCTCACGTCCATCTACAACGGGTGCAAGCCAGATTTGCACACGCAGAATACTCAGGTTAAACTTGGCGAGCCTAGCATATGCAGATATGGCCTCGGAACACGGAGACCGAAAGGTCGGCGTGAATCATATAGTAGATATGATCAACATAGTGATGTTCACCATTGAAAACTACTCCATCTCACGTGATGATCGGTTATGGTTTAGTTGATTTGGATCACGTAATCACTTAGATGACTAGAGATGTCTGTCTAAGTGGGAGTTTTTAATATGATTAATTGAACTTAAATTTATCATGAACTTAGTACCGATAGTATTTTGCTTGTCTATGTTTCTTTGTAGATAGATGGCTCGTCTGTTGTTCCGTTGAATTTTAATGCGTTCCTTGAGAAAGCAAAGTTGAAAGATGATGGTAGCAATTACGGACTGGGTCCGTAACTTGAGGATTATCCTCATTGCTGCCTGAAGAATTACGCCTGGAAGCACCGCTGGGTGCGAACTCTCTGCGAGAACAACGCCGAAGTTGTGAGCGTCTGGCGAGCAAAGCTGATGACTACTCTATAGTTCGAGTGTGCCATGCTTTACGGCTTAGAACCGGGTCTTCAACGGCGTTTTGAGCGTCATGGAGCATATGAGATGTTCCAAGAGTTGAAGTTAATATTTCAAGCAAATGCCGGATTGAGAGATATGAAGTCTCCAATAAGTTCTATAGCTGCAAGATGGAGGAGAATAGTTACGTCGGTGAACATATACTCAAAATGTCCGGGTATAATAATCACTTGATTCAACTGGGAGTTAATCTTCCGGATGATAGTGTCATTGACAGAATTCTCCAATCACGCCACCAAGCTACAAGAGCTTCGTGATGAACTATAATATGCAAGGGATGACCAAGACAATTCGAGCTCTTCGCAATGCTAAAAGTTGCGGAGGTAGAAATCAAGAAAGAGCATCAAGTGTTGATGGTCAACAAGACCACTAGTTTCAAGAAAAGGGCAAAGGAAGAAGAAGGGAACTTCAAAAGAACAGCAAGAAAGTTGCTGCTCAAGAGAAGAAACCCAAGTCTGGACCTAAGCTGAAATCGAGTGTTTCTACCGCAAGCAAACTGGTCCTTTGGAAGCGGAACTGCCCCAAGTATTTGGCGGATAAGAAGGATGGCAAGGTGAACAAAGGTATATGTGATATACATGTTATTGATGTGTACCTTACTAGAGCTCGTAGTAGCTTTTTGGGTATTTGATCTTGGTTACATTGCTAATATTTGCAACTCAAAACAGGGACTACGGAATAAGCGAGCATTGGCAAAGGGCGAGGTGACGATGCTGGCGTGGGAAAGCGGTTCCAAAGTCGATGTGATCATGATCGACACGCTACCTCTACATCTACCTTGAGGATTAGTTTTAGACCTTAATAATTGTTATTTGGTGCCGGCGTTGAGCATGAACATTATATCTGGATCTTGTTTGATGCGAGGCGGTTATTCATTAAATCAGAGAATAATGGTTGTTCTATTTATATGAGTAATATCTTTTATGGTCATGCACCCTTGAAGAGTGGTCTATTTTATTAAATCTCGATAGTAGTAATACACATATTCATAATGTTGAAGCCAAAAGATGCAAAGTTAATAATGATAGTGCAACTTATTTGTGCACTTTGCCGTTTAGGTCATATCGGTGTAAAGCGCATGAAGAAACTCCATCTTGATGGACTTTTGGAATCACTTGATTATGAATCACTTGGTACTTGCGAACCGTGCCTCATAGGCAAGATGACTAAAACACCGTTCTCGGTTCTATGGAGAGAGCAACAGATTTGTTGGAAATCATACATACAGATGTATGTGGTCCGATGAATGTTGAAGCTCATGGCGGATATCGTTATTTTCTCACCTTCACAGATGATTTAAGCAGATATGGGTATATCTTCTTAATGAAGCATAAATCTGAAACATTTGAAAAGTTCAAAGAATTTGAGTGAAGTTGAAAATCATCGTAACAAGAAAATAAAATTTCTGATCTGATCATGGAGGAGAATATTTGAATTACGAGTTTGGTCTACATTTGAAAAATTGCGGAATAGTTTACGCAACTAACGCCACTGGAACACCACAACGTAATGGTGTGTCCGAGCGTCGTAATCGTACTTTACTAGATATGGTGCGATCTATGATGTCTCTTACCGATTTACCGCTATCGTTTTGGGGTTATGCTTTAGAGGCGGCCGCATTCACGTTAAATAGGGCACCATCAAAATCCGTTGAGATGACTCCTTATGAACTATGGTTTGGCAAGAAACCAAAGTTGTCGTTTACGAAAGTTTGGGGCTGCGATGCTTATGTGAAAAACTTCAACCTGATAAGCTTGAACCCAAATCGGAAAATGTGTCTTCATAGGATACCCAAAGGAAACAATTGGGTACACCTTCTATCACAGATCCGAAGGCAAGACATTCGTTGCTAAGAATGGATCCTTTCTAGAGAAGGAGTTTCTCTCGAAAGAAGTGAGTGGGAGAAAAGTAGAACTTGATGAGGTAACAGTACCAGCTCCTTTATTGGAAAATGGTTCATCACAGAAATCGGTTCCTGTGACACCTACACCAATTAGTGAGGAAGTTAATGATGATGATCATGAAACTTCAGATCAAGTTTCTCTTGAACTCGAGGTCAACTAGAGTAAGATCCGCACTGAGTGGTACGGTAATCCTATTACGGAAGTCATGTTACTTGACCATGGTGAACCTACAAACTATGAAGAAGCGATGGTGAGCCCAGATTCATAAAATGGCTGGAAGCCATGAAATCTGAGATGGGATCCATGTATGAGAACAAAGTATGGACTTTGGTTGACTTGCCGATGATCGGCAAGCCATTGAGAATAAATGGATCTTTAAGAAGAAAGGACGCTGATGGTAATGTAAGCGTCTATAAAGCTCGACTTGTTGCAAAAGGTTTTCGACAAGTTCAAGGGGTTGACTACGATGAGACTTTCTCACCAGTGGCGATGCTTAAGTCTGTCGAATCATGTTAGCAATTGCTGCATTTTATGATTATGAAATTTGGCAAATGGATGTAAAAACTGCATTCTTGAATGGATTTCTAGAAGAAGAGTTGTATATGATGCAACCAGAAGGTTTTGTTGATCCAAAAGGTGCTAACAAAGTGTGCAAGCTCCAGCGATCAATTTATGGTGCAGTGCAAGCCTCTCGGAGTTGGAATAAGCGCTTTGATAGTGTGATCAAAGCATATGGTTTTTATGAGACTTTTGGAGAAGCTTTGTATTTACAAGAAAGTGAGTGGGAGCTCTCTAGCATTTCGATATTATATGTGGACGACATATTATTAATTGGAAATGATATAGAATTTCTGGATAGCATAAAGGATACTTGAATAAAAGTTTTTCAATGAAAGACCTCGTGAAGCTGCTTACATATTGGGCATCAAGATCTATAGAGATAGATCAAGGCGCTTAATTGGACTTTCACAAAGCACATACCTTGATAAAGTTTTGAAAAAGTTCAAAATGGATCGAGCAAAGAAAGGATTTTACTGTATTACAAGGTGTGAAATTGAGTCGGACTCAATGCCCGACCACAGCAGAAGATAGAGAGAAAATGAAAGATGTTCCTATGCTTCAGCCATAGGCTCTATCATGTATGCAATGTTGTGTACCAGACACGGCGTATGCTTAGCAATAAGTTTGGCAGGAAGGTACCAAAGTAATCCAGAGTGGATCACTGGACAGCGGTCAAGAACATCTGAAATACCGAAAAGGACTAAGGATATGTTTCTCGTATATGGAGGTGACAAAGAGCTAGTCGTAAATGGTTACGTCGATGCAAGCTTTGACACCGATCCGGACAATTCTAAATCGCAAACCGGATCGTGTTTTTATTAAGCGGTGGAGCTGTCGGTTGGTGCAGTTCTAAACAAAGCGTCGTGGCGGGATCTACATGTGAAGCGGAGTACATAGCTGCTTCGGAAGCAGCAAATGAAGGAGTCTGGATGAAAGAGTTCATTTCCGATCTAGGTGTCATACCTAGTGCATCGGGACCAATGAAGATCTTCGTGACAATCTTGGTGCAATTGCCTTGGCAAAGGAATCCAGATTTCACAAGAGGACCAAGCATATCAAGAGAGCTTCAATTCCATTGGGACCAAGTCCAAGTGGGAGACATAGAGATTTGCAAGATACATACGGATCTGAATGTTGCAGACCCGTTGACTAAGCCTCTCTCATGAGCAAAACATGATCAGCACAAAGACTCCATGGGTGTTAGAATCATTATTGTGTAATCTAGATTATTGACTTTAGTGCAAGTGGGAGACTGAAGGAAATATGCCCTAGAGGCAATAATAAAGTTATTATTTATTTCCTCATATCATGATAAATGTTTATTATTCATGCTAGAATTGTATTAACCGGAAACATAATACATGTGTGAATACATAGACAAACATATAGTCACTAGTATGCCTCTACTTGACTAGCTCATTAATCAAAGATGGTTATGTTTCCTAACCATAGACATGTGTTGTTATTTGATTAATGGGATCACATCATTAGGAGAATGATGTGATTGACATGACCCATTCCGTTAGCCTAGCACTTGATCGTTTAGTATATTGCTATTGCTTTCTTCATGACTTATACATGTTCAGGTAACTATGAGATTATGCAACTCCCGTTTACCGGAGGAACACTTTGGGTGCTACCAAGCGTCACAACATAAGCTGGGTGATTATAAAGGAGTACTACAGGTGTCTCCAAAAGTACATGTTGGGTTGGCGTATTTCAAGATTAGGTTTTGTCACTCCGATTGTCGGAGAGGTATCTCTAGGCCTTCTCGGTAATACACATCACATAAGCCTTGCAAGCATTGTAACTAATGAGTTAGTTATGAGATGATGTATTACGGAACGAGTAAAGAGACTTGCGGTAGCGAGATTGAACTAGGTATTGGATACCGACGATCGAATCTCGGGTAAGTAACATACCGATGACAAAGGGAACAACATTATGTCGTTATGCGGTTTGACCGATAAAGATCTTGAAGAATATGTAGGAACCAATATGGGCATCCAGGTTCCGCTATTGGTTATTGACCAAGAATAGTTCTAGGTCATGTCTACATAGTTCTCGAACCCGTAGGGTCCATACGCTTAACGTTACGATGACAGTTTATTATGAGTTTATAAGTATTGATGTACGAAGTTTGTTCGAGTCCGGATGTGATCACGGACATGACGAGGAGTCTCGAAATGGTCGAGACATAAAGATTGATATATTGGAAGCCTATGTTTGGACTTGAATAGTTCGGGTGAAATCGGGATTTTACCGAACACAGGGTTACGGAACCCTCCCGGGGTTAATGGGCCTTAGTGGGCCATAAGGGAGAAGAGGAGGGCGGCCAGGGCAGGGCGCGCCCCTCCCCCTAGTCCTAATAGGACAAGGAGAGGCGGTGCCCCCTTCCTCTTCCCCTCCCTCAAGTCCTAATCCAACTAGGAAGGGGGGAGTCCTACTCCCGGTGGGAGTAGGACTCCTCAGCCGCCTCCTCCTAGGGCCGGCCGCACCCCCTATCTCCTTTATATCACAGGCGGGGCACCCCAGACACACAAGTTGATCTACGGATCGTTCCTTAGCGTGTCGGTGCCCCCTCCACCATATTCCACTTCGGTCATATCGTCGCGGAGCTTAGGCGAAGCCCTGCGCCGGTGGAGCATCATCATCGTCACTGCGCCGTCGTCTTGTGGAACTCATCCCCGACGCTTTGCTGGATCGGAGCCGGGGATCGTCATCGAGCTGAGCGTGTGCTGAACTCGGAGGTGCCGTGCGTTCGGTACTTGGATCGGTCGGATCGTGAAGGCGTCGACTACATCAACCGCGTTGTTATAACGCTTCCGCTTACGGTCTCGAGGGTGCGTGGACATACACTCTCCCTCTCGTTGCTATGCCATCACCATGATCTTGCGTGTGCGTAGGAAAATTTTTGAAATTACTACGTTCCCCAACAGATCGCGCTACGGTGGGCCAGAGTCTTGACCGGCGTAAAGGGAGGAGCATGAAGGCTGCGGTGCCGTGGAGAAGTCTATTTTGCCGTGTGGATAGAAATTGGGGAGTATTCAGGTGTACTACTCTGGGTGCCGGGGTGGGGTTGGCTGGGTAGGGTGAACCTGAAGTTACAAAAACAGCCCCCTACCAAGCGTCTTCCGTAGGCCTGTTCCGAAGGCAATGATGGTTACTTCCCACTGCTCGAATCAGGGTCACGGGAGATTTTCCCGCCGACCTCAAAATTTTGTGACACTGGACTCCCCGTGTGGCGTGTTGAGTGATTCGGCTAAGCAACTAGCGAGTAGTAGTAGTAAACTCTGCATATTAGGTTTGACCGAAGTCAAACTTCCTAAAGTTTGACCAAGTTTATAGAAAAATATAAACGTTTACCATAACAAATATGTATTATGTGAAAGTACATTCAATAATGAATCTAATGGTATTTATTTGTTATTGTATATGTTAATATTTTTTGTTATAAGCTTTCTGAGAGTTTACAAAACTTGACTTTGACCGATGCTAATACGCGGACTTAAATAAAAACGGAGGGAGTACACATTTGTTTTCTTAGTTTGTAGTGAACTAATCATTTGTTGAAATTGTGAAATGAATATATTATGCTATTGACTTCGAATGTAATGGTCTATACAATTCAATAGTTACAATCATTGTCGAATCCCAAGATGTATACAAGGTCTATAGTACTTCACAACATGCTCAAACTCACATAATCCCAGTCAAATGAGAATCTAAATGCATTTCATAGTTATTCCTTTGTAGGATGCAACAAAAACAACCATAACTCTACATTAGCCATTATAGAAGCAACATTTTGACATATCCCAATGTGTGAATGAAATGTGCAGAGAGAGCTTTTGAAGATGGAGCAGATAGGGCGGGAAAGATTGTATGTATGTGGACGAGAGAGTAGGAGACAAACCTAACGAGACAGGGAGATAGAGAGAAAGAGAGAGGAAGAAGTTAGGTGTGAGAAAGATGGATACATGTAATATACATGAGATGCGTGTGCATCTGGATTCTATATCGTGGAAGGAGAGGAGACAACATGTTTGATGAGAGAGCTGGAAAACATGGACGAGAGGGAAGGATCTCGTGGGTTGAGGGATTGACAATTTTGTGCGGGGAGAGAGGATTGGTAATTTTGTGCAAGAGAGAGAGAGAGAGAGAGAGAGAGAGAGAGAGAGAGAGTGGGGGAGTCACCCGTCGTCACATCACCCTGCTTCCAAATGACCCCACATTCTCTAGCGATGTGGTCGCCGTCTTCGATCTGCTCGATGCCCTCTTTGAAGATTGAGGTGTTGTGCATGTTGGGGTGCAAAGAAGCGAGAAGCGAGTGGTCGCCGTATAACCTTGGATGGGGATGAATTGTGTGCCGGGGGAGTGTGTGTGTGTGCGTGTGTGTGTGTGTGTGTGTGTGTGTGTGTGTGTGTGTGTGTGTGTGTGTGTGTGTGTGTGTGAGATATTGAGAGAAAACAAACCTAAGGAGAGAAATGGGTATTCACGAAGAGATTTATGCGGGCCTTGAGGTATGGGTGGGTGAGGGTGTCAAAATGTGGCGTTGATGCATGTGTTGCATGCGACCGTGCGAGGGACAGACGAATCAGAGAGATGGTTGTTGTGTTACGGATGCTCCTCTCTCTCTGTCTCTCTCTCTCTCTCTCTCACACACACACACACACAAGTAAACTAGAAGACCGTTCTCTCATGTATACACAACGTATCGGCATCTGTCTATGTCTCACTCATGCATGATCATTTGCACATTCACACCTCTCTATGTCTGTATCACACGCACACCGTCTCCACATTGCCCTTCCGCCACAACACACATATGGACACATACACACGTTCTCTCTCAGTCACACACACAAAATCAGTATTATAAAAAACTAGGGCGCACCTAAAACGTCCAAATCCAAATAAACACGAACTGGAGCTAAATTCAAATATATGGAAATATTGCAGCATCAAGAACTTTCACGGGAAAAAAAGTTGAGTAATATTCGAGATTGTTTTCACACACACAAAAGGTTGGTGGATGTCCTTCGAGCGACACGGTGGCCTTTGTTTGATCGACCCAGCGGCCAGCGGTTCACGCGCTTGCACATGATTCCGTATCGTGGCTGTGGTACTAACTAATAAAAGCGCTGTCTAAGTCTAATGATTACGTGTACTAGTACAGTTTTCTTTTAAGTTTGACCAACCTTATATATAAAACTAAAGTAAGCTCCTACACGCACACTCATCAATATGCCGCCGCCACCGTTGCGCATGTCGGCGCCCGCCTGCTCTGGCCAACAATTTCTCGCCCATCATCGCCGTGTCGCCGCCATCCCTGTGCCATGAAGCGAAGGCTCGCCGCTCCACGTCGCTGCGGTCCCTCCTCGCGCGATGCCGCACATGGCGCCAAGCACGAAAGCAGCTGGTGGAGCAGCGTCTATGCATGCAGCGTATGAAGAGGAGGACGGCGTGTGTTCAAGACGCCGGCGAGGAGGAACTAGCGTCTCATTGTCGTCTCCGCCCAGCGTGGAGGCGCGCATAGTGGTTGTGGCGGCTAAAGCGCTGACCGTACGACGCTGTGTCGAGCCCGCAAACCGGTGCGGACGCGGAATCTACCTTCGAGACCTTGAATGCCACGTGGATCCCGCAATCTGAAGGAGCAATTTGGGTCAGTCGACTCATGTGAGCCGTTTGATGCAACATGGATGGCTAGAAGGGCTTCTTCCACCTCTTCTGCCGTCTTCTTCCTTCGCTCCATCGAACTTATTTCACAAATCTACTGACCCAAATTATACTACTAGTACGAACTTATTAAGTACAGTAGGAAGACGAAGATACGAGCAGTAGTACCAACTGCAAGAAGAACAGTAGTAAGACATAGTACTAGTACTACTGTACGTACTAAAGAGTTCAAATAATGAGAAAGAACATAAACATAGTTCTACTGGGGCCTCAGCACAACACACCCTTGAAAATAAACTAAGCAACTAGTCCGCTTGACACTGCAGTAGAACCAGCATGAGCGACAAAGATCGCCACCTACTCGAGTCCGAGTCCACGTCCTCGACTTCGTCCTCGTCCCTCTTCCTCTTCCTCTTCGCCGATGCTTCTTTGCTTGAACCGGACACTGGGCTCTACTTCTTCATCCAACCCTTGTAGATATTCAAACAAAGGTAGGCATCCATTGCTGCGTACAGGCTGTGATCTTCATTAATGTCTTCGACTCCAATGCATGATGAAACTCGTGGTGAGGTTTCTTCAGTTTAGCGTATGAACGATCAATCATGGCTGCTGCCAGGGTCAGCATTGAAGGCTGAGAGGAGGACACCAGGCTTGCCTTCTGGAGATCCAAGGGCTGGCCTACAACGAGGCCTATCCGACCCAGGATTTCCTTGTTGTTCCTAAAGTCTACGGTAATGAATTGGACTCGGTCGCCCTTGAGGAACTTCTTAAATTCCTCGCACTCAAGATTGGCATGGCATATGTGGTAGACCAAGCATAAGTCATGCACACAAACCTGGATCACGGCGGGCTTCTTCTTCTCTGCCTCCTTTAGTTTCTTCTCGCTTCCCAGGACTTTGTGTACTCAACATCTAGCCCAGCGACCCAGTCATCATTTGAGTTTTCGAACATGCGTTTGAAGCGAGCAAGGCATTCTTTCACCATTGCGGAAGAATGGGTGTAGATGACGTCGAACTCATCGCCGGTGATGGTTCTAACATTGTACTCGCCGCCGATCATGGAGATTTGGGACGCCATGGATTTGGGAGGAGGGTTAGGATTAGTGGAACTGCCGTAATGTGAAAGGACGAGAGCGATTGGGAGCGAACTGTTGTAGTCTTTGTACTACTAGTAGTGACTAAAATATAATTAATTTCATGGTCTTGACTTGTTGTGCTTCATGGTAGCGAGGAACTAGTAGAGGTTTTCTTTATTTATAACTCTCCTCCATTTTTTGGCTTTGAAGTGAATCATGGTTGTGGACATTATGTATGAATGTGCGAGATATCTGTGAACATGAGTTTGATGTGGAAGTTGAACTTGGAATGTCGGACTTGCGTGAACTATACCATGTCAATGCTTAAATGCATTATTGTTTGGAAAGTAATTGTTGTTATTACATGAAAAAACATTTTGTGCCACATCAGTAGATGCACGGACATCACAGAGCATCTTGTTGGATAAACATTTGAACCTAGCTATTATGAAGGAAATTTTGTATTGACAACAGTTTTAGATAGCGAGGAGGCGCCTAGCCTGCTCTCGCTAGCTTATTTCGGCTTCTTCCATCTCTTCTTTGGCTTGGGTGAAGAGCATCTGATTGCTCTTTTAACTTCTTCAGAACTCAGCTACATTCTCAGGGCTCTTTGCTTTCTTTCAGCCTTTACTAATGCCACGAGGACACGAACATGACGACTCCACAGCTTGTGTAATCCAGCATCATCAAGAATTTGCACCTTGTGTCTAATCCAGCATCATTAGGGGCAACTTGTGTGTAATCCAGCCTCATTTGGAAACATGATCTGAGGTTGACCATACTTCCCTCCTCATGAGGCGCATCGACGACATGAAGTTACTTCTTTTTAGATCAATACTCGAGCAACCTAGATCCATTTAGTAGAAGCGGATAAAGCAGAACTCGGAGAAGTGAATTCAAAGGAAAAAAAATAAAACAGACTACAAGGTGAGAACACCACTTCCTACATCAAGCTAAAAGCGAAAGCATTAGGGCGATTAAGACTCTTCTTATTACATCGAAGAACACCACGCTTAAGAAACAAAACTACAACATATACACATCGAAGAACACGAGGCTACACAAAAGTAATTGAAAGGGTGTTACTTACAAAGCTCGTTTTGGGTTGGTTAGCTCCTCTTTAACTTGCCATGCTCCTTGAAGATGTCCCAATATCCGTGTTTGGTCTTCATTGCTCCTCTGCATGTTACTTTTCGGTTTAAAATCTCAACATGGCAAGAAAAATATACTACTAGTAATACTCAGCATCTTGTGGGCAACATTAAACTCGTCCGCCATGTTAGAGCATCTCCAACAGAATACATAGCGGCGCTTTAAAAAGCGTTCTGATGCTGAGATCAGTAGATACTAGAGAGTAGAGGATAGTTCTCAGCATAGATAATAAAAAAATTATTCAACTACTCCTCGTCGTCGACTCCTCCTGGTGATGTCCTCCTCCGGCGTCGGCCTAGGCGTGAAGATACCGATCGTCGTTTGGATTCCCGAGGCGGCGCTGCTCCTAGCCTCATGTTGAATTGAGTCCGCTTTCCTCACGCTTGTCCTCGCGATAAGCGGCTCGCTCCGCCCTCCTCTTATCCTCTCCGCCCTCCTTTGCGTGTATTTCATAGCTTAGATCTTAGCGGTGCAGGCGAGGAAGGAAGAGGAGAAACCTCCGCCAAGCGCAGTGTTCGAACCTAGAGGTCTGCTGGAACCCGAAATCCGACATTTAAGCGCGCGCGAGTAAAGTCTTGGCCGGAACTTGTCTTTGCCGCCCTGTTCTTGACCACGCATCCATGTCGGATGCTTTCGTCGGGCCCAGCAGTGCCGAGCCGCTCTCGCGCCAGCGTCGCCCGTGACCCCGTCGGCGGCCGTCCCCGCCGTTCCCCGTCGCCTGCCGTCAACACCGCCACCGGCCCGGCAGGGAACAAGCAGCAAGCATCGTCCCAGCACCCGTCCGTGGTGAGGGCAGCCCTACCGCTTCTCCTTCGCTCGCTCCACAGCTGGTTCTTACGTCCCGCACGCTCCAGCTGGCGCCCATGGAGGCTCGAGCTGTGCTCATCGCGGCAAAGCGAGCTCCTCGCTACCACCACGTCGGCAGCGTCTACAAAGAAGTGGCTCGGCAAGTGTCGCCCGATCTCGTCCGCGCGCCAGAGGCTCCCAGCGCCGTCCTTCTCGCTGCAGCGCCCGCCCTATCAGGCGATGAAGCTCGGGGCGCCTCGGCCGCCTCCCCCTCAAGAAAGCGCCTTAGCCCCAAGTAGCGTGGCCCCGGGCGGAACCGCTCCGTCCGGCGCCAGTGCAGCAAGAGCGAGCTGCCAAAAGTCCCTCTCCCCAAGAAGCTGCCCGAGTGCTCCCTGCACCACTCGTCTCGACCACGCTCCTGCTACAACCGCCAAGACCCGTGCTGCTCCCAAGCTGCAGCGCATGGGGACCCGCAAAGACCAGGCTGCGTCACCAAAGGCCCAAGTAGCCTGGCGAGCTGCCAGCGCCTTCACCGCCCGCGCTGCGTCGCGTGGCCCGGCAAGTTCAAGCCAGACCTGCCTCCTTGCTTTCTGACGGCGCGGCCGACCTGCGGAGTTCCTCCGGCTCTGAGTTGGGCATCGAAGCCGCCAGCGGGGCGAGAAGGTCATAGCCGAACTGGTTTCCCATGGGACTCAAGGATGGAGCCACTTTGCTACTGAACACGGCTCTCAGCACGATCTCCTCTGGGGCCGAGATCGTGCCGCTTCATCGCCAACTTCCAAGGTACTCGCGACCGGCCTCTGCTGTGCGCATGTGCGACATGCGCGCATCAAGCGGCAGCCGGGGAGACCTCGCGAAGTACATCCAGCGCTTCAACAACGCCGCCTCAAGATTCCCAAGGTGGTCGAGGAGGCCATCATCTCTGCCTTCTCGGCGGTGTCGCGAGCGTCAAGATGAAGGAGGAGTGGCGATGCATGAAGATCGGTGCACTTCCTTGGAGCTGTTCAACAGCAACCAAGTGCGCCCGGTGAGGAAGGCGCCTTTCCTCCTCGAGCTGCCGGACCGCTTGAACCAAGAAGAAGAAATCCAAGGCCAGGGCGTGCGGCGCAAAGGGCTGTCGTGCTGTGGCGAACCAGACACAAGCAGGCGGATATCAGCCCGAGTCTTCCAAGGGCAGCCGGTACTATGTGTACCACGACCTCCACACCCACAACACCAGCAGAATGTCAAGAGCTCCGGGTTGTGCGAGAAGGAGGATCGGCCGGCGCCCGACCGCAGCGGTCGAGGCTACGGCCGGCAGGAGGAAGAAACACAGGCTATTTGGGAAGACCGTGGCCCCGCCAAGGGTGGTGCGACCGACCTCGCAAGGATCATTTGGCGAGGAGCAGCCTCGCGAGGGAGGCTGAGGATCAGCCTCACGAGGATCGCACCCAGGAACGCAGGCCTCCCTCCTCTGCTGCCGCAGCCAAGGAGAAGCGAGGACCATCATCAGGGGCCGAGGGGCTGGGGCTTCCAGGAGCCACAGCGATCGCTTGCATCTGGGGCGGAGCTCAAGCCCGACCTCTCAGCGCATCTTCAAGCAGTTAGCGAGTGAAGTGAATGCAGTCCTCCCAAGGTCGAGCCACGCGCCCTCTCGGGTGGTCAGCATGCGCCATCACGTTCAGCTCAGCGGATCAGCTCAAGTCTTGGTGGCCACAGCGGAGTCCTCCGATGCTTTGTTCCTAATCATCGACAACGTGCAAGCCACGGGGGCCCTCGCCGATGGCGGAGCGGGGCTCAATGTCCTATCCGTGAGAGACATTCAACAATCTCAAGTGCCTTACAATCAACTTCAGCCAACCAAGCCTTTCTCTAGAGTCACAGATGGCTCCACCAGTTCCGATTAGGCAGGTCCGGCTCCCTGTCACCTTCGAGCGAGCGACAACTACCGCCAGAGCTCGCCGACTTCGATGTCGCCCACATTAGCCTGCCATACAATGCCATCCTCGGGTACCCAGCTCTGGCCAAGTTCATGGCCATGACTCATCACGGCCTACGCGTCCTCAAGATGCCGAGAGCGGCGGAGTCATCACGTGCCTTGTGAAGAGAGAGAGCAGTGTGCTCCACTGGGCGAGCCTTTCAAGCCGCATCACTTGAGGACCCAGATCGCGGGGCGTGAGGCTCCTTGAGACCGCTCCCAGAAGAAGAAGACATCGCCAGGCCGGCCCCTCGGGCGGGCACCTCGGGTCGCCTGCCTGCTGGGGGCACCGCATGTCATATAGGAAGGCGCGCCGGCGCCCTCCTCAGCAAGGCTCGGGGGCTCTCTCCTGGAGGGCCATCAACCTCGCCAAGGTCACGAGGGAGGTGCTTGGGCACCACTTGGAGGCGTGCTTCAAAGCACGTTTCTCTCAGGAAGGAGGAAGGCAAGGAGGGCCAAACCCTCACAGGTTCGTCGGTCGAGATCACGCAGGAGTTGCAGGGTCAAGAGTCATGAGTGGCAGCCGCCGCTTACCGCCGTAGCTCCCCATCCGGGAGAGGATGGTGGGCTCAGCGTCTGCATCGACATACCGAGGCTCAGCAGAGCCGCCTCTCAAGAGCACTTATGGCCCTCACGCGAGAGCGCTGCGAGAGCCCACCCACAGCTACGTTCGCATGCCATCGACCTGCCGAACGTGGCATGACGTGCCCGTCTCAGCGCCTCATGAGGAGCACCACAGGCTCAAAGGCCAGGCGTTTGCGAGTCTGGCGGAGATGGAGATGGTCCACGAGCCACCAGCGCCTCGAGGCCTCCGAGGCTCTTGGGCCTGAGGGGCTCGTGAAGATCGGCTTGCAGCCCATGACATCCGCTACTTCAACATCCCGCCGTCCCCAACGTTATCAGGTGGCGTCCTCAAGTTTCATTTCGGTGGGAGGCGCCCCAGGACGCATCATTCCCGGGCAGCGTGGGTCCATCCTGCGGCGTAATATCCCTTTACTACATGTTCTTAGCTTAATTTGTTGGGGGCGCCCCTCGGGCTGCATCATCCCAGTCGCTTCGGGCCAGGCCCAGCGGCATGTACTCCTCTCGCGTTTATTTCAGGTCATGCTTTCGACCCATCATGATTGTTATTTGATGCCTGTCCACGGCACCTTCTTCCTTCATGTCGGCCGCTTGCACTTTAAAGGGGGGTACATGAGTATCGCGACTCATGGCTCCTCTGGCTCTCAGCCCTCACCCTCACGGCCTTGTCCACGCATCGCGACCTAACGCATACCAGCGAGGTGAGCCCCGCTCGAGCGGGACCCACAGACGTAGAAGTTGCCGACATCTAACCAAATCTGCGAGGAACACATCACAAGTTAGGACCAGTGCAGGCGCAACCTTCCTTGAGTAGGGCCCGTGAGTCCCTTAGCGGCTCACGGGTGCCCGAGATACACCTCGTCGAGGCCCTACCGTGCCAGCCACGTGTCGAGGCGGGGGCTGAACTGCGCCCGGGCTCCTCCAGAGGGGGCCCCTCACGCACTGATGGAAGCACCATGCTCCAGCTGGCTGGCGACACTTTGCGAGGCGGCTATGCCCGATACACATCTGGAGCGCTATGCTCACGTTGGTGATAAACAAGCGTGGGTGGACCCGGCGCATCAACCTCGGGGCCGGAGCTTAGTGTCGGCCTCGCCATCGCGCCTCCCCGGGAGTGCAGCGCGAGGGGGCTGAGCAGGGGCTACGCTGGGTCAAGCCAGACGTCGCCACCCAGCCAGGACCCTCGGGCCTGGTTCGTCGCATGTCTCTCCCCGGGCGGAGCCAAGGTATGAAGGCCGTTTGAGCGTCAAGGGGGACTCCTGAGCATCGCGACTCAGGAGCCTAACTGGTCACGTAGCCCCTCACTCCTTAATTAGAAAGTCTAACGGCGGTTGAGGTATCTGTGGGCCAGGCTCGCTGGGCGTAGAATGGTAGATTCCCCCACATCTCCTCCCTACTTGTTGTTCGTGTGCCAGGGGACTCCGAGCATCGCGACTCAGGAGCCTAACTTGTCACATAGCCCCTCACTCCTTGGTCCGTCCTGGTTTCGGTCGGGGCTAGCAGGCTGCCTGTATGCGCTGCGGTCGGGCTCGCGGCGTAGAACATAAGCAAGTAGGAAGGAAAGCGCAAATCTCAAGGAATTCAAAAGCAAATATTACAGTCCATAACTGTTATCACGACACCAAGCATAAGTTCGCGCCTCCCGAGGCATGATACATGTTGCGAGAAGCGAGCAGGAGCCTGGCGGAGTCAGCGGGTCGGCGGACGAGCCACGCCGAGCAGGTTTGCCTCGTGAAGCCATTGGACCGGCAGCGCCTCGCCCGGCTTGGTCTTTGAGGCCGGAACCGGCAAGAGAGCCTCGCTCGACCCTTCCACGGCCTCAAGCAGCCGAGGCGGCAAGCTCGCCTTCGCTGGCTCAACAGGCTGTCGAGGTCGGCGTTGGGATCACGAAGGTAGATGTGGGTAAGGACCCGCGCCGGTAACTGCAGAAAACGAGACCGCGCCTCGGCCTCGGCCGTGGGGCCAAGGCCAAGGTGACATCTTCAAGAGCGCGTATCGGAAGGAAGCAGCTTGGCGGGGCCGTCCTCGGCACCGGCGATGGGCTTTCGAGCCGCTATCGTAAAGTGTCCTCGGAAGGTGCGAGCCTTCACCTCCATCTCCGTGAAGGCCTCGCGGTCCTCGGCAGAACCCGCGCCTTGCCGTCCAGCTCGACCTCCCGCCTCAACTCCTGCTTCAGCGCACCCAGCGGTCACGCGGCGTTTGTTAAGCTTCGGTGTCCTGGTCGCCAGCGGCCGCCTCATGAGCCTTCATGTCTTCCTCCTTCTCTTGGCGAATCGGGCCTCCTTGGCAAGCTGGTCCTGCAGGCCCCGCAGCTCGCTCTCCGGCGCCTTGCAGCGACCTCGGACATCAGCTACCTCCCCAAAGGCGGCGTCGCGAGCAGCCGCCGCCCCAGGGCGGTCACTTCTCCTCGTCAGAAGCCGTCGAGGCTGAACCAGCGCCTTCGAATTGAAGCGTCGAGGCGAATCCAGCCGAGAGGCCAGCTCGAGGCGCCCGGCCACCCGCAGGTCGGCGCCCGGAAGATCTTGCCGCGGCCGGTCCAATTCAGCAAAGAGCACGATCCGGGACAGTGGGAGAGTCGGAGGCGGCAGTTGGTGGAGTAGGAGGAGGACGGCGGTGTAACCATAATATCTGGCGGAACCTGCTGCGCCCCAACAGTGTGGCGGTGGCATCGGGCAAGGACACCTCGGGAGTCGCTTGGGCCATGGGGGCTGAGCTGCGCCCTAGCCAGCTCCACCAGGCCTCGCGAGGATATTTGGGCGGGGAGGCCCGTGTCTTGCTGTCGCCTTCCTTCACAGGCGGGCGCTGCCCAGACGGAGCCTCGGGAGCTCCTTGAGCTTCTTCGCCATGAGCGCCTGCCCTAACCAAGGGATCTGAGATATCAAGCCTCGGTGGCAAGCAGGAATAAAACAAGAATCAAGCACTTACTGGTCAGCTGTTCATGGCTCGAGCAACCTCCGCCATACTTGAAGCCCGAGAGCCGGCTGCGGGATCAGCCTCAAGAGGCCGGGAGGCGGGAGGCACGTCTGTGGATCGCCTCGGGCCGAGGGCAGACCGCGGGGGACCAGCCCAGTCCTATCCTTTTACGGGATCGGGGGCAAGCTCTCGCCGCCCCGCTCGTCGCCATCCACGTCGTCATCGCTCGGCAAGAGGCGGAGAGCGCGGGACCTGCGCTGAGGGAGGGGCGCTCTCGACTCCCCGTCGGTTGCCTCGGAGTCAGGCCCCGCTTCCCGCTCCTCTTCTTCCTCCTCTTCGCTGGAGTCTCCGGAGGACACATTCACCGTCGCCTGGGCCGCCGGGTCCTCGGGAGCCTCCGCGGGCACGGGCCCGTCCCCATTAAAGGCGGGCATGGCTTCCACCGCCTGCTCCCAATCGTCTCGAAGGAACAAGGGCACAGGAGCGCCCTCCAGCCTCGCCACGTCTCCCCCGACCAAAGATTTGAGGACCGCGGCCAGATCTTCGTCGGCCAAGACTGCGGGGCTCGGGTGGGGCCTCCACAGCCGAAGCGAGTACTGTCGAAGCGGGGCAACCTGATGCTCCAGGAACTCCCTCGGGGCGGCCGCATCACCAGCCGCGCCCGCCATGTTGCTCGGACGCAGATCCACGTCCATCTTCTCCGGCCACCGGCTTGGCAGCGAGGATCCACGAGTTCAGCGAGACCAAGCGTCGATAGGCGTGGGCTACTCCGTGGGCAGAATCAGCCGGTGGATGCACCCAGCATCTACCATGACCCACTGCTCCTAAAGCCCTCGATCCTCTTCCCGGGCTTCGAGATGGCGTTGGAGCTGCCATACACGACAAAGCTTCGCGCCGCAGAGACGGGACCACGAGAGGTCCGGGAGGAGAAGCAGTGGCACTGTAAAGGCCACCGAGGGCCGCACCACGTGAGCCTCACAATAATAAGCGAAGATCGCGGAAGAAGAACATAGTTGGGGTGGAGGTGCAGAGCTTGCGGTTTGTAGTGGCGAGGGCGAGAAGAAGAACTTCGAGAGAAGGAGGCACCAGACCGGCAGCAATGGCGCTCACGAAGAGCGGATAGAAGGTGCTTCCTTGGCCCTCGGAAAGGGCGGAGCCAGCCTTGAACACCTCTGCCCCGTCGATGCCTTGCGCCGCCACCATCCGGCGCACCCGGGCGAGGCCCTCCTCTGACACATTTGGCGAGTCCAAGGCGGCTGAGTACCAAGCTCCGGCCGGGGTCTCGCGAGGCACCATGTCTTGCTAGGGCACGCGGTCGAAGTAGATCTGGAGATTTCAGAGGCAAGAAGGGAAGGCGCAAGCAAGTGGATCTGAGCAATGACCGGAGGAAGCAAAGCCTAGACAGACGCCACTCTCTTGACGATTCGCGCAGTTGCTAAGCCGCCCACGTCCAATCAACCGCCACGCGGCGCCTAAGGCCGCAGGCTGTTAGGGCCCGCGGCGCTTCGCACTTGCCCCTTCGCTTCTCTGCTCAGCCAAGTCTGCGCGTGCCTTGGGCCCGGGGGCTACTGTCGGCGTTCTGGGAACGGGGTTCCCCAGACTTGCCTGCCTACGGCCTGTGGCGTGGCTCAAGGGGTGGCCCATCAAGGCCCATCTTCATCAGCACAAGCTCAAGACCCGCATGAGGCCAAGCCTCCACAGGCGGACGACAAGGAGCTTCCTCGAGGCACGGCCTCGTCAGGCTGGCTCGCGAGGAGGCGGAGAGATCAAGCGGGGTACCTCACGAGGTGCCCACGGCGCAAGCCATGACGACCAAGGCGCCCGGCCAGAGGCGCCAGCCATATGATGTCCTCCTTTCCTCTTTGGTGCAAAGGGAGCAAGCGCAGGCAAGAGTATCAAGCAAAGGCATCCGTTTCGGTGCAACAAGACCAAGACCGTCGTAATGGCAGGAAGGAAGTCATTGTGGAGCCCAAGCCGGTGTCACCACTAGAGCCTTTGACAGGCGAGGACCAACTTTAGTCAGGATAAGTGTACTAGATGTTCCCCTTCAAAACGGCCAATTGTTGGCGCCCTTCCCGCTCAATATTTGGGGAGAGGCCCAGGGCCTTTGCCTATAAATAGGACTAGCCACCCACAAGGTAGAGGCATCGATAAATCTAGAGAGAGGATCCAGCATTTGGGATCAGCAGAGAGAGAGAGCGACTGAACTCCTCCTAGCAGTTCATCGCACCAGCCAAGAACAGACCCTCGCGAGGCTGTTCTTCTTTGTATTGTTCATCATCGTCAGCCCAAGAGGCAATCCACCACACCACAAACTACAGTAGGGTATTACACCACAATGGTGGCCCGAACTAGTATAAACCATGTGTCTCTTGTGTTGTTCCTTTCATAGCTTAGATCTTAGCGAGGCGGCGAGGCGTAGGAAGGTAGAGGGAGAAATCTCCGCGCGCACCCCAGTGTTCGAACCTAGAGGTTCAGCTGGAACCCGAAATCCCACATGCATGATACCAGCTAAGATACCACCATTATGGCCAGCCTTAATCATCGCATGCAATAATTTAGTGCACCTTGAAATATGAACATGTGTGGGGCGTGTACGTTTTTAATGACTTGAGACTATACCTAGCCCGGAATGCAAGATGACTTATTATGCACCATTCCCCATACCTGCAGGAAGCCCGTTCGTCTCCAAATCTTTTCCTCTCCATGTGAAACAATATGCCTACCAAACTCTCCTTCTCCCTCTGGCGGTCCCACCACTCCACCCCATGTGAAAAAATCTGCATGCATGACTCTCCTCCCCCCACGCTCGTCCAATCCGTTGTGACCAGCAATATTTCCACCCCTTCGCTCCCCCATAATTTACTGCAACAAATATTCCCACGTAGCTGTTACTTAACTGCAGATGCATTGGGTCACTGACATATGGGCCGAACAGGGGTCTGGCCCACATGTCAGTGAGGCAACTAGACCTGCAGTTAAGTCAGTGCAGCTCAGTCCATATCTTACATAGGTGTGCCATTGCTCACTATAAATACTGCGCCTCCCATGACATCGCTATCTCCTCCCCCTCACGTTCACGTTCATCGCTATCTCCTCCCCCTCCCTCTCACGTCGACCACCATGGCATCGCCCCTCCCAAGCCCTAGGAGCCCCACGCTGCACCGCTGGGCGGTCACCGCGTCACCGTTCCGTTCCTCGCCGCCACTAGTCGAGGAGGGCGCGTCGGTGTTCCGCTCCTCGCCGCACGCAGCGCGTCGCCATTCCGTTCCTCGCCGCCACTAGTCGAGGAGGGCGCGTCGATGTTCCGCTCCTCGCCGCGGACGGGGCCGTCGCCGTTCTGTTCTCGCGCCACTAGTCGAGGAGGGCGCGTCGGTGTTCCGCTCCTCGCCCGCGCAGCGTTGAGGTGGGCGCGTGGAGTTCCCAATCTCGCCCGACCGCAGCAGCTAGAAGGCCGCGTTGGCTCCCCTTCTGAGGAGAACGCCGCGTCGCCGCCGAGCCCCCAGCCTTGAGGAGCTTTGGAAAGAAATGGATGTCGCCTTGTGGGAGGCTTTGCCTCCAGAGAGAGCGCCAAAATAGAGCGGAGAAGAAGGCCGAGGAAGAAGCGCACCGTGGAACAAGCTGCTGGGAGGCCTATGTCGCGTCGAGAGAGTCAAGAAATTGGCTCTTTGGCGGAAGGCTCGTGCGAGGGCCGTGAGGGTGGCGGAGGACGCCTGCGGCATACGCCCGAGTGCAGTAGGGCCCAAGCGCCTCATCTACGCTTGGTGGTACGTGGACCGAGTGCACGCTTCCAGCGAGGAGGAGTACCTATTGGCGCCGGATCACCACACCGGTGAGATCGTGCTCACCCACCGCCAAGCCGCTAATCAGCACCTCGTGAGTTGCGAGGCTGAGGAAGAGGCGTTGTGTCGGCTGGCTGAAGCGGCCACGCACCAGGGCACTCGTGGCGCGCCATAAGCGCTCCTGCGAGTCGCCGTGGCTTTAGGAGGAGTATAATTTTTGTTTAGTAAAGCGATCTCATTAGTTTTGGGGACGCAAATGATAAATCGAGCGTTCAGGAATTTTAGCGTCCTTAATTAAGTATGTAAAGGAAAGTTTGGAAACCTTGTGTATTCTTACGCATTTTGCAAATGCGTGCATATAGCACAAACTTTACTATATACTATCGCACTACGTCTCTCTCGATATATGCTTGGCGTATGCTACTCCCTCCGTCCATGTCAATAAGTCATCTTTGGTTGTGCACCGTGACCAAGAAGGAGGGACGACTTATACACCTAGACGGAGGAGTACTACTATTATTATATGCGTGCAAATGCACATTTTAACATTACGATGCGGTTTTTGTAAAAGTAGAAAAACAACACTAGTCAAGCTTGTGAAACGATTCAATGCAAAACAAATGCAAAAATGCTTGTTTGATTGTTTACTTTAGCTTCCTTCTCGTGGTTATTTCTCATGCAGTACTTTTGCGGAGTATCTCACTTGGTTGGAAAGGCATGCAAATTCCCAAACCGCTTCCTACACCTGTATCAAATTTTTTGCCTAACAAGTTGTGCCGTGCAATTGGAATTCCAAGTTGAGTACTACTACTAGTAGGAGTACGAGGGCCGATTCTTTTAGGCTTCTAGATTAGTAATCCCATAACTACTACCTCCGTCCTGGTTTATTGGTCCCCATTGTAATCTGTGTCAAATTTTGATCATAAATTTAACAAATGAAATGTTAGTGCATGTCACATGCACTACTCCATCCGTCTAGGTGAGTAAGTCATCTTAGGCTGTGCACCGTAACAAAGGAGGAGGAGAAAACGAGAAAAGTTAATGTTTATTTGCTAATTAATAGTATTGCATGAAATGAACTAACCACTGCATGTCGTGTTTGATATCTCAAGTCATTAAAAGCATGCACACTCTTTATCTCTTATTGGTTGATATGTCAAGAAACAAGAAATGAGGTAGAAGTTAATGCACCGCGCCTAAGTTTTTTGGGATTATTTGGTTTCCGTAAGATGACTTACACACATAGATAGAGGGATTACAATGGTGAGGAATAATCCAGTTAAATCTTTGGTCAAAATTTAGCACAAATTACAATGGTGAGGAATAAACCAGGACGGAGTAGTAGTTTAGAAGCCCAAATAAATGAGTGAGGCGCCTTATTGTTACTCTCCACTGTGACTAGTCTTGTGGGAAAAGCCGGGGAAGCCACCAAAAGAGCTGGCCCTAGGAGTAGTAGCTAGGGATCGAGTGTGCGAGATGAACCGGAGAAAGTAAATGCAGAGAGATGAAATGCAAAAAAGACGGAGGGATGTGATGGTTGCTTGTCCGTTTATTTTACCAGGCCACTTATTACTGGGAGTGGTTGGGTTTTGTGATATGACGGCTTTACTGCCGCGCCACGAGCTGGGTGAGAGGTGAGACTCCCGTGCAACGCCTCCCTCTACACTTGTAGGAGTACTACATCGGTCGTGGTTTATTAGTCCTCCATTGAATTTGAGTGAAGATTTAACTGACAAAATGTTAGTGCATGTCAACAAAAACTATATCGTTGGATTCGTATTTGAACATAGTTTTGAATGATATAATTTTAGGTGACATGCATCCGCATTTATCGTACTATATATAATGTTAGTTCAATTTTTGGTCGTACTAGTCCATAGTAGTAAGGTGCCTGTGCATTGCACCGAAGAGTGAAATGCATTGATCGGGGAGTTTTTTATTTTGACAAAGGATGTGGGGGTCATCTCATGTGTAACGGGTATCGATAGGTTTCTTCGGATATTATTTCATCTCTAGAGCTCACAAACATCCGGGTGAAATAGATAAAAGGTATCTTTTGCAAACAAAAGCGTTCAACTATTCAACTTTGCATCCAAAACTTGTGAAGAAATAATAGTTATTGTGCTTTGCAAGAAATGATCTTTAAAATTAGTTTTTGAGTATCGATTGTTATACATGTTGGCTCTGAGATGACATGGCACTTTCTTATAGTCAACAATTGGCTATACTATTAAGTAATATTAACCATGCCCTTATACACCTAGGCGGAGGATTAAATTAGGATGACTTGCAAGCGGGCAGAGGAGATGTAAGAAATGGTTCATCGTAAGTCTTTCACCGATCTTGTAGTAAAAATTCATACATGGAAGATTCTAGACTAAACCATAAGCGGATACACTTTTATTCATCGCGATACTCCAATAGAGCAAGATCCTGCATGGAAGTCTCCACATGCTTAGACAGCAGATTACATTGGCGAAGACTAATGATCAACATTTAACTTGATAATGCGTATGTCGGGTGAACCTCCTTGAGTCCCGTGCACCCGTCGGCGGGTAAAGGATGCCATGAGTTTTCCAAGTCCACATTGGCGGGATAGTCCCAGCTCCCCAGAGTCCAAGTCCGTTCGATGAGGCCGGTGTTGCTGCCCACGCGACGCGGAGGGGTAGTAACACTGACCACGCACCCATACATCGGCCTCGTGTTAGTGTCAGCGTCAGCGGCGTCGTCCCTGACGCACATTACAGAGACGGGGCGGCGGCCTGCGCGGGCCTCGCCGGTGCCCACGATCAAGACGAAGACGCTGCCGTCCTCCTCCGAGACTAGGAGGCGGTGGTGATCCTCCAGCGACTCCGGCATGGTGAACGGGTAGAACGTATCATACTTGATGTTCTCCGCCAAGGGCCAGTAGTGACCGCTGCATGCATCTGTGAGGTGATGCACCATGTCCACCGGCGAGCCACAAAACGGCATCGGGCACTCATAGCAGTGGACGAAGGGCCTATTATCAGGTTTTTGGATTGTTGGAAATATGAGCAAATTACTATGATATTTAATCCGAATAAATAGGAAATAGATCATGACAACATTGACAGAGATTAAACTAATCATGCGAACTAGCATAGCAGATGAATAGATCACATACTAGAAACATGAATTCTACCACGATCTCGAACAGGAAGGATAGAATCACATACAGTGCAGCGGGACCAGCACCGTTGGCGTTGACGTTGTCGCCCATGTGTTGAGGATAAGGTTGCGAGGTCGGGAAGAAGTCGTTGTTCGGTGAAGTCGTCGCTGCCCGGCAATCGTGAGTCACGCTCCCAAAACCTGATTGCCCCTCTCCCCGTTGGGATCACGAGGCGGGGTTCCGGAGGCCTGCTGTCCCTTCTCCCGGTGCACGCCGAAAGGAGGGATGGAGAAGACTTGCTTGGCGGCGCAATGATCTGGAACGGTGGTGAGAAACTATATAGTGTGGGCCAGGTAGGTCGTGGGAGTACAGCTCTGTCCTCGGTTCGACTCAATCCCGCAACCCGCGGCGCGTCGTGACGAGGCGTGGCGTGGCGAGGTGAGTGAGGAGGAGGAGCACGCGTGTAGGTCTCCTTTTCTCATGCTCATACAAGTGGTAGAAGAGCTCACCTTATAAAGGCCTACTAGCAAAATTCCAACATCGACCAGGCCGTCCATGAAATGGGAGTGGTTGTAGGGAACGTTGCGCCAGTTGAATATATGAGCAAGTTACTACGAGATTTAATCCGAATAAGCACAAAATAAATCATGACAGCTATAACAGAGATGCAACTAATCATGTGGACTAGCATAGTACTAGGATACAGAGTAGAAACATGAATTCTACCACGATTTGAGCAGGAAGGACAGAAACACATACGGTGCAGCAGGGAGCAGCACCGTTGGCGTTGAGTTGTCGCCCATGTCCAAACACCATGTAGACACGGTCTTTGAGCACGGTTAAGTAGTCGATTCCACGCCGGGCATTGAAGTTTGTAACTATTTTAGATTAGAATATACTACTCCTCCGGTGCTAGTAGTAGAGCAGAGTCCTACTCTACTACTCTACTCAAGCAAGTTAGGGCATAGCTTGTAAGGGAGTACCGATCTTGTGATCACTCAAGCAAGTTATGCAGCATCGACATGACCCCACGCTGCTGGTATGTGTCTAGTAAGTCAAGCGGTGTGCTGTAGTCATCATCACCTGTCCACTTCCCGCAGCACATATTCGCTTCTCCATCTTTGTACGCACATAATCTCGTCCAATCTTCCAACCCCGCTAAGGCGCCTCCCCCCTCGTCCGAAACCCAAGCACTAACAATGGCCGAACCGAGCAGTGTCCACCGAAAGAGTGGTTGGAATTCGCTCCCCACAGAGGTAATCAAGCTCATTGTTTCGCGTGTGGACAATCTCAGTACCATGCCGCTCGCCGCGTGATCGTCGAGGCTGTACCGTTTACTCAAAGCCCTCAGGACGGAGCTTTTTAAGCCAGCTCCTTGCTTGCTGATGCCGCCTGATCTTCAGAAACGGCGTGTCACGCAGCATAACGATCGTAGGGTGGCGAGCATCAACCTCCTTGACTGCGCTCTGATCCCCGTCAGCCTCAACTACATTAACGGTATGCACTGGGTCGACATGAACACGTCTTGGATGGTGTTCGTCGACGGTCGCGGCAGCTGGATGCTCGTGGAGGTCTTCACCCGGCGATTGATCCCCCTTCCTTCGATTAACACTGCATTGCTTTGGCACCGCGGCCCAGAGTACTCGAAATCTTACAGTAGCCAACATGATACCAAGTTTGATTTGCTCAAGGTTGTAATCTGCCAAGTGCCCACAAGATTTGTGAATTATAAAGACTTCAGGCTAATTGCGTTCTTCAACCACGGTCTCGCCTATCTGACAGGTCACTGTGGTAAGTGGATAAATCTGCACGTCCATCGCAAGATCATACATCCTCCATGGTTCTCTGATGCCATTGAACACAAGGGCTTCATTTACGCTGTCAACTCCTTCTATGGCTGGACGTATTGCTGGCCTACTCCAGTCATCGCTACAAATGGCTGTTACAGCGGTATGTTACTTTCCTATGATATCATGATGGCTTGCTTATATTCTGTCAACATTTCTGAAAAAATATTCATGCTCATAACATGTTGTTCTTAAGATTGACTAAATCAAGAGCCCTTTTTATTTGACTCAACTTGATATGATGTTGTAGGCCGCTTTGGTGTCCCTACCCTTCCTAATCCAGAACCTTTCAAGAAAAGTGGCATGGCGATTGCAGGTGGTTCTGGCTCGATCGGACAATGGCGAAAGATTGATGATCGTTCGCACGTTACCGGATGTGTTGTTTCGCGGAATACAATCACAATCCTTGCAAGGTCTTTGAGCAGGATCCAGCTTCTCGGGCCTTCAGGAATTTTTTTGGAGGCTGGTAAGTAACCTTAGTACCGCTCTCTGTTTGTCGGACTGAATTATCCGATTAACGAGGAGATAACCGGCGGCAAGGATCATGATGGCAGCGGTTTCATTCATCGGGAAAAACTGTGTACACAGCGTACCATGCGTCTCTGCATGCACCATACCCGATATTTGCCGCCACACTCTGCAGCCCAAAGTAGGAGAGAGGTCATGCAAGTATCGGACTTCGACCTCTTGGTGGAGTTTCCCCATCGGGCACCCATCTAGTTCAAGCTGTCGACCAATCTCACTGACTTAATAAATAGTAACGTCTAAGCGAGCGAGTTAGTTAGATCGTACACTTGGTGTAGTAGGATCTTTATTTAGTTTGATGCATACACTTGTTCTTTTTGGTAGCCCTTTTGTAATGATGGCTGATGTTTGGTTTGGAAGAGAGAGCTGCGTCTTCACTCTTCTAGCACCTTCTTTATACATTGCACCCCAGCCACGATTGCTCTGCTGCTGTTTTCAATGTACAATCAGTAGTATATTTAAATCTGTGGTTCAATAAATGTGTTGTTAGAACGACAAACACAATGTTTTGGAAGTCGTTGCAGTTCGATCCTTTAGTGCCCTGCGTCAGTATGTAGCGCATACTATTTTAAATCTGAACACATTTTCCACTTGTTGATAACATGCAACCCATCGATGAAGGCCCAATAGAAGCCCATAATTAGCTGGAAGGAGGCTCTCACATGAATCCGGCCCGGTACATGCTCATGGTCCCTAAAAATAAATAAATAAATAAATAAAGCTAAATGCTCATGCACAGTTCTTTGGGAAAATAGGTAGCCAGTATTTCTTTTGAAGAATACCCAAGCTAGGCCTATTTGTTTTCTCCAATTCTTGGGCTGCAAATCTTTCAAGACGAGGAGGGATGCATTCGGCCTGGCTTAAGAGTATAGTCAATGTATGTTAAAAGTAATATCAAAGGGTTGAAAATTCCAAAAAATATAGCAAATGGGATATAAGTCTCTTTTTTGTTTTGTTCTTCAACGATATCTTATCGTATTTCATTGGATTTAACATGACATAGTACTAATTTATTTTTAAATTTGTTTTAGTATGGCTATTAATTTTTGGATTAAGAATATTTCGTTCCCCAGCAAAAATTTGCGAATTTTCAAAATTTCCCACATATTTAGTTAATTTTTCTACCCTGGTACTGACCAGAAAATGGCCAGCAATTCTAAAAATGGAAAACAGGCTGCAATAAATTCCATTTGAATTATTAAATGAGTAAAAATTATAAAAATAATAGCAAATGGGCTGTACATGCCACAAATTTCGAGGCTGACTTGTTTACGCAAGGCTTTGTCAGTGAACACACGATTCTAGCAGCAGTGACGGTTGGATGTCCATCCAGCGGCCGGCGTCTTCTTCAATCTCGATCTTCTGCTCGGCCGACTAAACTAAGCGGTGGACTGCACCTCCCTCCTCTTGTGGCCGGCTGTGATGCCACTCGGGCTTCCGGCCCACCCTACTCCCTCCAGCGGCTGGCCGCACGCAATCAACTGCCTCCTTATTCACGAAAAAATGATTCCTCCACGACATCTGGGCACCGGTTGGGAGGCTGACCTGTTGGACTACTAAGTTGACGCGTATGCAGGGCATGTCAACTTAGTCAACTAACGATTCTAGCAGCAGTAACTATTGGATTTGAATCAAACGGTCCTGCTGCTTCTTCAATCGCTGCTCTTCTTGCACTAGCCGACCAAACCAGTGCCGGGGAGACCGCCTGCTCCTGCCTCCAGTGGACGGCTGTGCTGCCATTGAGGCCTCATCGCCCCTACTACTCCCATCGCTAGCCAGGCCCTGCGGCGACGACAGCCTCACACCGCAGCCGAACCAGTGAACCCTCGTACTCCTTTCCGCGTGGGCATCCACTGCCGCGTCTTCCCCGGCTCCGCGTCGTCCCCTTCCTAGGCCTCGCCGTCGTCCACCACCTTGGTGCTCTCGGCGCGGCGTGGTCAACGTGGTCAACGACATTCCATCGGAAGAGTATTGTACGTGGAGAGGCTAATAGCTGGGTCCACGGCCACAGCCCAGTTTTTTTGTGATTTGCCAAGTAAGTCGCTTTGTCAGGCCTGTTGGGCTGCAAATCTTTCAAGAGAAGGAGAGCTTTCATTCGACTGGCCGAGAAAATGCCCCATCAGTAATGAGAAATGGGTTGTACATTTTTAAAACACATCAAACCGGCAACTAGTTTCAAATAACTTTTTTTCCATTTCGAGATTTGAAATTAAATTAATTTTTATGCGTGGAGAATTTGTTGGATTTTATATTGATATACATTTATTTTTAAAATCAGTTTGAATGTGAGTCAAAATTTGGGATTAAAACAGTTCGGACCGCTTTTGAAATATGCAAAATTTATTATAATTTTTTAACCGTGGCACAATATGGGTTGTAATGCTAACAAAAAGAATATGGGCTCCAAAAAACCTTAAGAATTAGCAAATGGGCTGTAAATTATTAGAAATAATGGCAGATGGGTTGTATGTTGTTTTCCACTGATTTGAGGTTTCCTAAAAAAAGGTTGACGCACAAGCAGTGACTGTTGGATGTCCATCGAACGGCCGTCGTGCTTCTTCAATCTTTGCTCTTCCAGCTCCAGCCGCTCAAAAAAGCGCCGGCGGGACTGCCTGCTCCCTCCTCCCATGGTACGGCTGTCTGCTTGTGCAATCCTCACCGCCCGTACTCCCATCGCTGGCCTAGCCATCCCTCTACTCATCCACACCTCTTGTTATTCTCTGGCGGCGGCGGACAAACGATAAACCCTCGTGCGATCATACTCCCCTCGCGTGGGGAAGCGAAACAACTGCCGAGTCTTCCACCGCCTCGGTGTCGTTCCCTTCCTAGGCCTCGCCGTCGTCCACCACCCTGGTGCTCTCGGCGTGGCGTGGTCAACGACCGACATGCATCTGAAGTGGACTGTGCGTGGAGAGGCCGGCCAGTGGGTCCACGGCCGCACGCATGAAATGCCTCCTTATTACGCGCAAAATAATGATTCCTCCACCTGACATCAGGGATCCACCGAAAGGGCCTCTGTATTTCGTGAAAAAAATGTTACCGCCGCTGACAGCTCGGACCCGCTATCTATATCTTCGCACGCAAGGAAGTGCCTCCTTATTACGCACAAAAATGAATACTCCCACATTAGCTGGGACCCGGTATAGTGGCGGAGGCTGACTTGTGGGCCTACTAAGTTGTAGCGGGGACGGAGGGCTTTGTCAACTTGGTCAATATGCTGCGATTCTAGCTCGGTGACCGTACAATGTCCATCCAACGGCCGTGAGTGCTTCTTCAACCTCTGGTCTTCTTGCTCCAGCCGCCCAAACCAGCGTCGGTCGTGCCTCGTGCTCCTGCCTCCCGTGGCCGGCTGCGATGCGGCGGAGGCCTCACCGCCTCCTACTACTCCTACCGCTGGCCAGGCCATCCCTCTACTCACCCACACCCCCTGTTATTCTGTGGCGACGGCAGCCTCACACCGCAGCGAACCAGTGAACCCTCGTACTCCTCTACGCGTGGGCATCCACTGCCACGTCTTCCCCGGCTCTGCGTCATCCCCTTCCTAGGCCTCACGGTCGTCCACCGCCCTGGTGCTCTTGGCGCGGCGTGGTCAACATGGTCAAGGAACGGCTTCCATTGGACATGGACTGTACGTGGAGATGCTGATAGGTTGTGGCGACCGATTCTCCGGGTGCTAATCCCAGGAAAAATAGTCCTTGTGCTTATCAACCCCAGGATAACTGTTAGCTGATAAGGCACTAACTTGATACAGAAAATCCAAGCAAAACACAATATATGTAGTACAAGACCATTCTGGCCTGTGAGTACAACAAAAGGTTTTTCTAAAGGTTGATGGCGGAAGTGGGTTATGAAATATCCTCGTCTATGGGACTCCATTTCCCACAGGAACAGCTGACCAGGTTAACTCCTATCTTCGCGTGGCTCTTATCATCGTTTGCTTAGGTTCTGGGACTGTCATCGCAACGCTCCTCTCCAAGTAAGGAAATCTGGCCAAGACAATAGCCAGGGACAAGCCAGTGAGTACTTTGAATGTACTCGCAAACATAATGAACACAGGCATGATTTAATAAAGATGTGCTGAAAATATATTATGCTCAAGACGTTAATCACTTGAGATAAGTAAAACTCTTATGCGTACAAGCATGTTATTTATGGATATGCAATAATATGGTAGTATAAAAATCATGAAGTAAATAACACAAAAGAAATGCCACAATCGGGCGTCTGAGCGACACCGCATAGAGGGCTTATAAATAAACAAGAACAATGCCGCAGTCGGGCGTCTGAGCGACACCGCATAAAGGGCTTTAAAAGAAATGCCACGGTCGGGCGTCGGCGACACCGCATAAAGGGCTTTAAAGAAATGCCACGGTCGGCGTCGGCGACACCGCATAAAGGGCTTTAAAAGAAATGCCACGATCGAGCGTCTGGCGACACCGCATAAAGGGCTTTAAAGAAATGCCACAGTTGGGTGTCGGCGACACGCATAAAGGGCTTTAAAAGAAATGCCACGATCGGGCGTCGGCGACACCGCATAAAGGGCTTTAAAAAGAAATGCCACGGTCGGGCGTTTGGCGACACCGCATAAAGGGCTTTAAAAGAAATGCCACGGTCGGGCGTCGGCGACACCGCATAAAGGGCTTCAAAAGAAATGCGCGATGAATATCAAGGAGGTAGAACCATCGAGGATATTCAATAATACGAGAAAAATATCACGGGTTAGTCCACATCAAAATAGTAATCATAAATTATCACAAGTCACAATCGTGCTTCAGGTTTAACAGTTTCACCTCGAAGACCGACACTAAGACCGACACTTGACCCATCCCAAACTGTAATCCTTAACCATGGACACGGCTATTGAATAGGTTTAATCTCTGCGGAGGTGTACTCTTTACCCACGAGTAACGGTTGCTTTAGTCCATCGGGACTAATTCCGTCTGGTATTTTTGTTGAAAACACACCTAACTTGCACACACCGCTTAACTCACATGTATGCTGGAATCACCCGACACTGTTAAGCAAAACTCTAAGTGGGAGGCCACAACCTCGGCGTAACATGGGATCACAAAATTTATACAGCGCGCAAACTGGGAGCTACCCCTTTCGGCTACAGAAACACCCATGCTCCGGACCGGTGGTATGACTACGGATGCCTCCGATATCTTCCACCACGGCCTCTCATGCGGTGTGTGCTAGGAAAGGGTTGACAACTTCTTGAACCGTACCCTACTTGGTGTAGGGGCGAGTGGTAGTATGAAGCAAGTATGGGGAGTTCTTGGCACAAGACTCGATCTACAGTCGACTCGGGAGGTTGCAATATTTCTGCATGATTAGCATAGCAATGCATATATCTCAAACAACAGATGGAAACATCACGCGACATCCCCTCATGTCATCTAGGACACGACCGTCTCGACGGAGGACTAGGGGCAAGCCGTGTCTACCCAAGACAGCGGCCTTCCGTCTTTCCTTCGGTATGCATGGAAGGCGATATGACGGTGATTTCCATCACAAATCATGTCAACTCCATTAGCATAAACTCATTAATATGCACCCATGAATAGGATCACATCCTCACATAAAATGACGCATGCATGTGTTGGGGTGGTGTTGCCACCGTCCTATGCAACACACACAAAAATTCACCAGGGTTCAGAATGCTTGCCTTCAGGTCATGGGAAGGAAGGGTGCATCCAAATCATCATGAAATCTTCAAAAACCCTATTTAAAATAATATATTTGAATTAACACACAAAATAAAAACAGCACAAAAAGTTGTTTTGAATTTTTTTCAAATAAATCTTAAAATAAACTAGACAACATTTGAGAGAAGTAGCAAAAGGAATCAATTCATTTGGAGTTGTATTAAAAAAGTTATCGACAGTCAAAGTTCTAGTCAAATCTAATTTTAAAATAAAACAGAAAAACAGAAAAACGGTTTGATTAGACACGTACACGTCGAAAGCGTAATCTGGAAATACGTTTCCACTTACTCTGCGGGGACCGTGTATGGTCACTGACAGTGGGTCCTAGGTGGCCCACTAGTCAGGTTTGACTAGTCCGCCTCCCTTCTTCTCCCTCTGTCCCGGCGGGCGGGACTCCGGCGACCGTCGCCGGTGAGCAGCGAGTCCTTGAGGGAAGCTAAGGCGAGGATGGATCCATGGTCGAGGTGATCCTCTTGGTAGTGTTGGGTCGGCTGGGGCGGGCGTGGGCTGCCGTGGCCGTGACAGCGGCGGAGGAAAGCTTCGAGGCGAAGTGGTTTTGGGACATGGTGGTTCCGCTTCGAAATGGAGTAGGGGATGTGATCACGGGAGGAAGGAAGTTCTGGTGGAGAGAGTGGAGAGGGATGCCCTGGTTGTGCGGAATGGCCGGTTTGGAGTGGCGGCTGGAGTTGCGGAGAGGTTGAAGATGGCTGCTCCCTCAATTGGCGGCTACGGTGGCACTAGCGACGGCGTGAGGCTGCCTGCATGCGGGTTTGAGCTCGGGGCCTCCTTATATAGCGTGGCCAGGTTGGTTTGAGGCGGCTGGCGATAAGAACAACAGCGAACCGGCGTTCATGTAGCAGCGAGGGTCTTGGCGGCAGCCGGAAGCTAGGCGACAGCGTCTTGGATAGTACGTCTTGTGCACAAGGGCAGGTGGCGAGCAGGGGTGGCTTTGGCGGCGCCGACCACGGTCGGGCCTGCTAGCGGCCGGCAGCTAGCCGCCACGGCCATCTGGCGGTGGTCTTTGTGGGGTGCCGAGGATGGTCGAGGTGGCGTGGCGGTGCAAGAGGACCTGGCGAGCTGGCTGGGGCGGGTTTGAGTCTTGAGGTGTGTGGCGGCTCGGGTGCATCTGGTGTAAGCGCATGCTTTAGGCGCGCCCAGAGCACGCCCGGGGTGTGCTCGACGAAATGCCAGCGCAACCTAGAGTGTTCCAAACCACAAGGGAGTTACCAGAAAGGGGTTATGGGCTAGGGAAAAACCTTAGGACATGCTGGGTAGGTCAGGGGCTCAAGTTCACAATGTAAACTTTAAATCGTGCCAAATCTGGTCATGCACACTGGGTGTTTGACAAAATGCCAAAGGCACCTAGGTAGCTCTTGGAGTGGCCAAATTCTCCAGATCAGTGTCTCTATGGATATAAGAGAGGGTGGTGAAGTCAGTTTGCAAAAAGGAGAAACTTGCTAGTGCAAGTTTTGCAAAACTACACTTCTGGACAGGGAGTGAGTGGCATCATTACATGGACCTAAAGTGTTCCAAATAGATCATGCTCCTGGACTTAGGGGTTTTGCAGGGTTGACTACAAGCATGAGAAAACACAAGGTCATTAGAGCAAGAAATATGAGTTGTAGTAGAAAACACAAGTTTGGTCCAGAATGAAAAAGAGGCTGTTACACTCAAATTTTCCAAAGAACATCACTATGTTTTTGCATAAAGTTGGATGGCATGCTACTACTGACATCCCAAAATTTTGGTGGAGGCTCTAGGGAAATATTTAAATGGGTTGTAGTGTAAAAATGCCCACTGGACCAGTGAAGCAAACCAGGTGAAAAACCCAAAATAAGCCATGAAATAATTTTATTAATGCACATAATTGATCTAGAGACGTCTCATGACACCTCCAAATTTTGGTTGAAATTTTAAGTGATTCTATCAAATGGTTGTAGTACAAACAGAGCTCCAAAAATCTAAAACAATCCATTTTAATGAATAAAGTTCAGGATGAAATGATCTAATAAAATAAATCCACTGATTAAGAAAATGTTATAATGAGCTGGCATAAAAGTCCAATACATTTTGGAAAGCTCCACTTGGGAAAAGATGAAAAACTCATTAACAATAAAAGTGGAGTTTTGAAAATTCACAGAAATAAAAATTTAAAAACTCCTGGCAAAAATTTTAATATCAAAAACTTGGCCAGAAAATTTGGGGTGTTACAAATACTATCCCCCTTAGGAAAAAATCTCGTCCTCGAGATTTGCAAAGAGTAAAAATTAAATGAATAAGAATTAAAACGAAAACGGCCACAGTGAGAGCAATAAGTGATGCAAAAATACAGTGTGGGATACTAGCGCGGTGTGGCGGAAAATCCACGGTCTTGGGGAAAACTAGCGATTTCTACACTGGACAAAAATTTAGAATAAAATCTAAGTCTCGAGAATCGCTGAGTACACCGAGAAACCAGTGCTCTCTCTGGTGGCTGGTGGACCGGGCCCTGGTCAGCCTCTTCTCCTCCTCCGGCTCCTTCTTCTTCCTCTCTCCTTGCGTTCTCCCACGCTTTCTCCACCGCGACGCCTAGGCGTAGGGTACCAAGGCCGTACAGCGGTAGTGCGTGGCGTGCTAGCTGCTGGTGCAGCGTGCACTCACCTCTCGGGCAGTCTTGTTGTCGGCCTTTGCTTTCATGGATTCGCCTCCGAACACCCGGCCGGTCGAGGCGGCAGCGACGCTGGTGGACCTCGCCCACCGTACACGAGCTCGAGTTATAAAATTACATGGCGTTCTCCTCTTCTTCCTCACACCTGGCCTTGCTCCTCCTTCTCTCTTCTTCTCATCTATTTCCGTTTGCGGAGCTCGAGGCAGCGCTAATGGCGGGGCGGCGCCCGGGCTGAGTGCGTGATCTGCTTGTGCGGAGGCTGGCAGCGGTGTTGGGGCTCTCGGTGCTCTCTGTGCGCGATGATCCTCGGCGATCGTCGCGATGCCGCTTCTTTCGATAGCTGGCTCTCCGTGGTGGCGGTGACCACGATGAGTAGGTGGGGTGTGCCGGGTGTTAACTGTTGTTCGGAGGTGCTTAGTTAGACGCAACACAGTTGCAAAATTTTGCAAGCAGTGTATGTGTTCGCGAGATTGTGGTGGTGAGTCTGCTGTCGTGGTGCTGTGTGAAATAAATGATCTATGTCGTGAGAAAACATACGATGCGGCAACTCGGGGAAAAAGAAATCATGCTCCAGGATTTCTCGCGAGGGGAAATAGTAATACACTAGAGTCCAAAAGCGACAGAGCTTCTTACAATAATGAATTACTCGCTGCGAAACTTGGGATACTAAGCATAAGTTACAACACATAAATAAAAATTCGACAATAAATACAGCGGTGCATCTAAATTGAAAGCAGTAATTGGGCGGGGTCTTGAGAAAGCGTTTCGGTACTAGGATCGCTCTTCTCCTATCGGAGGAGTGGATTAACGGTCGATGAATGTGCCTCTCTGGTGGGGCCTCGGTGATCTGCCGATGGCGATCCGAGGGTTTAAATCCATGAGCTCTGCAGATAACCCATCACATGTTGGGTCAAAGCGTTCTTAGCGATGGCGTATTGGACGAGGTTGGCCAAGACTGGGTCTCTCTCAATCGTCCACGGAAAGGATGTTACTCCTCCGGGTCTTTGCGGCTCGAAAATAATAATACCCTCGTTATTTGGCATAGGGTACATGCGAATCGAAGGCGAGCAAGCGCTTCACACGCATAGCAGCTTCTCGACCATGTCGGGGTTGGCATAGATTTCCCCATGAAGGAGATTTACTGTGGGGTTTTGGTTTGGGTTCTGGGCGGGATGTGCACGGCTGCCCAATATCTCGAGTGGAAGGGTGATCCTTGATTTGAACAGCTCATCTTTGGGGTGGCTGGGTTGCGCCCATAGTGCTGGGTAAAATCCCACAATGTCTTGACAAAACTACATGGGGTAGCATCTGGAGTCCTCAGATAAATATTAGGGCTCGGCATGGCAGGAAATGGTTGTGGGGATGGTGCACAAGGTGAAGGTGCTTGGCAAGGTCACTCGGTGGCCCTTTTATAGCACCGGGGCTAGGTCTTTACCATGGTAAAAGTAAAGACTTGGCAGCTCAGCTCGGGTCAACCACAGATACACATATCTCACTAAAGTGGCGTATCCTTGTGGGGGGTTGTCGAGGCGTTTTTTGTAGTTGAGCCAAGGATAGAGAAATCTGCTGCATGCTAATACATCCATGCAAAACTACTATATAAAGCAGGCATACGATGCGAGCTGCGCTAAATTAAGGAATCACAGAATTACAAGCGAGGATACTGGGACTCGCTACTACTCAGTGACTTAGTCTCGCCGTTTTACATCAAGCGGGCGTCCTTGTGGGCGTCGAGGTTACTCCAGTTCTCATCGTCGAATTTCTTTGGAGAGGCTGAGGGCTGCAGGCTCGGGGTAGTGATGATGACCATCGCGGGATTGTTGACCACAACCCGTTGGAGTGTGCTCCCGGGAGGCTGACGAAGCATACGGGGTCATCAAAGCACCTTGGTTGTGGTGGGGCTGGCCTCGGGGTCTCGATCGGTTGTCCAAACAACCTGACAGGGTTGCCGGTGTTGGGCTCGATCTCCTCCCTCGGCTGGGGCTCGGCGAACCAGCTCTCCACGAGCTGCGACCAGATCAATAGTGATTTGATCGAATAGGTCCTCCAGTGCACTTACATAGCGCACTAGATGCGATAATCAGAGGTCATCTCGCGATCACCATTGGCAACTTGGGGTGGTCTACCATACCCTTCACGCTGGGGTAGTAGTGGAGCAAGCGACGAGTTAACTCTGGCGACAGTGCGGAGATGAACTATAGCCTCTCGAGCAGCTAGTTGAATGGCTTGTGGCTCAAAGGAAGTTGTTCTTCGGTGAACCTGTAAAGGCGCTCGGTGCAGACCCTCTAGTAGATATGTCTGATGGCCCAGGTGTGGCTCTCGCCACTAATGGGCCCTTGGTACACAACATATTCGGTGGCTCTTCTACGCATAGGCACGGCGGGTAAGGTTTGCAGTATGGTCACAAAACCTCAAGGTTGGTTCTGTAGTTTCATGGTGCACTACGGGACCGGGCATTGTGGCTTGGTTTTGGGATAGCGGTTGTCTTTGGGCTGGGTTGAAGCGGGCGTCCTTTTATAGAAAAAGGAGCGAGTCTTCCGCCATGCGCTTGCGAATGGGGCATTTGGTGCTAGTCTTTGGTGGGTGATAGGCGGGCTAGTTGATAGGTTGGGCACCCATTGCGAAGCTTGTCAGGTCCTTTGTGTGGCTATCTTGTGCGAGAAGCTTGGCTGAGGTCTTGGTTATGGCTCGGTGGGTTATTAGCCTAACTTTATTGACCTGGCTAAGATAGGATTAGCCAATGGTCAGCCTGGCTCTGATACCAAGTCTGTGGCGACCGATTCTTCGGGTGCTAATCCCAGGAAAAATGGTCCTTGTGCTTATCAACCCCGGGATAAGCTGTTAGCTGATAAGGCACTAACGATCTGAAAATCCAAGCAAAACACAATATATGTAGTACAAGACCATTCTGGCCTGTGAGTACAATAAAAGGTTTTTCTAAAGGTTGATGGTGGAAGCGGGTTATGAAATATCCTCGTCTATGGGACTCCATTTCCCACAGGAACAGCTGACCAGGTTGACTCCTATCTTCGCGTGGCTGTTATCATCGTTTCCTTAGGTTCTGGGACTGTCATCGCAACGCTCCTCTCCAAGCAAGGAAATCTGGCCAAGACAATAGCCAGGGACAAGCCAGTGAGTACTTTGAATGTACTCGCAAACATAATGAACACAGGCATGATTTAATAAAGATGTGCTGAAAATATATTATGCTCAAGATGTTAGTCACATGAGATAAGTAAAACTCTGATGCGTACAAGCATGTTATTTATGGATATGCAATAATATGGTAGTATAAAAATCATGAAGTAAATAACACAAAAGAAATGCCACAATCGAGGCGTCTGGCGACACTGCATAGAGGGCTTATAAATAAACAAGAACAATGCGCGATCGGGCTTCGGCGACACCGCATAAAGGGCTTTAAAAAGAAATGCCACGGTCGGGCGTCTGGCGACACCGCATAAAGGGCTTTAAAAGAAATGCCACGATCGAGGCGTCTGGCGACACCGCATAAAGGGCTTTAAAAGAAATGCCACGGTCGGGCGTCTGGCGACACCGCATAAAGGGCTTTAAAAGAAATGCCACGATCGAGCGTCTGGCGACACCGCATAAAGGGCTTTAAAAGAAATGCCACGATCGAGGCGTCTGGCGACACCGCATAAAGGGCTTTAAAAGAAATGCCACGGTCGAGCGTCTGGCGACACCGCATAAAGGGCTTTAAAAGAAATGCCACGATCGGGCATCTGGCGACACCGCATAAAGGGCTTTAAAAAAATGCATAATGAATATCAAGGAGGTAGAACCATCGAGGATATTCGATAATACGAGAAAAATATCACAGGTTAGTCCACATCAAAATAGTAATCATAAATTATCACAAGTCACAATCGTGCTTCGAGGTTTAACAGTTTCACCTCAGAAGACCGACACTTGACCCATCCCAAACAGTAATCCTTAACCATGGACACGGCTATTGAATAGGTTTAATCTCTGCGGAGGTGTACTCTTTACCCACGAGTAGCGGTTGCTTTAGTCCATCGGGACTAATTCCGTCTATGGTCTTTTGTTGAAAACACACCTAACTTGCACACACTAGCTTAACTCACATGTATGCAGAATCACCCACGACACTGTTAAGCAAAACTCTAAGTGGGAGGCCACAACCTCGGCGTAACATGGGATCACAAAATTTATACATGGCATAAGCGGGAGCTACCCCTTTCGGCTACTGGCAGAAACACCCATGCTCCCGGACCACAGTGGTATGACTACGGATGCCTCCAGTATCTTCCACCACGGCCTCTCTGTATGGTGTGTGCTAGGAAAGGGTTGACAACTTCTTGAACCGTACCCTACTTGGTGTAGGGGCAGTGGTAATCTGAAGCAAGTATGGGGATTCTTGGCACAAGACTCGATCTCTGATCGACTCGGGGAGGTTGCAATATTTCCTGCATGATTAGCATAACAATGCATATATCTCAAACAACAGATGGAAACATCACGACATCCCCTCATGTCATACGGACACGACCGTCTCGACGGAGGACTAGGGCAAGCCGTGTCTACCCAAGGCAGAGGCCTTCCGTCTTTCCTTCCGGTATGCATGGAAGGCGTATGTGGTGATTTCCATCACAAATCATATCAACTCCATTAGCATAAACTCATTAATATGCACCCATGAATAGGATCACATCCTCACATAAAATAGCGCATGCATGTGTTGGGGTGGTGTTGCCACCGTGCTATACAACACACACAAAAATTCACGGGGTTGAGAATGCTTGCCTCCAGGTCATGGGAAGGAAGGGTGCATCCAAATCATCATGAAATCTTCAAAAACCCTATTTAAAATAATATATTTGAATTAACACACAAAATAAAAACAGCACAAAAAGTTGTTTTGAATTTTTTTCAAATAAATCGTAAAATAAACTAGACAACATTTGAGAGAAGTAGCAAAAGGAATCAATTCATTTGGAGTTGTATTTAAAAAGTTATCGACAGTCAAAGTTCTGGTCAAATCTGATTTTAAAATAAAGCAGAAAAACAGAAAAGCAGTTCGATTAGACACATTACGTCGAAAGCGTAATCTGGAAATACGTTTTTCACTTACTCTGCGGGGACCGTGTATAGTCGCATGACGAGTGGGTCCTAGGTGGCCCACTAGTCAGGTTTGACTAATCCGCCTCCTTCTTCTCCCTCACCCGGCGGGGCGGGACTCAACGATCATCGCCGTGACGGCGGGTCCTTGAGGAAGCTGAGGCGGGGATGGATCCACGGTCGAGGTGATCCTCTTGGTAGTCGCTGGGTCGGCGGGGACGGCGTGGGCTGCCGGCGAGCTTCCTGGCGGCGGAAAGCTTGAGGCGTAGTGGTTTTGGGGCGCGGTGGTTCCCTTTCGAAATGGAGTAGGGGATGTGATCACGGGAGGAAGGGAAGTTCTGGTGGAGAGAGTGAGAGGGGATGCCTGGTTGTGCGGAATGGCGGTTTGGTGGCGGCTGGAGTTGCGGAGAGGTTGAAGATGGCCTGCTCCTCAATTGGCGGCTAGGGTGGCACTAGCGAGGGCGTGAGGCTGCTGCATGCGGGTTTGAGCTGGGGCCTCCTTATATAGTGTAGCTAGGTTGGTCCGGCGGGGCGACAAGAACAACGGTGAACCGGCGTTCTGTAGCAGCAGAAGTCGTGTAGCAGCGGAAGCTAAGCGACAGCGTGCGGATGAGTACATCTTGTGCACAAGGGCGGTGGCGAGCAGGGGTGGCTTTGGCGGCGCCGACCACGGTCGGGCCTGCTAGCGGCGGCAGCTAGCCGCCACAGCCATCTGGCGGTGGCCTGTTGGGTGCCGAGGATGGTCGAGGTGGCGTGGCGGTGCAAGGGACCGACGAGCTGGTGGGGCGGGTTTTGAGTCTTGAGGTGTGTGGCGGCTTGGGTGCATCTGGTGCCAAGCGCATGCTCGGTAGCGCGCCGAACACGCCCGGGGTGTGCTCGACGAAATGCGGGGCAGCCTAGAGTGTTCCAAACCACAGGGAGTTACCAGAAAGGGGTTATGGGCTAGGGAAAAACCTTAGGACATGCTGGGTAGGTCAGGGGCTCAAGTTCACAATGTAAACTTGAAATCGTGCCAAATCTGGTCATGCACACAGGGTGTTTGACAAAATGCCAAAGGCACCTAGGTAGCTCTTGGAGTGGCCAAATTCTCGGATCGGTGTCTCTATGGATATAAGAGAGGGTGGTGAAGTCAGTTTGCAAAAGGAGAAACTTGCTAGTGCAAGTTTTGCAAAACTACATACGGACGGGGGTGAGTGGCATCATTACATGGACCAAAAGTGTTCCAAATAGAGCATGCTCCTGGACTTAGGGGTTTTGCGGGGTTGACTACAAGCATGAGAAAACACATGGTCATTAGAGCAAGAAATATGAGTTGTAGTAGAAAACACAAGTCTGGTCCAGAATGAAAAAGAGAATTTGTTGCACTCAAATTTTCCAAAGAACATCACTATGTTTTGCATAAAGTTGGATGGCATGCTACTCTGACATCCCAAAATTTTAGTGGAGGCTCTAGGGAAATATTTAAATGGGTTGTAGTGTAAAAATGCCTTTGGACGAGAGAAGCAAACCAGGTGAAAAACCCAAAATAAGCCATGAAATAATTTTATTAATGCACATAATTGATCTAGAGGCGTCTCATGACATCTCCAAATTTTAGTTGAAATTTTAAGTGATTCTATCAAATGGTTGTAGTACAAGCGAGCTCCAAAAATCTAAAACAATCCATTTTAATGAATAAAGTTAGGGATGAAATGATCTAATAAAATAAATCCTTGATTAAGAAAATGTTATAATGAGCTGGCATAAAAGTCCAATACATTTTGGAAAGCTCCACTTGGGAAAAGATGAAAAACTCATTAACAATAAAGAAGGAGTTCTGAAAATTCATAGAAATAAAAATTTAAAAACTCCTGGCAAAAATTTTAATATCAAAAACTTGGCCAGAAAATTTGGGGTGTTACATAGGTGGGTCCACGGCCGCAGCAAGGAAGTGCCTCCTTATTACGTGCAAAATAATTATTCCTCCACCTGATAGCGGGGACCCACCGGATGGGCCACCGTATTTCGCGAAAAAAATGTTTGCCCCTCACTGCTGTGACCCACCAGCTACATCTTCGCACGCAAGGAAGTACATCCAGGCCAAAAAAAACGATTCGCCCCTGACTGCTGGGACCCACCAGCTACATCTTCGCCGCAAGGAAGTGCGTCCGGGTAAAAACCATTCACCCGCTGTTGCTGGGACCCCCAGCTACATCTTCGCGCAAGGAAGTGCACGGCGGTCGGGACCCACCTGGTCGAGCGTCGTGGCGTTGTCATTACGGTGTGACGTGTACATACATATATCTTGGTGGATGTAGAAGCGCGCCGCGTGTCGTAGTAAGCGTCGTCGTGTAAGTAGTAGAGGCGCGCACGTAGCATATACTGCGTCGTCACAGCGGCGGGGTGCAAGAAAGAAAATCTGACCATGTATGTGTACATACGAGGCGGGGTCTCGAAACGCCTACTCGCGCATATGTGCGGCGGTCTCGTGTACATGGCTGGGTCGGAACCGAAACAACGTCGTCGTGCGTGTTCATGGGGAACAGCGGAATGTGTCGTGTTCATGGGGAGCAGCGGAATCGTCGTGTTCATCGGGGGCTTGGATGGAGCAGCGATGGAAGCGAGGCTGGCGTATTGCGAAGCGGAGAAGCGGCCTTGTGTTCGACCGGCCACGTTAAGCGAGATCCTGTTCATCGAGGGTATGGCGTGCCGCTAAGCGGAGAAGCAGACCTCCTACGGTCGAAGCAGGAGTCTGTTGATCGGGAGGTGTGGCTTACCGCAAAGCGGAGAAGCGAACCTCCTACGGTGAAAGCGGTGGTCTTGTTGATCGGGAGGGTGTGGCGTGCCCATAAAGCAGACGAAAGCGGACTTGTGTTGGAGCCCTACGGTGAAAGCAGGGGTCTGTTCGCCGGGAGGGTGTGGCGTGCAAAGCAGGACTCCACGGGATCTTATTCATCTCCACCGTCGATCTCCTCCAACCTCCACGGGCTCCTTTTCATCCAGCCTCCACCGCGTGCTACTCCACCGGCTACTGTTCAACCACCCCTCCATCGTCTACTGTTCATCCAGCCATCCACACCACAGGATCCTATTCAACCACCCCTCCACCGTCTACTGTTCATCCAGCCCTCCACACCACGGGGTCCTGTTCAACCACCCCTCACTATAAAAAAAGACACATACGTGACATTTTGGGCGAGCAATTTTTTACATCATACATATGACACTTCTATAGCGATAATTGTGACAAAACCGGTATCATCATAGATGTGATGGGCTCCTACTTCTATGACAAAAATAATGACGAGAAAATGGGTTTTTTCGTCACAGGCGGGCGGAGCGCAGCTGCGTGACATTCTTTGGGCCGTCCATGGCGGAAAAAACCGTGGTAGAAGCGAGGGAGGAAAATTTCGGGGAATTCACGGTGGGAGGTCGAGGCGGAGGCGATGCGCGTTCTCTCATACGTCGTGTGTGTGTGCAAGCGTTGGCTCTAGCGAAGCGGCGAGGCGTTGGGCTCGCCCGAACCCGGCGATTGCATTGCGAGGCTGGCGTTCTGAACCCGGCGATCGATCGATGGTGATGGCGAACCCGATGGGCGATTCGCCGCTCACTGCTGCTAGTGAGTGTTGCGGGGGGTTGGATGAGCAGATGGCCGGTGGCGTTGCCTCTGGATGAGCGAGGAACCCGTGGTGTGGAGGGCTGGATGAGCAGTGAGCGGTGGAGGGTGGCCGTTGATGAAGTCATATACCTAGGGTAGGGTCATGGACTGTCTAAGACACCCTCCCCAAGGACATCTCTAGAAGAAACTACCTTTTCAGTCGACTGGAAGAGTTCCACTCGACCAAGCTGGAAGACACTCGACCATGAAGCCAACCACTCGACCACCGGGAGATCTAAAGCCGATCTGCACCCAAGCGGTCGGTCATTAAGTAGCTTTATGGTCATCATAGCACTTTATGTGGGCGTTACAAGTAACCCCTATCTTAATGTACCTTTAACCCTGCATAGCGAGGGCGGTGGGGTGCAGCGAACTCTATATAAGCCACCCCTCCTCGGTGTCAAGGGTTCGCACCCTGTAACTCATCGCACATATCTGATCGACCGCCCCGGGCTCCGAGATGTGGGGCTATTACTTCCTCGAGAAGGGCTGAACACGTAAACATCTTGCGTATACAACTACTCCATAGCTAGGATCTTGCCTCTCCATATCAACCCCCATTCTCTTGTCGGGGCTTAGAACCACGACGGGTTGCGCCCACCGTGGGGCGGTGTCTTAGCGACTTGTTGGAGAAGTTGCATTTTTGATCCCATTCATCATGGTTTGGTGAAGTTTTGGTTGAGGCGCGAGATCTGTCTCGGTGCGCTCACGTTCATCGCCGGCGACTCCGCTTGGTTGCAGGAGGCTCCACTCGGCGTTGCGCCTCCCGTCCGTCGGGCGGCGCACTTCAGCGCGTGCGTCCATGGCGTCCTCTGCGGCACCCGTCGACCCGATGTCGGTCGGCTCTTGTGCCGTCCTCCCTCCGGTCTCGCGCGGCGCAAGCGCTCCGGTCGATCGAGGCTTTAGCGGTGGGTGAGGCGCGGTGGCCCGCCGATCGGCCACTCCCAAATCACGGCAATCGAGCCCGCGAATCTCTCTGGCATGTTCGATCTCATCGGCGGCTCCATAGAGCTGCATCCGAGTCGCGACAACAGCGATCCAGCGGCGGAGGTTACGATGGTCGATGGACCACGCAGTCCTCTGGTTTCCCCGCGCTGAGCGGAGGCGTTGGCGGAGGCAAGCGGCGCAGAGCTCACGAAAGTACCAACCCGAGCCCCTCACTTGCTGCGGAGGAGGAGCTCCGCCGCCGGAACATGGATCGCTTCACACTCCTATCGTTGGAGAAACCCCGAGGCCCGTGCCTTAGAAGATGCTCGTTTGCCCAACGGCTGGCGCTTTCATTGGAAAATCTCAGCGAGTGCTCGATGAAACAGCGCAACAACAGGTCCCGTCGTCGATCGGCGTCAACTCTTTCCACAACCAACTCAGGTATACCGAACTCCCATTCAGAATCTAGCAGCTGCAGCCCATATAGCGAGTCCATTCAGCCTTCCCGGTCGGAGGCTGGCGAGGCTACTCGGATCGAAGATTTGCTCCGGGCAGCGGAGATCAAAATTCAGCTGTGTCGCGATCGCGGAGCAGGATTCACAGCAGATCCGTCGCTGCGAATACGATCCGATCGGCACATAGCCCAAGATCGCCCCGAGGCGTGAGGGCATGGAGGCGGCGTGGCGATATGAGGACCGATTCGATCGTGATGATCGGCGTCGAGTGCCCTCCTCCCCAAGGGGTGGGTCATATCGCCTCGGCGGCAAGATGACGAGCCTTGACCACAGTGTTGGCGAAAGATTCGGTCGACCCCAGGGAACCAGGCTTTGATGCGAGATCCGTCATCGTTCAAGGTCTGGTCGATGGGAGCAGAGCTAACGAGAAGTCCATAAAATCGCCCATCAGCAGCGAGTACCGTCTTAGGACGAGTGTTTTAGCGAGCCATCGAGCGCGGTGATTCCTCCCAACTTCAGGTTGGCGGTAGAGTCGATAAGTTCTTTGGTGAGTCTAAGCGGATACTTGGCTTGAGGACTACCGAGTGGCTGTTCAGATCAGCGGCGGCAGCGATGAAGTGGCCATGAAACACCTGCCACTTATGTTGGAGGGATCGGCGAGCATGGCTGAATCGATTAGCACCAACAACATTTACACTTGGGAAGATCTTGCCGAGTGTTTGTCAGGACATTTGAAGGAACTTGCAAGCGGCTAGCAGGGTTGTGAGTTGCGATCGTGTGTGCAGAAGTCGAATGAAACTACGAGGATTACATCGAGATGGATCACTTTGCACCACGATAGAGAATGTATCGATCATCGAGCGATCTGTGCCTTCAAGGAAGGTGTTAAACGAGAGAGTTGAGTCTGAAATTCGTTCGGGACGGAGACATGACCACAGGTCGGATGATGGAGATTGCCACCAAATCGCCAATGGTGAAGAAGAGGATCGGCTCGAGTGGCAAGTACAAGTCAGCCGCTAATGAAACGGGAGGAACTCGATCGGAAGCAAGCGGAAGCCGAGCAGCTGCTCTGGAGAAGCCTTGGCGTGACTCGAGGAAAGTTCAAGAAACCAAGGGCCTTGGAACCCCAAGAAAGTGAAAGACCAAGATGGAAATGATGTGTTGGACTTGCCATGTCACATTCACACGAAGAAAGATGAAGAGGGTAAACTCATTTACCCAAAGCATACCACTCGACAGTGCCGGCTCTTGATTCAGCAGTTCCAGGGGAAGCAGCCCAAGGACAAGGAAAAGGAGTCGGACAAAGTTGAGGACAAGGAAGATAGTGATGGTGGGTACCCTTAGGTCAATTCCACTCCGATGATTTTTGTTGACGTTGAAAGCAAAAGTCGATTGAAAGTTATCAACCGTGAAGTGAATATGGTCGCTCGGCGACACCGATTACTGAAATGGTCGCGAGACCGCCATCACGTTCGACCGGTCGATCACCCACACACATAGCCACCCACAGGAGGCAAGCGTTGAGTGGTCGACCCGGTCGTCGAAGGCACTTTCGACTAACTAAGGTTTTGATGGATGGTGGCGATGGCTTTGAACATATTGTATGTAGAGGCGTTGAAAGGGATGGGCATTCCGATGTCGGACTCGGCACCGACAACATGAGCTTCCATGGAGTCATTCCTGGAAAGAAGGCTGAGTCACTCGGCCAAATTGCTCTCGATGTGGTTTTGGTGACTACAAAATTTTCGTGAGGAAAAGTTGACCTTTGAGGTCGTGGATTTCAGGCGCTTATCACGCTATCACGGGAGGCGGCATATCGCGTTTCATGGCTCGACCATGTTATGTGTACCTCAAGCTGAAGATGCAGGTCCCAAAGGTGTGATCACATCGCGGCAATCGGAAAAAGCGAAGAGTGTTTCGAGAAAGGCTCTAAGATCGCTGATGCTCGGATGGCGATGGTCGAGCTGCAAGAATACCGAAAACTGCAGACCGAGTGATTTGTTGCGAGCCAAGAAGCCCGCCATACGAAGTCGGCATTTCAATCGTCCGGGAGGCGAAACGATTCATATTCATCGGTGATCCCAATGCTGCTCCGACTCACATCTCAACAACACTCGACTCCAAATAGGAAGAAGCGCTCATCCGGTTCCTCCGTGAGAAGCTGGGACATCTTTGCATGGAAGCCTGGCGACATGCGGGTGTTCAGGGGGACTGGCTGAGCATCGTCTATGGTCGACTCAAAAGTTAAACCTGTCAAAGAACATCTTGACGGTCCGCCGTCCGGAGAGAAAGGCCATTGGCGAGGAGGTGGCTCGGCTCTTAGCAGCAGAGTTTATCGAGAGATTTACCACTCAAGTGGCTCGCCAATGTTGTCATGGTCCCTAAGAAGGACAATTCACTGCGCATGTGCATCGACTTCAAACATATCAATCGGGCCTGCCGAAAGATCATTTCCTCTCCCGCATCGACCAAATAGTCGACTCGATTGCGGGATGTGGCGGTTGTCTTTCTTAGGCGCATATTCCGGGTACCATCAGATCCGTCTGTATGGACCCGCGAGATCAAAACAGCTTTCATCACTCCATTGGGTGCTTACATTATGTCACCATGCCATTCGGCCTCAAGAATGCGAACCACGTTCATGAGGATGATTGAAGTGTTTACTCACTCAAATCAGTCGGAATGTGGAAGCATACATGGATGACATTGTGGTCAAATCACGGAAAGGTTCCGACCTGTTGGTGACCTTGCTGAAACATTGCCAATCTCGGGAGGTATGATATCAAGCTTAATCCATCAAAGTGCACATTCGGAGTTCTGGCGGAAAGTTACTCGGTTTCTCGTTTACGAGCGAGGAATCGGGCTAACCAGAAAAAGTTGGCACTATACTCCGAATGAAAGCATACATGCGTGTGCACGATGTCGAAGCTTCTTGGATGCTTGGCGCTTTAAGTCGATTCATCTCTCGCCTCGGTGAAAAGGCATTGCCTCTTTACCGGTGATGAAGAAGTCGGACAAGTTGAGTGGACTCTGAAGCTGATGCAGCGTTTGCGAGCTCAAGCTCTGCTCTCCACCAACCGGTGCTTGCTGCCCCAATCAGCAAGGAGCCGTTCTGCTTTACATTGCAGCCACAGGACAAGTCGTCGATCAGTACTTACGGTCGGCGGGAAGAGGAAGGAAGGCCTTCAAAGTTCAGCGCCCGATATATTATCTTTCGAAGTATTAACCCGTCAAAGCAAAGATACCCTCATTATCGAAGCTTGTGTATGGGATTTATATGACCTTGAAGAAGGTTGCTCATTACTTCTCGATCATTCCATTACGATCGTCGATGCGCCCATTATCGAGATTTTGCTGTGAGAGATGCTGGCTGGTCGAGTGGCGAAATGGGCGATTGAACTTCTTCCCTTGATATCAAGTTTGAGGCAAAAGCCATCAAGTCCCAAGCAATAGCAGATTTCATCGCCGAGTGGATTGAACAACGATTACCGACTCAAGTTCACTCGAACCTTTGGACTATGTTCTTTGATGGTTCCAAGATGCTGAATGGTTCGGTCTTTGGGGTAGTATTGGTTTCCCCGAGGAGATAAGCTCAGATATGTGCTCCAGATTCACTTTGATTCTTCCAACAATGAAGCAGAATCTGAAGCTTTGTTGTATGGGTTGCGTATGGCCATTTCACTCGGCGTCAAATCGCCTCATGGTTTATGGCGACTCAGATCTAGTGGTTAATCGGTGATGAAGGAGTGGGACGTCGAGAAGTCCAGCCATGATGGTTCTTGTAATGCAGTGAGGAAGCTAGAGAAGAAGTTTGAGGGTTAGAGCTTCATCATATACCCGGTGAAAAATCAAGCTCTTGATGATTTGGCGAAAATAGGGTCAAGAGGAAGCCATTCCCAGTGATGTGTTTTGGAGCACATCCGCACACCGTCGATTCAAGAGGATCCTTTCACTTTGAAGAAGCTCCACAGCCAAAAGTGCCAGCGATCCGGTGAAGTTGAGGTCCAGCGGTGGTCGACCTGATCATGGAAGTCGTGGTCATCACTCCCATTGGACAGTACCGTACATCGCGTATATCTGAGGAAAGAGCTCCGGAGAGCGAAGAAGAGGCTCGACGGATCGTCCGCCGATCCAAGGCCTTCTTGTGATCAAGGGACAGTTATTGAGAGAAAGCGTGGTAGAGTCACGCGAAGTGCATAACGCGGAAGAAGGTCGGATAATTCTTGATGATATCCACTCGGGGACTGTGGTCACCATCGTCCTCTCGGACCATCGTGGCTAAAGCATACCGGCGGGATTTTCTTGGCCAAAAGCAAATGAAATGGCAAAGGAAATAGTCGACAAGTGTGAAGGATGTCGGTTCTACTCCAATATGTCACACAAACCGCCTCGGCATTGAAGACCATTCCACTCGTCGGCCTTCGCTGTTTGGGGTTGGATATGATTGGACCCGAGAAGCTGGCAGGGGCGGTTTCACTCATTTGCTTGTGGCGATCGACAAGTTCTGAAGTGGATCGAAGCTAAACCTATCAAGAACCTTGATCGTGCACTGCTATCGGTTTCATCGGAGAGTTGATATTCAGATATGGAGTTCCACAGCATCATCACGACAATGGGTCAAACTTGATTCCGACAAGTTCAAAGCCTTTTGCGCCTCTCGGGGACGCCTTGAGTCGACTATGCTTGATTGCTCACCCCGGTCGAATGGACAAGCGAGCGAGCAAATGGTCTAATTCTCAAAGGACTGAAACCTCGGTGATCGTGATCTCAAGCATGCAGCAGGAGGCGTGGGTCGACGAACTTCCGTCGGTTCTTTGGGGATTGAGGACCACTCCTAATCGGTCATTGGGAGAACTCCATTCTTTATGGTCTATGGAGCTGAAGCAGTTCTGCGGTGACACTGCTTCTGTCGCTTGAGTCGAACTCTACTCTGAAGCTGAAGCGGAGCAAGCCCGGCAAGAGAAGTCGACCTCCTTGAAGAGAGAGAGAGATGGCCCTGATCCGCTCGACCATCTATCGGCGGGACTTGCGTCGATTCCATGCTAGAAATGTGAAGAGCCGAGCCTTTCAAGAAGGGACTTGGTCCTCAGAGTGGATCAACGAAACCACACAAGCTCGCTCCCACTTGGGAAGGTCCTTCATCGTCACGAGTTCTCCACAATGGAGCTTACCATCTTTACAACGTCGAGCCAGATTGATGAGCCTCGAGCTTGGAATCGGAGCTGCTCCGCCCTTTTACATAAGAACTCACTCGGGTGAGATGTAATAAAAGTACCTCTGTAGTTTGTTTATCAAAGACAAGAATGTTATAATTTTCCCGGTGATTGTTATTACTTTTCGTTTACATAGAAATTTCCCCAGTGGGTGGCTTAGCCTTGAACCTGTTTAGCCTAAGTTTGTAAAAAATCCTGCAGGTGGAGAGCCAGCCTCCCACTCGGGGGCTTAACTCTGAATCCGTTTAGCCTAAGTATCTGAAAATCCTACCGAGTGGTGAGCCAGCCTCCCACTCGGGGCTTAAGCTGCAGTCAAGTACTCGCCTAAGTTTGAAAATCCTACAGAGTGAGAGCCAGCCTCCCACTCGGGGCTTAACTGCAGTCAAGTACTCGCCTAAGTTTGAAAATCCTACTGAGTGAGGAGCCAGCCTCCCACTCGGGGCTTAGCTGCAGTCAAGTACTCGCCTAAGTATTTAATACAATGTGCGCTTTGCAAGGGCGATGAGGTGCAGGTCATTTGTTGCCTTCCCCTTGAGCTACGACACAAAAATCCTCCTTGGAGGCTTAGCTGCAGTCAGTACTTGCCTAAGTTTGAAAAATCCTACAGTGGAGCAAACCTCCCACTCGGGGCTTGCACTGAGTCCGATGCTACGCCTAAGTTTGAAAAATCCTACAGTGGAGAGCAAACCTCCCACTCGGGGCTTAGCTGCAGTCCGATGCTCGCCTAAGTTTGAAAAATCCTACAGTGGAAGCAAACCTCCCACTCGGGGGCTTGCTGCAGATCCGAGTACTCGCCTAAGTTTGAAAAATCCTACTCAGTGGAAGCAAACCTCCCACTCGGGGCTTAAGCTGCAGTCCAGTACTACGCCTAAGTTTAAAAATCCTACAGTGGAAGCAACCCTCCCACTCGGAGGCTTACTTCTGATCCAGTACTACGCCTAAAATGAAATCCATTCCAATCCATAAGGATGACGAGCTGCAGGTCAACTGTTACCTTCTCCTTGAACTCGCCACAAGTACAACATGCGCTCCATCCCGATCCGCAAGGACAACGAGGTGCAGGTCGCTGTTACCTTCTCCTTGAACTCGCCACAAGTACAACATGTGCTCCATCCCGATCGCAAAACTGACGAGTGCAGGTCATTGTTGCCTTCTCCTTGAGCTGCGCCACAAGTACAACGTCGCTCCATCCCGATCCACAAGGGCGGCGAGGTGCAGGTCATTGTTACCTTCTCCTGCGCCTGCAAGAACAACGAAGTGTAGGTCATTGGATCCACCTCGAGCTGCATCTCAAGCATTGAAGCATAATCCGGTGAAGAGCAAAGTTCACTCGAAGGCAAACAAAAGCATATTTGATGATAAGTAAAGTTGGATAACATCCTAAGGATGCGAAGTACCCAGGCCTCAAGCATGTTAAAGTTTATCGATTCTGAGGATCACTTTCGGCATTCGAGGCAAATTTAAGGCGAATCATAGAAGTTTTTACTCCTCGGTGGAGGGCTGGAAGCGCTGACGAACTGGTCAGTCGATCCATCAGCGATTGGGGTGGCAGCACCAATGAAAGTCTCCATGAAAGATCGAATCGTACTTCTTGGTATTAGCAACTTTGATGGGCGTAACCTTTCCTCTCGCGCCTCCTTGCAATGAGAGCGGACCCGAGGGACGAGGCGACATCGGCACCACATCTGCGGAGAAGACTTCTTCCATTCCACACTTTCGACTTGGAGCGTCATTCGGTCGAGTCATTAAAGACTTCGAGGTCATTTGAAGTGTTTCGCTTTGGCAGAGTGTTGAGTCGATCCGCGACACCACAACCTTCGATCGGCGAGGTAGTCCACCACAGCAGCAACATGAGACTCGGTCGGAGCACATTCATGGCAGCTTCATCCTTCACGGGGAGTTAATGGGGTCGGACTTGTCTCCACTCGACTAGTCTCTTCCTCGAAGTTCGGCGAATTCTGCAAACCGACTCGAGTTCAAGCTAATGGTTCTATGATGAGTCGGTGATAACAAGTCGATCGGATAAGAGGAATTACCTTCAAGCATGAGGAATAGCTTCTTGGCGAGCCCTCCGGATAAGCCTCTAGATCATTCCTCTTCCCTTGATTTACCAGACCTTGTCGCTCGAGCTATCTTGTCGTTCTTGATCGGCTAACCTCCTTGTTGGCGCATCGAGAGCAACTTTCAGATTGGCTTTCTCTTCTTCAAGTTTTCCGGTGAAGACAGCTTCTCTTCCATGAGCTTGGTCTTGTTCAAAGCCGTTTGTTGCGCCTCGGCAAGGTCATGATCCTTCTTCTTGAGCCTCCTCCATTTTATACGCAAAATAACGGTGAGGTCGAATTAGGAAGGGACGATGAGGAGTCTGGATTAGGGGGTGTCTCGGATAGCGAACTATCATCTTTGGCGGACTCTGGACTATGAAGATACAAGATTGAAGACTTAGTCCGTGTCGGAGATAGGACTTCCTTGGCGTTGAAGGCAAGCTTGGCGATATGGATATGTAGATCTCCTACCATTGTAACCGACTACGTGTAACCCTAACCCTATCCGGTGTCTATATAAACCGGAGGGTTTTAGTCCCGTGGGGCGAACAACAATCATACCATAGGCTAGCTTCTAGGGTTTAGCCTCTTTGATCTCGTGGTAGATCTACTCTTGTACTACCCATATCATCGGTATTAATCAAGCGGGGTAAGGTATTACCTCCATCGAGAGGGCCCGAACAGGGTAAAAACATCGTGTCCCTTGTCTCCTGTTACCATCCGCCTAAGCGCGCATAGTTGGGACCCCCTACCGAAATCCGCGGTTTGACACCGACATTGGTGCTTTCATTGAGAGTTCCTACGTATGCGTCACCTATAGGCCCGATGGCTCCTTGATAATCATCAACGAGGCCGTCGGTGAGACTTTTCTCCCGGACAGATCATCGTGATTGGCGGCTTTACTGCTGCGGGCAATTCGCTAGGCCATCGGAGCAGATCGAAAGCTTCGCCCCGGCCATCAGGTCAGATTTGGAAGCTTGAACTATACGGCCGATGTCGCGGAGACTTGATCTTGACGGATTCGAGCCCAACCGGCGTGCCGCCTTTGTCTCGATGGAGTGCGATCTAGCTCTGCCGCCCGAATAAGCGCCACAGAGGCCGCACGGTATCGCTCGACCCTTAATCCGGGCGGTTTCACCGATCGAGGGCGGTTGGTTGGACACCGCCTCGGGGCTGAAATCTCCACGGCGATTGAGCGAACACCATCCCCTGTCGCTGAAGCTTCGTGACTCCAGTGTCGAGACTCCTTTACGGACTCCGAACCTCCAGCGCCTCCACAGTTCGAATCAGCTGGGCGCGGTTATGGAGTTCACTGCCACGGACATCTTTGCTTTTCGCCCATTGGTGATATCTGAACTCATTAATGTCTCTCTCTTTTTAGGGAGCCTGGCGAACTATGGTCGGGAAGGTGGGATTCCGGACGACGAAGAATTCAAGCCACCACCACCCACTTTGTAGCCACTGTCGATGATTTAACCGACATGCTCGACCGACTCGAAGACATCGGCGGTATGGATGGCGGTGCGGAGGCGATCAAAACCCAGCGCCATGCAGGGCCTTTGGAAGGCCACCTCGTCATATGACATATACATGGTGGACATCCCAAAAATGGAAATGGCGATGGAGCAGCGGAGGATGACCCCTCAAGAAACAACAAGCGCCCGGCGTCAGTGGCGCCGCTCTAAATCCTGCCACGGTAAAAGCGGTGATTCGATGCAGGAGACAATAATACCCGGACGGTGCGAAGATGACCCCCTCGGCCGGGACTCGGCGCGGGAGGAGGGAGAAGCAAGTACTGCTGACGGCGGTCGTCGAGAAAAGAGTGAGGGCGATAATTATCGCGCCCCCTCGAAGGCGAGGCAAGCCTCGGTGACGAAAGAATTCGTCGTGCGGAGGACCTGTCGAACAAGGCGTTTTAAGCGCGGGCTTATAGCCACGGCAAGCAGCCTCAAGAAAAAGCAGCAGCGACTTAGAGCTGAACAAGACTTGCTAGGTGACGGATGGTGAAGTCCTTGCGGCGAAGAGTATGAACTTCGAGCGCCCTCAAGAGATACCCCAAATGCAGGCTGCTACCCCAATTAGAGGAAGCAGCACCCAAACCTACATCATCGGCGCATGATCACGGCCGACCGGCCACCCGTGGTCATGGCGGAGAAGGCCTCTAGACCCTCCATTCAAGCGCGCTCCGATGTCGCTCGAAAAGTACCAAAGGCGGAAGCGTGCGAGACCTGCGAAGTCATATTGGAGGACAAGGCAAGGTAAACAAGATCGATCTACGGATCACGTGGTGCGCCCACGACACGTGGCGATAAGCTATCACGCCCGGATACAGCAATTCGGCGGGCGAACCACGATGAACAAAGCTCATTTGAGATGCGTCGTGATATAGCTAAATCTGATCGCGCACACCCACTATGCTTCACGGATGAAGTAATGGATCGTCAAATCCCGAGGTTTCAAACCCGTAAACAGCCGAATCATACGATGGCATAATAGATCGCGGTTTGGATCGAGGACTACCTCCTCCATATCCACATGGCCCGCGGCGAAGATCTACGCCATCAAATACCTCCCCCTCAAGCTTAAGGACCAGCTCGGCATTGGCTTGCGGCCGAGAATCAATTGGTTGTTGGGAGGACACTGGAAGCGCATTCCTTGATAACTTTCGGGGCACATCGTGCGACCACCGAGACGTCGATGACCTCAGCCACATAATTCAACAGCCCGAGAAGAATAGGCGGACAATTACGGACGGTTCCTAACCAAGAAAAATCAAATCATTGACTGTCCGGGATCGACGAGGCCCTTGGAGCCTTTAAACATAACATCCGTGACGAGTGGCTTGCCGTCACCTAGGACAGGAAAACCCGAAATCCATGGCAGCCCTCTGGCGCTCATGACCCGCTTTTAGCGCGGGAGAGGACAAGCGGCTGGCTTCGTCGTAACAACTTGACCAAAACCTTGGTAGTTCGGATACCAAGGACAGCAATGGCGGTCGGCGTCACAACAAGCACAAAGCGCCGCGTTATGGCGATAATGCTGAAAATCTGGCGATCAATGCGGATTCAGAGCTCTAAACCGGTCAGTGGAAAAAGCCGTTCAAAAAAATACTCGGGGCCGTCAATCTGGACCGAATACTCGATCGCTCGTGCCAAATACATGGCACCCGAAAAAACCAGCCAACCACACCAGCGGGATTGTTGGGTTTTCAAACAAGCGAGCAAGTTAAATGCGAACTCAATGACAAGGGCTGCATAGCAATGACAAGGAGGAGCCCGGCCGCCCGAACAATAGAGGACGAAGGGCTTCCCCCACAAGTGCGGACGGTGAACATGATATCATAACCCACATACCCAAAGGGGAGCGAAGCGTGCACTAAGGGGCGTATATGCGATGGAGCAGTCGCCGAAGTTCAACCCATGGTCCTCCTGCCCGATCACCGTTGATCGAAGGACCATCCACTAGCATCCGCCACGGCGGATTCGCGCGTGGTTCTTGACCCAATCATCGGCGAATTTCACCTCACTAGAGTCTGATGGGCGGTAGCAACCTGAACCTGCTTTATCGAGGATCGGTCATAAAATGGCAATAGACCCTCAAGTTAAACCCACAAAGGCGACCTTTAAAGGCGTAATACCAGGTGTAAGGCCAATTGTACAAGCTTAGTTACACTCGAAGTGGTCTTCGGATCCCGGATAACTTCGAAGTGAAGTGTTAATCTTCGACATAGTCCCGTTCATGGCGGCTATCACGCCTGCTTGGGCGAACCGCATTTACAAAAGTTCAATGCGGTGCCGCTTTCTCCATACCTCAAGCTCAAGATGCCAGGCCCTCGCGGAGTAATCACGGTCAATGGAAACACGAATGCTCTCTCGAGCGGAGGGAGCACGGCTGACCCTCGGCGGAGGTGCAAAGCAGCCTCTCACAGCAATTTTCGAGCCCGGCTATTAAGCGTCCGGCCACCGTCAAAGCGCCGGAGTAACCTACTACAAGACCGCTGGCATGATCCGAGCACGCGTAGCAATCCGGCTAACCCAGCCCCTCGCGAAAGCTGCAAAGCCCGGTACTACAGCGTTATAACTACGTTACGAAGATACCACGGGCATAAGGGAGAGGCACGACCACCACACACCAGAATGCGGCTCAACCGCTTTGGGGCTCCCGTGTGTCATTCTTTTCTTTCTTCCTTTTTTCTTACTTTCACGACTCCGTTTTCCGAAGTCCTATCCGGCATTGGCGCGAATACTACGATGCAATAACGAGAGCGAAACTGCGTCAGTGTCAGGTGGTCTCTATTCTGGCGGTATACCTATTTTACATACCACATAAACTTACCCTGGAAGAGGACATATCAAAAAGTCCCGTTACCTTGCTTATCGCATGATTTGTATCGTTCTGCTTTTATTTGTAGTTTCTTTTTAATAACCAATATATAGCTCTTGCCTATTATTGCATTCTTTCCCATTACATATGTTGATTTATGACATTGCGCAACCGTACAATTTGGTACGGCCAATACACCAGGGGCTTATGTACCCCAAAAACATGGTGTGACAAGTCCGAACACTTTCACAAGTGCGGCACCCTGAACTTATAGCATTATATGCATCGGCTCCAAATCATGTCTTGGGTCAATAGTTGGGTTCGCCCAGCTCCCATGTTTTGGTACCTTATGTTCCGTTATATCAGCTAAGGTAGCGCTGGGAGAACCACTGCGATTGTGCCCCGGTTGAGCTGGGTTGAGCACCTCAATGGAAAGCTAAAACTGACCTTCATGATAAGGCGAGCGTACGCTGTTCGAGAGGATTTCTTGAGGTCCCTAAAGACTTACGCCGCTTAGGCGAGGCCGGCATTGTCCGGCCAAAGGCATGGATAAGCGCCCGAAACTTCGGTCTTCCGAATACTAGGGGCTTGGCGAAATTTAAAATTATAAATTCTATGGCTAAGTGAGAGTGTTCAAGCACTATAAGTCCGGTTGCCTTGTTCATTCGTTGGCGCCTCCTCGAAGGACCCAAGAATGGGAACAAGAGCGCTCAAGTTTATCCGAACACCCGGCACTTTCGTGGCATGGGGGCTGAAATAACGACTTGCCATCTCTCAAATTTGATAAGCGGCCGCCAGAAGGTAATATTTTAAATTCACAAGTGTTGCTTAGCGCATATGAACAAGTTTTCAGCGTCTGGGATAACAAATGCGAGTCTATTCAAAAATTACATCTTTGGAGCACTCATCCGCTATCTGGCGGGCACCCTTCAAGACGCCCTCATAGTACATTTCGGACTTGCGATGCTCCTTGCCCTTGATGGCCCGTCCGTCACAAGCTTCTCGACATCCAGCTTGCCCGGTGCACTTTAGCATGGGCAGGGCCCGACAGGCACCTTCAATGCAGGCGGGCTTGATGACTTCAATCCAGGGCGAGGCGTCCACCAGCCGCTGCACTAGCCAAGTAGCTCGAGGCATGGCTTCCAATAGCCTGGCCGAACTATGAGGCCCTTCATGGCTGTTCGGCGACCTTGTGGAGCTCGACCAGCTGCTTCAGCTGGTCGCTCGAGAACACCAGACGTTGACCTCGACATCTGAGAGCAGAACACCTTCTCCCTCGAGATCCCCTCCTTGGCGCGGTAGAGCGGCAGCATCGAGACACACTACGGGGCAGATCTGCGAATGCTCTGGAGAGCTCGAATCGGGTAAGTAATAGGTAATTCACTTTCACATGCTTGCTTTGCATAAAGAATGCCTTACCACGCTATCTTCTTTAATGATTCAATTCCTTGGAGGGCTTTTTGGGCTTGGCCTTGGCGGCTTTGGCACTCTCAAGAGCCGAGAGCCTCGGGACTCTCGAGTCTTGAGTCACGCTCCAAACTCTCGTGTTTTTCCACGAGGCACAGGAGCTCTTGCCGCACCTCCGCTACCGCTCCTCCTGCTTCTCTCACTAGATGCTCTGCGGCCGCTTTGCTTCGACGCGGACACCGCTTCCTTGAGGTTGCCACCTCGTTCGTGGCCCCTACAATAGCCCGTTATTCCTGTCATTTTTGCAGCGAGTCCTTTCTATAAGGTATTTCTTTAATAAGGTATTTCTTACCTTCCTGTCATCGAGCTGCTTCTTGGCAAGGCCGAGCTCGTTCTCGGACCGCTTCGAGGCTCTTCTTCAATGCATTGACCTCCATGATCGGTCTTGGTGAAGTCGGCGGCGCAGCTGCATTAGCATATTGACATACTTATGTTAGACTCCTCCAGTATATCTTTTAGATCCTTAGTACGGCTTTTCTTTCCGAACACCGAACTAAGCATCGAGACTACTGTCTATCACGGTAATATTTTACATATTCTAAACTTACCTCAAAGCCTGTTTGAAGGCTGGTACGAACTTGATCAGCCCGCTCTTGGCGGACTGAACTTCGGATCACCACACTCATAGGTCGGTGCTCCTCGTCGATGGGCGCCTGGCGCCTCCAGGCAAGCTATCCGGTGCCTCCCGGATGGGCCGGAGGTCACCGGCGTTGTAGTCTTACCCTTCTTCTGAAGGGCCGCTTGCGGACTTGGAACCACTGAAGGTTCGATGCATGATCCGACACGAGGCCAGACTTAGAGCCCTATGGGGTCTCGCCCCTTCGAGCCCGAGTCAGGGAGGTCACCTGCTGGCGCCTCGGGACCACCTCCTCCTGGCAGGGCCCTCTTGGGACTCCACGCAGTGTAAATCGGCGACACGAGGAGAGGGAAGCGATGGGAAGTGAAGTACTATTCACATCCGGCGAGCCCGAGGAGCGCTCGACGAGGCGGCAAGCTCGTCCTGGGTGGGCTACATGGTCATATTCGGCGTTAGAAGACACTATGCGACAAATAAAAGTCATGAACTATTAGGAGTCCATTACACTTAAGATCTCGCTTGGTGCTTGGCCTTGGTAGCCCTCCTCCTAAATCGTTGTCGGCGTTAGTGGAGAAGTCCGGAGGAAGGTCCTTCCTTTCTTGGACCCTCCGGCCTCCCGATCAGGCGGCCTTCCTTTCTTCTCTCCCGCTGGAGAGAGGCTTCTTCCTCCTCCTCTTCCTCGGAGGAGGATTCCATCTCGAGTTGTCGAGGCGGTGAGTCCGACAACACACTGGCGCCGGGAGCTCCTTGAGTTCCGTGGCCTTCTTCTTGGCCTTCTTCTCCGGCACCACGTGAGTGCGGAGCCAATATCCAAATCAATCGAGGCGTCGGCTGGGTCTTACGGCAAAGGGCGGAAAATTAATCTGTCGGGCGTCTTCAGCAGTCTGTCAAAAGGTTAGGAGTTTTAGATCCGCATAGAGTCAAACTATGAAAAGGAGTCCCATAAAGGGTAAAATAACTTACCTCGCTTGCTTGGCGCTGCGAGCTGAATCCGCGATCTTGGTGGCGGATGTAGAACCTCGGCGCCCTTGAGCAGCACCTTCAAGCATCTTACGTGCTTAGTGTCGAAGAGCCTTTTGAGTTGGGTCTGTGCGGATCGAACTCCACAATTTGAAGGCCCATTTTTGGCATGGGAGAATCCGGCGGATGAGCATCACTGGATAACGTTGACAAGCTGAGATTCTTGTCCGCCAGGTTTGGATGCAGGTTTGGAGTCGGATAGCTCGTCCGAATCACTTACGACAGGCCCGTCTCTTTCCATGATGTGAGCAGCGTGGGGAAGCCAGATCGAATTCGGGGCGCCCGCCCATTGAGAATCACAGCGGCTCGGTGATGTAGAACCACCCGATTGCCACCTTTATGGTCTCCACAAAGGCCCTTGAGCCATAGGACTTTGGCCATCTTGCCAACCATGGCACATCCGCACTCCGCTCAGCGGCCGCCCACTACCTTGACTTGACATTGAAGATCTTCAGCCATAAGCGAAGTGGGGCTGGATCTGAAGGAAGGCCTCGCACCTGACGATGAGCGCCGAGATGTTGAGGATGAAATTCGAGGCCCAGATCGTGGAAGTCCAGGCCGTAGTAGAACATGAGCCCCGGACAAATGGGTGAAGTGGAAAACCTAGTCCATGGAGGAAGTGGGTGAGAAACACCACCCTCTCATGGGGCAGGGGTTGGAATGAGCTGCCCCTCATCGGGGAGCCGTCTGTGATGTCATTGGACAAAATTGACCTTCCACAGCTTTTGATGTGCCCCTCCGTGGCGGAGGAGGCCATCGACTTGCCTCCGCTCCGGACATAGTTGGAGAAGGTTGAGGTGGGGTGTGCGGACTTAGTATTTGGAGCTCAGTCTTGGCGAAATGGATGAGCAAAGGAGGAAGAAGGCGTGGGTGAAAAGGTGGATCCTTATCCCCTTATATGGACGGATGAAGCTATCGTCCCCGCCAGCCAGTAAAAGTCGCTTATCTCCCAAGCACCGTAATCAATGGGCGGATGGGTTACCCGTCCGTATTGTTGGGAATCCCAGAATAAGGGGCATGATCTCCGCTTTGATAAGGCGTGCCAAGAAACCACCTCGCTTCGCACTAAGGTGGAGCAGTAAAAGCGATTAGTATAAAGGCTGGCCGTGGTGTGATGTCATGCCGCGGAATCGTCGACAGATCTGTGCAAAGGTTATTCTCTCTCGGTAGTATGTGGAACTTGTTTTGCGAGCGGACACTATCCTTGTGTTCAAAATCTTCTATGAAGTATTCGGAGGAGGAACCCGCCTTGCAATGCGAAGACAATATGCGCCGGACTTCGTCGTCATTGAAGCCTGGTTCGAGGAGCTCTTGAGGAGTCTGGATTAAGGGGTGTCGGTTAGCGAACTATCATCTTTGGCGGACTCTGGACTATGAAGATACAAGATTGAAGACTTAGTCCCGTGTCGGATAGGACTTTCCTTGGCGTGAAAGGCAAGCTTGGCGATCGGATATGTAGATCTCCTACCATTGTAACCGACTACTGTGTAACCCTAACCCTATCCGGTGTCTATATAAGCCGGAGGTTTTAGTCCGTAGGGCGAACAACAGATCATACCATAGGCTAGCTTCTAGGGTTTAGCCTCTTTGATCTCGTGGTAGATCTACTCTTGTACTACCCATATCATCAATATTAATCAAGCAGGAGTAGGGTATTACCTCCATCGAGAGGGCCCGAACCTGGGTAAAAACATCGTGTCCCTTGTCTCCTGTTACCATTGGCCTAGACGCATAGTTCGGGACCCCCTACCCGAGATCCGCCCGTTTTGACACCGACAGACAGAAAAACAAAAACAGTCGTCTAGACCTCACCAGCCATACCTTTTGCCGTCTCTGCATACGCAAGTTCTCTGTGCAAGCTTCAAGTCAAGGTTGAGCTGGATCTGTTTGTTCTCCAATTAGGTGTATCGAGCCACAAGCTATAAGATTTCTGCAAAAGAATCGGTCGACGGGCGTCACAGATAGGTTACTTCCGGTGACTAAGAAAAATCATTACATTTCTAAGACTACGGCCCGAATCAAAATATTGACGGTAGTCTCGGGGACTACCCGTGGGTGCATAGCATGCTTGCAGTCCCACCGACTTCGGTTGGTGGATCGACGAAACAAACAAAAAAGAGAGAAAAGAGTTCTTCAGACTAGGGTCCATTGCCGTGATCCACCATAGTCTCGGGGACTACACCAGTGGGTGCACTCGAGGTGCCCCACCGTTTCAATTCCATTCGACATGGTTCGACCAGACCGAGTGAAGAAGTTATCAAAGAGATACAAAGTATAAAGACTACGATGCATTGCGGTGATCCACCATAGTCTCGGGGACTACACCAGTGGGTGCACTCAGCGTGCCCCACCAGTCCAAAAATTCAATCGACACACCCGGTGGGTGTCTGAATCTGAATCTTGAGAAGAAGAGTTTTTTGGTAGCATATCCTATGAGAACAAGTGGTGATCAACTAACCTGGATGTGCCTCACGAAGAGTTGAGTGGCATCATAGGCCCGCTTGGCTGGCTTCCCGGACCACCTTCATCTGCTCCATCATGAGCCCGCTTGTATATATAGCCTCATAGCAGCACCCACTTGGTCCCTGGGGCGTGGTGCGTGGCGAAAAAGGAAGGCGGATCAGCGATCGGCGTTGAAGGCGGATACTGGTTAAGCGGCACGGCGAAAGACCGCGAAGTCCAGTGGTGTTGCCACCCTCATGAACCAGCGCCTCGGGCATCGATGCAACTTTGGCGGTCTTGCGGCCGGTGCCTTCTTAGTTCTCCTCCGCCTCAGCGGCGCCTCATCATCATCGGGAGATCAATGACATGAGGAGGGACTACGGGAAAGATTCAAAGTTAAAAGCGGAAATCCGATCGACCCGGAAGTATGTTCGCTTGAACAAAAAAAGCTCAAGTTCTGCTGTACCCGAAAATAGTGGGGATAGCCATATTCATCTTAGGCAAAACCTTTATAAACCGGCCAGGCGTCGTAAAGGGTTGCCGGCGCTTTTTGAGTCGTATTTGGAGAGGTCGTCCAGGGCGTTTCGTCGTCGGCCCTTGACAAGTAGCGATAACCTTGCCATGCTTTCGACCCGGCGGGGGTCATGGGTGAGCTTGGACCGGCTTTCCATGCGAGGAGGTCGACTTCTTCCTCCTCTTCCTCCTCCTCATCTTAAATCGGAATGTCGTCATCTTCGTCTCCCCACCGTCGGTGCCATTCCTCCACGGCTTTCACTTCCGCTCCTTCCTCCTCCTCAACTGGTTCTTGCACCCCATTGGGCATCAGTACATCTCGGTGGTGACACTGGAAGAAGACAAACAAGATGAAAGTCGTCGACCGATTTAAGCAAACAAGATGGAGTAAGCAGTGGTCAGTCAAGAGATCGAGATTGAACCTTATAAAGCAAATCATTTGCTCGAGTGGAGGATCCTCCTGGCTCCTCCGGGGTTATCTTTGTTCCGATGATGGCGGCCATCCATCTCTCGATGTGGCATCCTCGACCTCCTCCGGGTGGACCAGTGGTGTCATCAGTGCGAATACATCCACATTGGATGGTCTCGATCTTTGAAGTGGCTGGATGCGCCGTCGAAGAAAAACCTCTAGAAGATCCATACCAGTCACCCGTCATGGATGAGATGGACTACGCTCGACCAAAACCTTGACTGAGCCTTATCCTTTGGGACCACCTTGAGAGAGGGGCGGCTTGCTCACTTTCGATCCATGGAGAAGCGAGGGAGTCGGTCGGCTGCCACAGTGTCGGCTGGTCTTGGCGGTAGAACCAGGTCATTGCCACCCTCGAACCGACTCGGGGAAGGATCATGGCTGAAGCGAGCTCTTACCTCTCATTTGGACCCCAATACCCCCACATCTGAATCACTTGGGTTCTCGTCACTCGGATTGGCCTTTTCACCGTCAGGGGGGCGACGGTGAAAATGTGTTTGAAAGAGGCCCCAATCGACCGACAACCCAAAAATTCTCACACAAAGACAAAGCGGCAGAGATACACAATAGAGTTGGGTGTGAAGTGGTGGAGTTGTGCCCCAAATAAGTAGAAATCCTCGAAAGAAAGGGTGGGGCGGCAAGAAAACCCTTGATCGGCGTGAGTGGCTAAGGGCGCACTCACCCTCCACGAGGCTGCGGCTGCAACTCCATCCCGGAAACCTCATTGATCCATGAGGATCAGTCCTTCATTAGCCGGTCGTCAAGATATTTACGGTGGATGGTCGGCGAATCCAGTCGCCTGGATCCAGCCCTCTGACAAAGCTGGCCCGTGTGAGGATCCGCCCCGTGGTCGCCCTCCCTTCGCCATCGCCGTCGCCTTCTTCGCTTGTTCCAAAGCCGTCGTCTTTTCTTTCACCATTGTCACCGGTAGGCAGCGTGGAGCAACAGTTCGGAGGTGGAGGCGGCTAGCGGCGGATGAATCTGAGGAAGGAAGGAGGAAGAGGAGCGCCTTGTTCAAAAACCCAGTCATGGGCCTTATATGAGGTTGCTTCGGGTGAGTGACCGGTAGGCCCGAGCGATCTGTCAAATCCATAGCGATGCGCCCACGAGATCGTGGCGAAAAAGGTGTGCGGAGATCGAGGCGTCCTTGCCTTATCTCGTCCGATTCTGCGGCTCTCTCTCCGTCCTTTCGTTTCGAAGATTCAAATCCCGCTGAATCCATGGCCGTGAAACAAATCGTCGGACAAAAGATTTCCTCCAAATCCTGTCATTGGAAATCGCAGAGTACGGAAAATGCACTCGTGGATACAAAAGAATGGATCAAAGCGGTTGAAAAAAGTTCATGCCATCACTTAAGTCCATTTGATCCAAGACAAGACACAATTGCAGCACAAGAATGAGTCGGGGTATATTCAACTCCTTCTCCTCAAACCTCGATCCATTCAGGGGCTAATGATGAAGTCATATACCTAGGGTAGGGTCATGGACCTGTCTAAGACACCCTCCCCAAGGACATCTCTAGAAGAAACTACCTTCGATGTCGACACGGAAGAGTTCCACTCGACCAACTAGAAGACACTTTCGACCATGAAGCCAACCACTCGACCACCGGGAGATCTAAAGCGATCTGCACCCAAAGGGTCGGTCATTAAGTAGCTTTGATGGTCATCATAGCACTTTATGTAGGCGTTACAGTAACCCCTATCTTAATGTACCTTTAACCTGCATAGCGAGGGCGGAGGGTCTTGTGGATTCGGGTTCGGCAGACCCTTGAGGTTCGAACTCTTGAGGTGTAGCGGAATCTCGCCCTCTACCCTGCACCCGCCCGCCTAGCTGGGATCTAAACTCTGAAAGGAACAACACAAGAGACACAAGGTTTATACTAGTTGGGCCACCATTGTGGTGTAATACCCTACTCTAGTTTGTGGTGTGGTGGATTGCCTCTTAGGCTGATGGTGATGAACAATACAAAGAAGAACAGCCTCGCGATGTCTGTTCTTGGCTGGTGGATGAACTGCTGGGGGAGTTGGTCAGCTTCTCTCTATCTCTGCCCGATTCGGATCTCTCTCGATTCCACCTTCTCGACCACTGTGGGTGGCTAGTCCTATTTATAAGCGAGAGGCCTGGGCCTCTTCCCAAATATTAGCGGGAAGGCGCCAACAATTGGCCATTTGAAGGAAACATATGGTACACTTATCGACTAAAGTTGGTCCTCGCTTTGTCAAGGCTCTGGTGGTGGCCTTGGCTTGGGCTCCTGACTTCCTTCCTACCGTTGGACTGGTCTTGGTCTCGTTGCACGAAATGGGCCTTGCCTTTGCTTGATGCTCTCGCTGCGCTTGCTCCCTTTGCACCAAAGGGAAGGAGGACACTGCGTGGGCTGGCGCCTGGCGCCTGGGCATTAGTCGTCATGGCTTGCGTCATGGGCACCCGCGAGTATCCGCCTTGATCTCTCGCCACCTCATGAGCCCGGCTGATGAGGCGGCGCTGAGAAGCTCCACATCGTCCGCCCAGCAATCAGCCCCTCATGAGGTCTTGAGCTTCGTGTTGATGAAGATGGGCGTGGCGGGCCCCTTTGAGCCATGCCACAGGCATGGTGAAGCAAGTCACAGGACCCCCGTTCCCCGAGCGCCCGACAGTAGCCCAGACGTGGCTCGGGACTTGGCAGCGAGGCGAAGGGGCAAGTCTGGCGCTCGCGAGCCCCTAACAACCTGCGGCCTTGGCGCCGCGTGGCGGTTGATTGGGCGTGGGCGCCTCGGCAACAGCGAGTCGATAAAGGCGGCGTCTGCCTGAGCTGCTTCCTTGCTTTCTCTACAGTTCTTTGCTCGGATCCCTTTCTTGCGCCTCTCCTTCCCGCCTCCGAAATCTTCAGATCCACCTCATTTGCCGCCCTAGCATGGCATGGCGCCTTGCGGGACCTCGGCGGAGCTTGGTATCGCTGCCGTGGACTCGCCCGAGCGATGTCGGGCCGAGCCTTGCCGAGTCGCGCCGGATAAGCGGCCGTGGCGCGAGGCATCGGCAAGGCGAAAGGTGTTCAAAGCGGCTCCGCCCTCCACAGCGGCCAAGGAGCACCTTCTATCCACTCTTTGTAAGTGCCATCGTTGCGATCGATGCCTCCCTTTTACGAGTTCTTCTTCTCCGTCCTCCGCCATTACAAGCTACAAGATCTGCACCTCCACCCCAACTCCGTTCTCCTCCTGGCGATCTTAGCCTACTCTGTGAGAGCACGTTGGGGTGCAGCCCTCAGTGGCCCCTCTTTGCGCCACCTATTTCTCCCTCAGGACCTCTCGTGGTTCCTCCTCTGCGTGTCTTGAGCTTAAATGCATCTGATAGCTCCATCGCCATTTCAAACCCGGAAGAGGATTGAGGGCTTGAGGAGCAAAGTGGGTCTTGGTGGATGTTGGCGCATCCACCCTCGGCTAATCTTGCCCAGGCACCCGTACCTCCGACGGCCCGGTCTCCTATGGAGCTCGTGGATCCACGTGCGGCAGGTGTTGGAGAGGATGGACATGGATCTGAGGCCGGCCAACATGGCGGCTGACAAGCTGGCCTGTGCGTCTGCTGAGGAATTCCTAGAGCACCGGTGGCTCCACTTCATCGATACCCGCCGATGTGGAGGCTAACGAACCCTAGCGGTCTTGGCGATGAAGACCTGGCTGCGGTTCTTCAATCTTTGGTTAGAGGCGGCGTGGCGAGGTTGGAGAGGCGCTCCTCGCCCATGTTCCTCATGACGGTGGGAGGCAGGTAGTGCAGTCCATGCCCGTCTTCAGCAGGGGGGGCGGGCCCGTGCCCGGAGGCTCCCAGGAACGGTGGGCGTGTCCTCCATGCGACTCGGCGAGGAGAAGGGAGAAGGGGAGGCGGGAAGGAGGCCCGACTCGAGGCTCCTCTACCTCGGCGCAAGTCCCGTGTTCTCCGCCTCTCACCGAGTGATGGCGGCAGCGAGGATGATGGTGAAAGCGAGGCCCGCGGGAGCTTGCCCCGATCGAAGAAGGACGGGACCGGGCTGGTCCCCAGCAGGTCTGCTCCGGCATCGAGGCGATCCATGACCAGCGCCTCCTGCTCCCGAGCTCCTTGAGGCTGATCCTAATGGCCGGCTCTCTCGGACTTCAAGTATGGCGGAGGTTGCTCGAGCTCCTGGCGGCGACCGATAAGTGCTCGATTCTGTCTTATTTCTGTTTTGTCGGCTGAGGCTTGGCGTTTGTATCTCTTAGTTGAAGCTGGCGCCTTGTGACAAAAAAGTGAAGGATCCTTGAGGCTCCGTCACAGGGGCAAGCGCTACCTTGAGAGAAGGTGGCCGTGATGCTCGGGCCTCTCCTGCCCGGTCATCCTCGCGAGGCTGGTGGAGCTGGTGAGGCGAGCTCAGCCCCATGGCCCATTAAGCGACTCCTGAGGTGTCCCTGGCTGAGGCCACCGCCACAGCTGTTGGGGCACAGCAGGTCCCGCCTCAGGACACCGTGGTTACGCTGCCGTCCTCTCCTCCTACTCCGGCAACTGCTATCTCTCTGACTCCTCCTACCGTTCGGATCGTCTTGCTGCCGGCTGGACGGTTGTGGCAGAGATCTTTGGCGCCGACCCTCGTTTGGTGGCAGGCGCTGGAGCTAGCTTCGGCTGGATTCGCTCCGATGCTTCAATCCGAGGCGGCGTTGGTCAGAGCCTCGACAGCTTACTGACGAGGAAAGCAAGCTGTCCTTAGAGGTAGCTGCTTGCGGCGCTGCCTTGGGGAGGTAGCCGAGGTCGAGAGTCGCTGCAAGGCCTTTGGAGTGCAAGCTGCGGGGCCCTGGGACTAACTTCGCCAAGAGCCGCCGCCGCCAAGAAGCAGGAGGAAGGCATGAAGGCTCGCGAGGTGGCGTCAGGATCGGGGCGTAAGCTCAAGAAGCGCCGTGAGCAGCAAGCGTCTTTGGAGCAAGTTGGAGGCGAGGAAGGTCGAGCTGGGCGGCAGAACGCAGGTCCTTGCCGAGGATCGCGTGGCCTTCACGGATATGGAGGTGAAGGCTCGCACCTTGCTGAGGAGCTTTATGATAGCGGCACTGGAGAGTCGGCTGGCGGGCGTGAAAACAGCCCGCCAAGCTGCTTCCTTTCCTGGTTCGCGCTCTTGAAGATGTCGCCATTGGCCTTGGCCCTACCTGAGGCGGCGCGTGTCTTATCTTCTGCAGTTGTGGCCGGGAGTCCTCACCCACGTCTACCTTAGCGATCTAGCGTCGATCTCGACAACTTCTTGGAGCAGCGGCGGCGAGCTTGCCGCTGCCGCTCTTTGAAGCCGTGAAAAGTCGTCGAGAGGCTCTTTGGGAAGTTCAGGCCTTCAGCACCAAGCCAAGCGAGGCGCTACCAACCTGCTGACTCCATAGGTGAACCCGCTCCGTGCAGCTCCACCGCCGACAAGTGACTCAGCTGCGACTCTGATACGCTTTCGATTCCTGCACATATATCATGCCTCGGGGCGTTTAAACTTGCATTTGGCGTTGTAATAACAGTTATGGACTGTAATATTTGCTTTTAATTCCTTGAAATTTGCGCTTCCTACTTGCTTATGTTCTCGCTTGTGAGCCATTGCCCTCTACCTCGGCCGCCCGTTAGCCCGCCAGGAAACCAGGGCGGGACCAAGGAGTGAGGGCTACGTGACAAGTTAGGCTCACAGTCGCGATGCTCAGAGTCCCCTTAGCGCCTGAACAACAAGTAGGGAGGTGAGATGTGGGTGGATCTACCATTCTACATCTGCGAGCCCGGCCCAGCATACCTCAACCGCCATTAGCCTTTGAACTAAGGGTGAGGGGCTACGTGACCGTTAGGCTCTGAGTCGCGATGCTCGGGAGTCCCCCTTGCCAGCAGCTCAAGCGACCTTCGTGCCTTGGCTCTGCTCGGGGAGGGGCCGCTGACAGACCAGGCCGAGGGGCTTGGCTGGGTGGCGTCTTTGGGCGTGATCGAGGCGCAGCCCGTGCCCAGCCCTCGCGCGCACTCGAGGAGGCATTGTAGCGAGGCGGACAGAGCTCTGGGCTCCCTGAGGTTGATGTGGCCGGGGCCACCCTCGATTGTTTATCACCGGGTGAACATAAGCGCTTCTGTGTGTCACGGGCATAGCCGCTCCTCGGCGGTGTCGTCGGCCAGTAGCGAACATGGTGCTTCCAGTGCGTGGGAGGATCCCCTCGGGAGGAGCCAGGCGTGTCTGCCCATACGACACGTGGGCTGTGCGGTAGGGGCTGACGAGGTGTATCTGGGCACCCGTGAGCCAGTAGCAGGGACTCACGGGGCCCTACCTCAAAGGCGGGTTCGCTGCCTTGAGCCTTATCTTGTGATGTGTTCTGCAGATTTGGTTAGATGCGGCGCTCTCGTCCTCGGTCCCGGCCCTCGAGCTGGTCTCGGCCGTCATTGGTATGCCAGTCATGATGCCGTGGACAAGGCGGAGGTGAGGCTGGAGAGCGGTAGGAGCCTGAGTTGCGATGCTCGGTACCCCCCTTTAGCGTGCAGCGGTCGGCATGAGCGAAGAGAAGGTGCCATGGATTGGCATCAAATAACAAGCATATGAATTGAGCGCATGACCGAAATAAGCATAAAGAGGATACATGCCACTGGCACTGTTGTCGACTTAGGGATGATGCAGCCGAAGGCGCCCCCAATGAGGTAAGCTAAGAACAGTAAAGGATACGCGCCGAGGGGCCGGACCCGCAGCGGCCTGGGAATAATGCAGCCACAGAGGCGCTCCAGCTAAATGAAACTTGAGCGATGTCACTGGTAGCGTTGAAGGCGAAAGGTTGTTGGTGCAGCGGAGACTCGGTGGGCTGCGGTGGCCGATCCTCCAGGCCCCAGGCCGGGGGGCCTCGGGAGAGCCGAGAGCGCCGGTGGCTCCTCGTGGGCCATCTCCATCTCCGCCCGAGGGCTGCGGGCGCTGGCCTCTTGAGCTTCGGATGCCCCTCATGAGGCGGCTGTGCGTGGCAGCCACGTTGGCAAGCCGTAAGGCATGCAAACATAGGCTGTAGGGTGGACCTTCGTGGCGCCCACCTTGAGAGGGGCTAGGCGCTCTGAGGCGGCTCGGTTGAGCCCTGGTATGTCGATCACAGACAGCGCAGCCCACCATCCTCTCTGGATGGGGAGCCACAGCAGGTGGCGGTGGCTGCCACTCATGACTCTTGACTCTTGCAGCTCTGAGCGATCTTGCGGCGAACTCCACGAGGTTTGGCCCTCCTTGCCTTGCTCCTTCTTGAAACATGCTTGAAACACGCCTCCAAGTGGTGCCCAAGCGCCTCCTCGTGACCCTAGCAAGGTCGGCGGCCCTCGAGAGCCCCAGCCACTGAGGAGGGCATCAGGCGCGCCTTCCTATCACGATAGAAGGAGGTTCCCCCGAGCGGCGCGGACCACTGAGGGCCTGCTTCACGAGGGGCGTGCGGGCGATGTCTTCTTCTTCTTGGGAGGCGGTCTCGGGGAGGCCTCCTGCTTCCGTGATCCGGATCCTCCGGTGTGGCTGAAAGGCTCGCTCTAGGGAGCACAGCGTCTTTATCTTCGCGGGCACCGTGATGACTCCGCCACTTCACTGGCATCTTGAGGGCGTTGTAGCCGTGGTGGAGTTCTGGCCATGAACTTGCCCAGCGCTGGGTACGAGGATGGCATTGTATGGCGGCGAATGTGGGTGATGTCGAAGTTGATGAGCTCGGTCTTGATGGTTATCGCGTCTTGAAAGGTGAGGCGAACCTGCCCGGTCGGGACCGTGGAGCCGTCGGTGACCCGGAAGAAAAGGCTTGGTAGGCTGGAGCTGATTGTAAGAGCGCAGGAGATTGTTGAGCGTTTCCACAGACGGGGCGTTGAGCCCTGCCCGCCATCGATGAGGTCTTGGTGACTATACGTTCGCGATGATTGAGAGCGAGCACGGGAGGACTCCGGCTGTGGCCGCACACTTGAGCTGATCCGCTGAGCTGAACGTGATGGTGCACACCGACCACCTGAGGGGTGTGTGGCTTCGAGCTTGGGGAGGACTCCATTCACTTTGCGGGCGAACTGCTTGAAGATGGGTTGAGAGGCTAGGGCTTGAGCTCCGCCTAGGATGCAGGCGATCGCGCGCGGCTCCTGGAAGCCCCCAGCCCCTTCGTCCTGATGATGGTCTTCATTTCTCCTTGGCTGCGGTGGCAGAGGTGGGAGGCCTGCGTTGCCTTGCGGGCGATCCTTGCGAGGCTGATCCCTCCAGCCTCCCTCGCGAGGCGGGTCTTGCCAGCGATCCTCGCGAGGTTGGTCGCGCCATCCTTGGCGAGGGCCCCGGTCTTCCCAACGTCCTGCGTTCCTTCCTCCTCCTCGGCCGTAGCCCCGGTCGCTGCGGTCGGGACGTCGACCGATCCTCCCTTCTCGCATGGCTCGGAGTTCTTGACATTCACTAGTGTTGTGGGTGTGGAGGTCGTGGTACCGCTGATACCGGCCGCCCTTGGAAGACTCGGGCTGATCTACGCCCGCTTGGTGTCGGTTACGCGCGAGCACGGCAGCCACCTTGCGCTTCCGTCCTTGACCTTGGGTTTCTTCTCTTACAGGTCTGCGGTGGCAGCTCGAGGAGGAGAGCGCCCTTCTCGACCTGGCGCACCTGGTCGCCAAGTTGAACAGCTCAAGGAAGTGCAGATCTTCATGCATCGCCAGCTCCTCCTTCATCTTGGCGTCGCGCTGCACCGTCGGAGAAAGCGGAAGTGATGGCCTCCTCGGTCACCTTAGGAATCTTGGCGTGCTTTGTTGAAGCGCTGGATGTACTTCTGCGGGGTCTCTCTGGTTGCTTCTTGATCGCGGCGCATGTATCGCTCACGGTGGGTGGCGGTCGCGAGTACCTTGGAAGTTGGCGATGAAGCGAGTGCGCATCTCGTCGGGGAGGAGATCGTGCACAGGGCGAGTTCGAGGAGCAGTGCGGGCCCGTCTTTGGCGCCATGGGAAACCAGTTCGCCATGACCTTCTCGTCTCCGTTTGCAGCTTTGATGCCCAGCTCGTGAAGCTGGAGGAACTCTTGAGGTCAGCCCGTACCGTCGTGTGGCGGCAGGTCGGCTTGAACTTGAACCCCGGGACGCTGCGCATCTCGGGGGTGAAGGCTCGGCAGCGGTTGTAGCAGGAGGCCTTGGATGACGAAGAGCTTGGTCTTGCGGGTCCCCGTGCGCTGCAGCTGGGAACAGCGGAAGTCTTGGCGTGCGAGCAGGGAGCATGGTCGCGACGAGCTGGGCGGGAGCACTCGGGCAGCTTCTTGCGGGCGAGGACCTCGACAGCTCTGCTCTTGCCTTGTATGGCGCCGGACGGGCGGGTTCCGCCCGAGGACCCGCGCCTTGGGGCGAGGCACCTTCTTGAGGGGGCGGCGAGGCATCCCGGGCCGTTGCCAGCGCGGGGCGGGGTTGGTGCAGCGGGGCCAGGCAGCGAGGCCCCTGGCGTAGGCAGACGAGCTCGGCGGCAGCAGTCGAGCCACTCGCCGTAGATGTCGTCGGCAGGCGGTAAGCGCGGAGCTCGTTTGCGCGATGAGTGCAGCTCGAGCCTCCATGGTAGCGGAATCGCGGGCGAAAAACCAGCAGGCGGCGAGGGTAGCGGTCGGCCGTCTTGCCTCACGGAGGATCTTTGGGCGATGCTTGCTGCTCGTTCCCCGCCGGGCTAGTGGCGGCGTTGATGGCGGCGGCGAGGAGCAGCGAAGGCGCCCGTCGGCAGGAGCCTTCAGAAGCGTCGCGAGGGAAGCGAGGCGGCTCGGCGCTTCGGCCGCAGGCCGGCGTCGTCGGACATGGATCACGATGGTCGACGGAGAACAGGCGGCGAGGTTGATCTGCAGAGACGGGCGGGCGCGCCAAATGTCGGATTCGGGTTCAGCGAGACCCTTGAGGTTGAACAACTTGGGGTGCTGTGGAATCTACCCCCTACCTACACTGCACCCGCCGCCTCGCTAGGATCTAAACTCTGAAAGGAACAGCACAAGAGACACACGGGTTTATACTCTTTGGGCCACCATTGTGGTGTAATACCCTACTCTAGTTTGTGGTGTGGTGGATTGCCTCTTGGGCTGATGGTGATGAACAATACAAGAAGAACAGCCTCGCAGTGCATTTCTTGGCTGGTGCGATGAACTGCTAGGGGAGTTGATGGCTTCTCTCTATCTCTCTGCCCGATTCAGGATCTCTCTCCAGATTCCACCTTCTCTACCTGTGGGTGGCTAGTCCTATTTATAGCGGAGGCCTGGGCCTCTTCCCAAATATTAATGGCGGGAAGGCGCCAACAATTGGCCATTTGAAGGGAACATATGGTACACTTATCTGACTAAAGTTGGTCCTCGCTTTGTCAAAGGCTCTGGTGGTGGCCTTTGGCTTGGGCTCCCAATGACTTCCTTACTGCCGTTGGACTGGTCTTGGTCTCGTTGGACGAAATGGGCGCCTTTGCTTGATGCTCTCGCTGCGCTTGCTCCCTTTGCACCAAAGAGGAAAGGAGGACACTGGCAGGCTGGCGCCCGCCTGGCGCCCTTAGTCGTCATGGCTTGCGTCGCCGGCACCCAGAGTACCCGCCTTGATCTCTCGCCACCTCGCGAGCCAACCTGATGAGGCGCGCTGAGAAGCTCCACAGCCGTCCGCCCAGCAATCCAGCCCCTCGTGAGGTCTTGAGCTCGTGTTGATGAAGTTGGGCGTGATGGGCCCCTTTGAAACCACGCCCATGGGCCGCAGGCGAGCAAGTCACAGGGACCCCGTTCCCGAGCAGCCGGCAGTCTGGCGAACTCTATATCAGCCACCCCTCCTCGGTGTCAGGGTTAGCACCACTGTAACTCATACACACATATCTGATCGACCACCCGGGCTCCAGGGCGTGGGGCTGTTACTTCCTCAGGAAGGGCTGAACTTCGTAAACATCTTGCGTATACAACTTCTCCATAGCTAGGATCTTGCCTCTCCATATCTACCCCCATTCTCTTTATGGGGCTTAGAACCACGACAGCCGTGGAGGAGTGGTTGAACAGGACCCCGTGGTGTGGAGGGCTGGATGAATAGTAGACGGTGGAGGGCTGCCCGTGTGGAGGGGTGGTTGAACAGTAGCCGGTGGAGTAGCGAGCGGTGGAGGCTGGATGAACAGGAGCCCGTGGAGGCTGGAGGAGGTCAACGGTAGCCCGTGGAGGCTGGAGAAGGTCGACGGTAGCCCGTGGAGGCTGGAGGAGGTCGACAGTAGCCCGTGGAGGCTGGAGGAGGTCGACGGTGGAGATGAACAATATCCCATGGAGTCCCGTTTTGCGGTACGCCACACCCCTTCCCCCCCCTGTTTCGACCGTATAGCGCTCCAACACAAGTCCGTTTCGTCCATTTGCGGTTCGCCACACCCCTCCCGATCAACGGGACCCCGTTTCGGCCGTGGCGCTCCAACACAAGTCCGTTTAATCCGTGTGCGATGCGCCACACCCTCTGATCAACAGGACCCCGGTTCGACCATAGGAGGTCCGTTTCCTCCGTTTTGCGATGCGCGGGCCCCTCGATCAACGGGACCCGTTTGAACATGGCGGTCGAACACAAGCCGTTTCCTCCGTTATGCGGTATGCGAGCCTCGTTTGATCGCTGTTCGTCAAGCCCTCCCGATGAACACGACCACGCATTCGTTCCGACCCAGCGGTTGGCTCCCCATGAACACAGCGACAACCTGTTTCTCCGTTCCGACCTAGCCATATGCGTATGCACGATAGGCGTTAGAGACCCTGCCGTATATGCGTGCGTGGCGTATTTTCTTTCTTGCACCCTCGCCGTTATGCGTGCGTGTACATGCTACGTGCGGCGCCTCTACTACGACACGTGCGGCGCCTCTACATCCACGGTATATATGCGTACGTTCGCGACCAGAATGACAGCGCTTCGTGCGCTTCGACTAGGTGGGTCGGTATCGAGCACTTCCTTGCGTGCGAAGATGTAGCTGGTGGGTCCCAGCGGTCGAAGCGAATCGTTTGGTTTTTGCCGGATGCACTTCCTTGCATGCGAAGATGTAGCTGGTGGTCCCGGCGGTCGAAGCGAATCATTTTTGCCGGACACACTTCCTTGCGTGCGAAGATATAGCTGGTGGGTCGGTGTCGGTGGCGATAACGTTTTTTTTAGCGAAATCTGAGGCCCTTCGGTGGGTCCACGATGTCGGTGGATGAATCATTATTTTGCGGCGTAATAAGGAGACATTTCCTTGCGTGCGGATCGTGGACCCAGGTATCGGCCTCTCCACGTAGAGTCCACTTCATATGCATGTCGATCGTTGATCACGTTGACCAGGCGCGCCGAAACACACGAGGCGGTGGGCGGCGGCGAGGCCTAGGAAGGGCGACGGAGGTAGGAAGACTAGCGATTGTTGCCCAGCGGAGAATCTGTTGAACAAGGTTTCTTGGTTAAATCTGCCGTTGCGGAGAATAACAGCAGTGTGGGTGAGTAGAGGATGGCTAGGCCAGCGATCGGGAATCGCAGTGGGGGCGGTGAGGCCTGTGATAGGACAACCCGGCCGCGAGGAGGAGGAAGCGGCAGTCCCTTGGCGCTTGTTTGGCTGGAGCAGGAAGAGCGAGATTGAAGAAGCCACGACGGCCGTTGGATGGACATCCAACCGTCACTGCTTGTGCGTCAACCTTTTTTTTAGGAAAGTCGTAAATCTGTGGAAAAGAGCATACAACCCATCTGCCATTATTCCTAATAATTTACAGCCCATTTGCTAATTCTTAAGGTTTTCTTTGGACCCATACTCTTTTTGTTAGCATTATAGCCCATATTGTGGTACAGTTAAAAATTATCTGAAATTTTGCATATTTGGTCTTGGTCTGAACTGTTTTTAATCCCGAAATTTAGACTCACATTCAAACTGATTTTAAAACAAATGTATATCAATATAAAATCAACAAATTCTCACGCATAAAAATTAATGTAATTTAAAACCTTGAAATGAAAATATATATTTGAAACTAATTGCGGTTTGATGTGTTTTAAAAATGTACAGCCCATTTCTCATTATTGATGGGCCATTTTCTCGGCCAGCCAAATGAAAAGCTCTCATCGTCTTGAAAGATTTGCAGCCCAACAGGCCTGACAAAGCCACTTAATTGGCAAATCACAAAAAAACTGGGTTGTGGCCGTGGACCCGGTATCGGCCTCTCCACGTCTGATACTCTTCCGATGGAAGTCGTTCCTTGACCACGTTGACCACGCGTGCATGGAGAAGCACCACGGTGGTGGATGACGACAAGGCCTAGGAAGGGGACGACGTGGAGCCAGGGAAGACACGGCAGCGGAAGGCAGCGGAGAGAGAATCTGAGGTTCTTTGGTTCATTGCGGTGTGAGGCTGCCGTTGCCGCGAGGCCTGGCCAGCCAGTGGGAATAGTAGGAGCGGTGAGGCCTCCGCGGCAGCACAGCCGACCATGGAAGGCAGGAGCATGCGGCACGACCGGCGCTGCTTTGGGCGGCTGGAGCAAGAAGACCAGAGGTTGAAGAAGCACTACGGCCGTTGGATGGACATCGTAGGGTCACTGGAGCTAGAATCGTTCATATTGACTAAGTTGACAAAGCCCTTCAGCCCCGTCAACTTAGTAGGCCCACAAGACAGCCTCCCACCAAGGTGGGTCCTAGCTAGCCGGGGGAGTATTCATTTTTTTGTGCGTAATAAGGAGGCACTTCCGGTAGGTCCGAGCTGACAGCTGGGGGAACGTTTTTTTTTGCGAAATCGGTGGCCCGTCCGGTGGGTCCCAGCAGCAGGGGCAAACGTTTTTTTGCGAAATACTGGTGGTCCGTCCGGTGGGTCCTTGCTGTTAGGTGGAGGAATAATTATTTCCGCATAATAAGGAGGCACTTCCTTGCGGCTGCCGTGGACCTAGCTGTCAGCCTCTTCACATACAGTATTCTTCCAATGGAATTCGGTCGTTGACCACATTGACCATGCCGCGCGAGAGCACCGGCGGTGGGCGGCAACAAGGCCTAGGAAGGGACAGCGGAGCCGGGAAGATCGTGGCGATGGATGCCCACGCGGAGAGAAGTCTGAGGTTTCCTTTGGTTGACTCTTGTCGTCGCCCATAAAATAATAGGGGTGTGGGTGAGTGGAGTGCAGGATGGCTGGCCAGCGGTGGGAGTAGTATGGGCGGTGAGGCCTCCATGACGCCTGACCCGACCACGGGAGGCAGGAAGCGGCGGCACGACCGGCGCTGCTTTGGGCGGTGGAGCAAGAAGACCGGAGGTTGAAGAAGCACTCGGCCGTTGGATGGACATCGTACGGTCACTAGAGCTAGAATCGTTCATATTGACTAAGTTGACAAAGCCCTCCGTCCCGTCAACTTAGTAGGCCCTAAGTCAGCTTCCACCAAGGTGAGTCCCAGCTAGCGAGGGGAGTATTCATTTTTTGTGCGTAATAAAGAGGCACTTCGGTGGGTCGAGTGACATGGCCAGAGCGTTTTTTGCGAAATCGGTGGCCCGTCGGTGGGTACCGGCAATGTCGAAGCGTTTTTTCGCGAAATAAGGTGGCCCGTCCGGCGGATCCCTGCTGTCGGTGGAGGAATAATTATTTTCGCGGCGTAATAAGGAGGCACTTCCTTGCGGCGCCATGGACCCAGGTATCGGCCTCTCCACGTCTGATACTCTTCCGATGGAAGTCGGTCGTTGACCACGTTGATCACGCCCGGCCGAGAGCACCAGGCGGTGGGCGGCGGCGACGCATAGGAAGGGGCGGCGAGCGAGGAAAACGCAGAAGTGGAAGCCAGCGGAGAGGAGTATGAGGTTCTTGGTTCGGCTGCGGTGTGAGGCTGCCGTCGCCCTTGAGAATAACGAGGGTGTGGGTGAGTGGAAGGATGGCCTGGCCAGCGGAGGGACTAGTATGGGGGCGGTGTGCCTCCGCGACAGCAAAGCCGACCCACAGAGGCGAGGAGCGGCGACACGACCGGCGCTGCTTTGGCGGCTGGACCAAGAAGACCGAGAGGTTGAAGAAGCACTACGGCCGTTGGATGGACATCGTCACGGTCCTTTGAAGCTAGAATCGTTTATATTGACTAAGTTGACAAAGCCCTTGAGTGCGCTCCAACTTAGTAGACCCACCGGTCAGCCTCGAAGCAGTGCGCCCGGATGTCGGGGAGGAATCATTTTTTGGCGGCGAAGCTAAGAATATCCGAGATTGAAGAAGAAGCACGACATCCGTTGGATAGACATCCAACGACCCTTCTCTACTGGAATCGTGTGTTGACTATAATAAGTTGGCAAAGCCTTGCATACGCGTCAACTTATTTTTTTAGGGGACGCGTCACTTAGTAGGCCCACAAGTGTGTGGCAGAGAACTTATAGCCCATTTGCGTTTTGTAAGAATGTACAACCCATTTTTGGATTCTAATGGAATTTACAACAGCCCATTTACAGTTTGTTAAAAGTACAGCCCATTTTCTAGCTAGGACAACGATTAATAATTTCAACCAACCGTTGAAGACAAAATTCAATAAAATTTCCCACATTTTGATGGGATCCGAAATATTTTTATCCCGAAATTTCTATTCGGATTAAATATAAATTTGTATTACGTAAAAATCCAACGAAACATTGCACGCGCAACAATGAAAATTTAAGATTTTCAAAATCCATAAATAATATTTTATAAACTAGTTTCGTGTTTGGTGCATTTTTTTATAGTTACTGCCTAGTTTTAATAATTACATCCCATTTATTATTTTTAAAGCCCATTTTCTGTTAAGCCTAATGCATCCCTCCTAGGAAAGATTTGCGACTGACAGGCGAGAGAATAACAAGTTGACCTTGCACAGGTATTTCTCAAAAAGGCGTATAGGTGGGCTAGCCATTTTCATCTTGGAAAAAGTAGTATCTGGGCTGGATATCTGGCTGGGCTAGGCAGGCCACAGCCCTTGATTAATACCTGCTCTCCTCTCGAACAACAACGAAATCATCGCCAAGAAGAACTCTGCAGTGCTCACGCCTCAAAAACACAAATCTTGCTCGAGCTGCTTGGTCCCGGTATCGGCCGCACCTTGTGCAATTCTCTCGTTTATATTGACTACATAGGTTGACAATGGTGTGGGACCGTGATGTCAGGAAACCAGGAGAAAGCAAAAAAAATATAGTTGTACATAATAAGGAGGCACTTGCGTACATACAGCTATGGCCCTAGTGGGTCCATAGTGTCATCCAGTCAAAATAAAGTCATCTCCTGAATCCTCATGTTCGTTGACCATGTTAAAAATGCTCGGCGCCACGGCGGCGCAACAACTTCGAAGGACAACGGAGAGGGCCTCGCAGGCCCTACGGAGGTCGTCTGATCGCCCGCTGCTCATTCAGAAGCCAGGATCGCCGGACACCTATGAGCGCTTTCGAAAGCGAGGCGGCATGAAATGGTAAGGCTGCGCTTGGGAGCTCGGTTTATTTCAAACCTGTATTAACATACAAGTGTAATTTACTCGTCATCGGAAGGCCGAGGTGCGTAAGTAAAACCAGCGGAGTTCGCGTGTAATTTGAGAGACCAGTGTATATTTTATGAGCATTGCTATATGGACGACATTACCAGACGATACATGCACGACGTGCGTATCATGCCATCCATGGGCAAGGATGAAACAGTAGCTAACGGCTGGATTAGCAATCGTCCGAGTGTCATTCAGCGTTTTTATCATGTGTGAAGTACTTCCGATATTTTACTAGTCGAAATCGACCAACCAAGCACCTTCGCCCGAGACCATCTGCTTTAATTTACAAGCGTCAGTTCTACAAGCGGTTTTGGTTGGAAAATGATGATCCAATCACGGCCTAATATCATGAGTTGGTCGGAAGATCATATGGTTTCACGTCTAACCTACCCTACATGTCGTATATTCTATGAATGAAACATCAGACGATGAACTTCTTACGCATGGAAACAACAGAAGAGGATGATCTTCTTAACAAGCAAATCACTGGCATTAGATCGACATGCAAAACAATATGAAGGATTATTCTCAAGAGGCACGGTGAACAGCTCGTGATGCCGCATGCCACAACATTCCAAGCTCAACTTTGCAATCAAACACAAGGCCTGGCATTACATAGACAATATTCAGAACAAACTCTTAACACAGGAATATCTCAGCGAGTAACTATTTACTTCTAAAGCTGAACACGTGAATAGGAAAAAACACTTTCGGCGCTGCTCGGCAAAGGCGCCCCACTCAAAAATATCAAATGCATGTCTTACGCTAACATCAATGAGCAAATTTTGACAAGGTTTTCCAATTCCAATATATTAAACTAACGTCTTCTTGCTAACATCAATGATTAAACTTTGACAAGCTCCTCCCTTCAAAATATGTAATGCCTATGATCGTGTCGTGTCTTAGCTTCTTGTACTTGTTTGGGCACTTTTTGCCGGGGCACTCCACGTGTTGTTAAATTGCCAATGGTCTCTGCAGACTAGTCATGTCACGGTGTCTAATAATACTCTGTAAAGCTTCTCGGTCATTCATACGTAATGTACGCATCTAGTGACTACTTCTTTACGCAAAGTGGAGCGACCAAGCTGGACCCGAGAACGCAGCAGTTTGCCTTGGACACATTGGCTCCTTTTGTGCAGTTCAACTAAAATCGAAGTCGGAATAAACCGAGCTTTAATTTTGATATCCCTGTAAGCAAGAATAGGTATAAAGGAAACAATTCTTGAGAAATAACGGTTGATGACTTGTCTTAATGGGAAACAAAGCAGGAGAGGAGCAATTCTCCATCGATGTGATTCATTCATATTGGTGAGACATTATCTTAACAATGCCTTGGTTCAACATGTATAAAGAACGACAAAGCAGAAAAGTACCATTCCTAAAACAATGCACTGAAATCAAGCAAAGTGTTTCGTGTAGCGAAGCAAAATGTTGCAATAGCAACAAGTTGAATAGATATCATGTGGTAGAGACCAAGATTTGAAACAACTCGACAGGAACACTTGAAATAGATCTCGATTTCCTTTTGTGCAGTTCCACCAAAATTAAGCAAATTCACCGGTGTGACATTCAAGTTGAACTACACAAAACACTCTTAAAATATAAGTGTTTCGAGTAGCGAAGTAAAATGTCGCAATAGTAACAAGTTGAATCGATACCCCTATTTTAACAAAGGCAAAAAGGGAAACAAATACTTGCCAATAAAGGAGGATGAAACAAACGGTGACAGAAAGAAGCATCTAACTTATCTTGGATGGAAAACAAAGTAGGATAGTAGCATTTCTAAAACGGTAGCATTGATTCATATTAACAGAGACACTCTCTTGAAACAACATTCGTTAAAAAATGTAATTTACTTTTAACAGTGGCATTGCTTCAATTTTCTGGCGGCATTCTTAGATTAACAATAGCAAAATAGCTATATGGGACATGCTAGCACCATGTGCGTCCACACGTATAAATGGGTGATGCAGAGTACGTAGCCAAGCAGCATATCTGTGTTGGTCCCATATTTGTTCTCTTTGAACTTTTTTCCTATGTGAGGGCAGAAAATCTAGTCCTGCACAAACTACCCGACCCCCCTAGTTTCTTTCCCTTTTCAACAAAGAGATCGGTTCCTTACAGGATGTGTCTTTGGTTACCCCCTATTCCCTTTTCGACCAACAAAGCGGCTGGATAGCCAGTCTATACTAATTTTCCTCCCTCCTTTCCTCATTGAACCACATCCTAGATTCATGCTCCACCCCACCGCACCTTTCTTTCCTCTTTGAACCAAGACCTAGATTCGACTACAGATGAAAAAGATCCACATGCAGCTAGAGCAACGACAGTTTCAAAGAAACTTATACCTTAGGGTCGTCGGGATGTGGGAAGGCGTGCGGCGGGAGGCCGGATCTGCCCACACTACGTACGACAGTGAGGAAGAAGGGGTCGGTGGCCCTCCCGCACAGGCGCTGGGTGAAAGAGAACAGCTGTAACGCCCCGGATTCGATGCGCCAGGTGTCTGCCAGTTTTTCGCCATCGTTGCCATGTCATTTGCTTGCGTGTTGCACTTTGCCATGTCATCATCTGCATTTCATATCATGTCATCATGTGCATTTCATTTTGCATACGTGTTCGTCTCATGCATCCGAGCATTTTCCCCGTTGTCCGTTTTGCAATCCGGCACTCCTATGTCTCCCGGCGTCCCCTTTTGCCTCTTTTCGTGTGCGGGTGTTAAACGGTCTCGGAATGGCCCGAGGTTTGTCAAGCGGCCTTGGTATAGCACCGGTAGACCGCCTGTCAAGTTTCGTGCCATTTGGAGGTCGTTTGGTACTCAAACGGTTAACCGGGTAACCGCAAAAGCCTCTTTCTCTTTGCAGCCCAACACCCTTCCAAAGTGGCCCAAAACCCATCTAACTCCCATACATGCTCTCGGTCGTTCGATCACGATCGTGTGGGCGAAAACCGCACTCCATTTGGACACTCCTAGCTCCCTCTACCTATTTATATGTGCACCCCTTCGAAATTTCGGGTCCAAAACCCTAGCTTCTTCCTCCTCCGCCGACGGACCGTCCACCGCCGCCCGGACGTGTCCGCCCGTCTCAGCAACCGCCCAGCGCTCGATGTCCGCCGCCACGTGGCCTGCTCCTCCAGCGCGCTTGGGCTCATGAGCCCACGGCCGCCCCGGCCCGCTCGTCTCCGTCGCCGGGCCGCCTACGCCCCCATGAGCGCCGCCGCTGGCCATGCCGCCGCCGCCCGCCGCGTCGCCGTCTCGCCCGCCGGTGTCGCCGCCGCCAACTCCTCCGCCTCGGCGGTCCTCGCCCGGCGACCTTCACGCGCCTGCCACTTGCGCCGCCGCCGCCTCCGCCATGGCCGGCGCCGCGCGCGCCGGCGCCCGGCGCCGCCGCCGCGCGAGCCCGCCCTGTCGCCTCCCTGCCGGCTGCTCGCCGCCCGCGCCAGCTCGCCTCGGCCCTCGCCGGCGGCGAGCTCGGGCCGCCCTCGGTCTCCGTGCGATCCAGATCCAGATCCATCCACGAGGTTGACCCCGAATCCACTAAGTCCTTTTCTGTGTCATGTTTTGTTGCATTTTCAACATGCCATTACTCTCTGCATGTAGCTCCGTTTTGTGGGTATAATATGTCAAATTGTTCGTCTCGATGAGTAGATCATTTCATCTCATTGCATCATTTTCTTTGTAGCTCATCTTGATGCCCTAAATGCTGTTAGAAGAGGGCTATGTGATGTTAGTTTCAGATTCTTATAAGAACATGCACTTTTGTCATTTTTGCCATGATTGATGTGTGCACCCTATGAAGTTGAGTCCTACATGTGTTTTGTAATATGCCATGCCATCTTTACAGGGGTGTATGCCATGTATTTTTGTGATCCCTGTGGTGACTAGCACAAGCATGCAAACTAGGCTTCATGATGTTGCTGATTTCAGCCCCTGTTGTGCTGATATTTTTATGCCATGTTAACTTGATGCTACAGATAGTTCCATGCTTATTTTGAGGTACTTCAGTAAGGATGTTTTGAACATATGGTTATTCTCTATCCATCCATGCCCTTGTTTGCAATTATGGAGTGCCATAGCTTGAGTCAATCGAGCTCTACTTTTGCTATAAAATGTTTCCTGGCAGATTGTTTACATGTTATTCAATTTTGCCAAGGTTGTTGTAGTTGATCGTCTATGCTATGTTGTTGTTCTTGCCATGTATAGCTTCTATGACATGTCTTCTTACTGTCAGTTGCCTTTCCATGCCATGTATTGCTCTGTGGTGAGTGGTTCAAGCTCACCAACATGCCTACTTATTGTTGTTCCTGCCATGTATGAATCTGTAATATAACTTGCCATGTTTACATGGGTGCCATCATATCTTCTGATCCTTTTTGACTTATGGTCAGTAAGGGAATTTTGTTCTATGCATTTAGTAGTATCATTTCATGCCTTTGTTTGCCATGATGAGTTCCTGTAGCATGTTGTTTGATAGCTCTAAACATTGCAACCTGATGTTATTTCGCTAAAAGTCCAAGCTGTTATTATTTGCAATCTTGCCATGTCATTTTGAGCATGTTATATTGATTTATGGAGATAGCTCAGTGTTCATGTTTTGTCATGCTTTACCTTTACATCATGCCCATGCCTTTTGTTATTACGTTGAGGTCCTGTAGCATGTTGTTTTGATGCTTGCAATATGCCTAGTTGCTGTTTTGGACAGATTGTTGTCATGACTTGTATAGAGTGTATGTGTTGAACCGTTGCTCCGTTTTGAGTGTGCTCTATATGAAACTTGCTTGATTTTGCATGTAGCTTCATATTATCATGTTGCGTCCTTGTTTTGAGGTGTTTGCTTGATGTTTGTATGCATTTTGTATCAATGCCATGCTTATCTTGTTTTGCTCATATCTTCTAGGCCGTAGCTCCGAATCTAATGAACTTTATATGTAACTTGACTATAATTTCGTGTAGATCATCGTGATGCATCTTAACTTGCTGTTTAACAACTTGAAAATAAGGTTTATTCAGATCTGGACCAATTTCGAAATTTTGCATATGAGGACTTACCGGAATTGTTATATGTTGTTTCCGGCCTCATTTAAACTTGCTTTGATGTGTTGTTCTTGTTTGCATCATCTCTTGCCATGAGTAGCTTCATGTAGCTTTGTCATGCATCATGCTTGTTGTGCATCATGTCTTGTTTATGTGTGGTGTGTTTACCTTGTTGTGTGCTTCTTCTTGTTAGTTCCGTTTCGTTGCGATCGTGAGGATTCGTTCGTCACGCTTGGTTGGCTTCATCCGTTCATCTTCTTCATGGACTCGCTCTTCTTCCTAGCGGGATTTCAGGCAAGATGACCGCTACCCTGGATCTCACTACTATCATTGCTATGCTAGTTGTTTCGTTCTATCGCTATGCTGCGCTACCTATTACCTGTTTATCAAGCCATCCCAAATTGCCATGTCAGCCTCTAACCTTTTGCACCCTTCCTAGAAAACCGTTGTTTGGCTATGTTACCGCTTTGCTCAGCCCCTCTTATAGCGTTGTTAGTTGCAGGTGAAGATGAAGTTTGTTCCTTGTTGGAACATGGAGATGTTGTTCCTTGTTGGAACATGTTCACTTGTTGGGATATCACAATATATCTTATATTATTAATGCATCTATATACTTGGTAAAGGGTGGAAGGCTCGGCCTTATGCCTGGTGTTTTGTTCCACTCTTGCCGCCCTAGTTTCCGTCATATCGGTATTATGTTCCCGGATTTTGCGTCCCTAACGCGGTCGGGTGATTTATGGGACCCCCTTGACAGTTCGCTTTGAATAAGACTCCTCCAGCAAGGCCCAACATTGGTTTTACCATTTGCCTCACCTACCCCCTTTTTCCCATGGGTTTCCGGAGCCCGAGGGTCATCTTTATTTTAGCCCCCCCCCCGGGCCAGTGCTCCTTCGAGTGTTGGTCCGAACCGAGCAGACTGCGGGGCCACCACGGGGCAACTCGAGGCTTGGTTTTACTCGTAGGCTGACTTATCCGGTGTGCCCTGAGAACGAGGTACGTGCGACTCCTATCGGGATTTGTCGGCACATCGGGCGGCTTTGCTGGTCTTGTTTTATTGTTGTCGAAATGTCTTGTAGCCGGGATTCCGAGACTGATCGGGTCTTCCCGGGGAGAAGGAATATCCTTCGTTGATCGCGAGAGCTTATCATGGGCTAAGTTGGGACACCCCTGCAGGGTATAAACTTTCGAGAGCCGTGCCCGCGGTTATGTGGCAGATGGGAATTTGTTGATATCCGGTTGTAGTAAACTTGAAGCAAACTCTTCTAAAATACACCAACCGTGTGCGTAACCGTGAGTGTCTCTTTTCGGGGTTGATCGAGAGGAGAACACGGTTTCTGGGTTATGTCTGACGTAAGTAGGAGTTCAGGATCACTTCTTGATCATTACTAGTTGACGACCGTTCCTTTGTTTCTCTTCTCGCTCTCATTTGCGTATGTTAGCCACCATATATGCTTAGCCGCTGCTGCAACCTCACCACTTTACCCCTTCCTTTCCTTTAAGCTTTGCTAGTCTTGATACCCATGGTAATGGGATTGCTGAGTCCTCGTGGCTCTGATTACTACACCACCGATTGCAGGTACAGGTTTGCGATGATCATGGCGCGAGAGCGATGTTGCTTGTTTTGGAGTTCTTCTTACGCTTCTTGATCGTGGGATAGGTTCGGTCGGCAGCCTGGGCTAGCAGGGTGGATGTCGTTGAGTTTTGTTTATGTTTCATCCGTAGTCGGATGTTGATCTTGTATATGATGTTGATGTATTCTTGTGGCATTTGTGCCTTATGTATGTATCCCCATCTATTATGTAATGTTGATGTAATGATATCCACCTTGCAAAAGCGTTTCAATATGCGGGTCTATCCTTGGTGGGACCTTGAGTTTCTTTTGGATAGGGTCGCATATTGGGCGTGTTAAGTTGGTATCGAGCCTCGACCGACCTTAGAGCCCCTTGATTGATCGTGTAGTTTGGCCGTTGTCGAGTCTAGAAGAAAATTATTTTCGGAGTCTAGTTATATCGGAGAGTAGGAATTATGTTTACTCCTCAGCCCCTTCGTCGCTCTGGTAAGGAATCTTGACGTAGGTGTTTTGAATTACTCCTCTTCCCCTTCAAAATTTTTCTTTAGGATCACGCAGTTGGTTTTCCGGTAGTTGTTCCTCAGCTCTTTTTTGTCCGGTGTTTTTCTCGTCAAGTTGACTCGAGCCTCTTCATCTTTGTCAAGTTCAATCCTCAGTTGTCTTTGTTTTCCCACCCGCCCTCCCTTCCTCTCGGAACCGGAGTTCGTAAGTGAGTATCCATTCTACTCGTGCGAAGTTTTTGCTCTCTTTCCTCAATGATTTCAACCGGTGTTTTCTCTTCAAGATATTCGTCGATTTCCCCTTCCAAGTTACCTTTGTTTTCCCGCCCTCCCACCCTTTTCTTCCCGGAGCTTGAATCTTTTTCGAGAATCAATTTCATTCGTACGGAGCCTCTTCAGTCTTTCGTCAATTGTTTCAACCGGTGAATTCTCTTTTGTGTGACATTCTTCATCTCTTTTCCGGTGGACTCAATTCAAGTTTTCGGGTTGATCATATTCTTTTCCTCGGCTCAAGTGTTTTCCCTGCTCGTTCGCCTCTCGCCAGTTTATCCTTCCGGAGTGCTCAAGACATATCAGGAGATTCGTTTGTGTTCTAATTAATTCGAGGTTGTCACCTCAGTCAAATATTTCAGTTCCTCCGGTGCATCATCTATTTGTTCAACTTCCCTTTCCAACAGTGTTTTCTTTTAGTGGGCCCTAACCCACAGGTCTTTTCCCAGGATCTTACCTGACTCTTTTAATTTCGCCGGAGCTATTCCCAATTCTTTTCAAGTGTGATGTAAGAATGGATCACATCAGTCACATGCCTTTTCCAAGATGGATTCCAAATCATTTCATTGTTGGCTCAACCTCTCTGTTTTTCTTTCTTCCGGAGTATCTCATTAATTTTGGTGGTGTTTCTCCTCATTATTTGAAGATTGAAGAGAATTTTTCCTCTAAATCTTGCCCGTTCTCCCGAAGATTCGTGGTTCTAGCTTCATGCTATCCTCTCGAATTATTCCGTTTGTCAGATATTCTTTCTTACCCATACGGAGTATTTCAGGAGTTGTTTTCCGTCTCGATCATCCGGAGGTCATCTTTTCAGAATATTTCATCGTTACAAGTTTTCAGCTTCGTTCATCTCAATATTCTTCCGGTGCCTCGTTTAAGTGTTCTTTAATCACCTCATGATATCTGTGTTCTTTTGCACCTAAATCCCCTCTAGCTTATTGGTTCTTCTAATTCTTCCCGGTGATTCATTCTCCTTCGGCAGTCATTTTTGAATTCTTACGGTGGTTCCTTCAGGTTCTTTTTCCTTGATTATCATATTAATCCATTCGTTCTTTTCAATCCTACCGGTGGTTCATGAAGACCTTCTCAAGTTTGTGATATGTCACTTCTCAATTCTTTTTCAACAAGAATAAGTATTATGCCAAATCCATTTCTTGTCATCAATTTAAGTTGTTGAAGGATAAGCATACAATAAATCTTATTCTTATTTCCTCGAAGTGATTAATCTTTTTCTTCGGAGTTTGTTCTTGATGAATAAATTCTACTTCCAAGTGTTTTCATCTTTTTCTTTCCGGAGTTCCAAGTCTTCTCGCATGTCTCGTCGCGAAGCTCCAACTAAATCACCGCAAGACTTAATTCTTATTCTTTCCATCCTTCAATTGTATCTCATCATCCTTTTGTTACCGGAGTTCTTCACGGTGGCTCGTCATGATTTAATTCATTCTTCAAGTGTTCATCAAGATTCTTTTGGAGGAATTCAAGTATCTTTTCTTCTCACGTCTCGAAGTGCAATTAATTCTCCGTATTCCTTTGAAGTGGAGTTTTGCATTTCTTCGTTCTTCTCAGCTATCCAATTATTTCCGTTTGTGGCCGGTTATCACCTTTTGATCTTGAGATGTTACCCATAAGACCACAACAAGCTTATTCTTTCGTTGTTGATTTTCTCAACAACTCCGTTCATTCCTTCCTTCTAAGTTCTTTTCATTCCACTACTTCAATTTTTCCAGAGGCATCGCTTTGTTTATGTCGTCAAGTATCATTCCATCCTCTGAAGCTCGTGTTCTATTTTTCCATGTTTTAGCCGGAGTGCTGCCTAAATCCTTTCAGTCTTATTCGTTTCTTTTCCCATTCTAGCCACTCCGGTTAGAACGAGTTGTTTCATAGTCTATCTGATTCCGTGAGTTTTCGATTCTCGTCATTCTCGTCGTTCCTTTCTTATTATCGAGTGCTCTCGATTCTTTGCTTCTTCTCTTCAATTCTTGCTTCATCTCTTCCTTTTTCCCTTCCGTCTCGGTCCTAAGATCTCGGGACGAGATCTCTTGTTAGTGGAGGAGTGTTGTAACGCCCCGGATTCGATGCGCCAGGTGTCTGCCAGTTTTTCGTCGTCGTTGCCATGTCATTTTCTTGCGTGTTGCACTTTGCCATGTCATCATCTGCATTTCATATCATGTCATCATGTGCATTTCATTTTGCATACGTGTTCGTCTCATGCATCCAAGCATTTTCCCCGTTGTCCGTTTTGCAATCCGGCACTCCTATGTCTCCGGCGCCCCTTTTGCCTCTTTTAGGTATGCGGGTGTTAAGCGGTCTCGGAATGGCCCGAGGTTTGTCAAGCGGCCTTGGTATAGCACCGTGAACCGCTGTCAAGTTTCGTGCCATTTGGAGGTCGTTTGGTACTCCAACGGTTAACCGGGTAACCGCAAAAGCCTCTTTCTCTTTGCAGCCCAACACCCTTCCAAAGTGGCCCAAAACCCATCTAACTCCCCTACATGCTCTCGGTCGTTCGATCACGATCGTGTGGGCGAAAACCGCACTCCATTTGGACAATCCTAGCTCCCTCTACCTATTTATATGTGCACCCCTTCGAAATTTCGGGTCCAAAACCCTAGCTTCTTCCTCCTCCCGCCGACGGACACGTCCACCCGCCGCCCGGACGTTTCCGCCCGTCTCCGCTCCGCCGCCCGCGCTGTGTCGCCCGCCACGTGGCCTCGCCTCCAGCAGCGCCGCCCATGAGCCCGCGAGCCAGCCCAGCCCCGGCCCGCTCCGTCTCCGTCGCCCGGCCGCCTACGCCCTTGAGCTTGCGCCCGCTGGCAGCGCCGCCGCCGCCCGCGTCGCCGCCCGCGCCGCCGATGTCCGCCGCCGCCAGCTCCTCCGCCTCCGGCGGTCCTCGCGGTGACCTTCACGCCCGGCCACGCACGCCGCCCCGCTCCGCCCGGCCGGCGCGCCCGGCCGGCGGCCCGCCGCCGCCGCCCATGAGCCCCGCCCGGCCGCCCAGTCGCCTCCCTACCGGCCTCGCGCCCGCCCAGCTTCGCCCGGCCCTCGCCCGGCAGCGAGCTCCGGGCCGCCCTCGATCTCCGTGCCGATCCAGATCCAGATCCATCCACGAGGTTGACCCCGAATCCACTAAGTCCTTTTCTGTGTCATGTTTTGTTGCATTTTCAACATGCCATAACTCTCTGCATATAGCTCCGTTTTGTGCATATAATATGTCAAATTGTTCGCCTCGATGAGTAGATCATTCCATCTCATTGCATCATTTTAATTTTAGCTCATCTTGATGCCCGAAATGCTGTTAGAAGAGGGCTATGTGATGTTAGTTTCAGATTCTTATCAGAACATGCACTTTTGTCATTTTTGCCATGATTTATGTGTGCACCCTATGAAGTTGAGTCCTACATGTGTTTTGTAATATGCCATTCCATCTTTACAGGGGTGTATGCCATGTATTTTTGTGATCCCTGTGGTGACTAGCACAAGCATGCAAACTAGGCTTCATGATGTTGCTGATTTCAGCCCTATTTCATTGATATTTTTATGCCATGTTAACTTGATGCTACAGAGAGTTCCATGCTTATTTTGAGGTACTTCAGTAAGGATGTTTTGAACATATGGTTATTCTCTATCCATCCATGCCCTTGTTTGCAATTATGGAGTGCCATAGCTTGAGTCAATCGAGATCTACTTTTGCTATAAAATGTTTCCTGGCAGATTGTTTACATGTTATTCAATTTTGCCAAGGTTGTTGTAGTTGATCCGTCTATGCTATGTTGTTGTTCTTGCCATGTATAGCTTCTATGACATGTCTTCTTACTGTGAGTTGCCTTGCCATGCCATGTATTGCTCTGTGGTGAGTGGTTCAAGCTCACCAACATGCCTACTTATTGTTGTTCCTGCCATGTATGAATCTGTAATATAACTTGCCATTTTTACATGGGTGCCATCATATCTTCTGATCCTTTTTGACTTATGGTCAGTAAGGGACTTTTGTTCTATGCATTTAGTAGTATCATTTCATGCCTTTGTTTGCCATGATGAGTTCCTGTAGCATGTTGTTTGATAGCTCTAAACATTGCAACCTGATATTATTTCTGCTAAAGTCTGAAACTGTTATTATTTGCAATCTTGCCATGTCATTTTGAGCATGTTCTATTGATTTATGGAGATAGCTCAGTGTTCATGTTTTGTCATGCTTTACCTGTAAATCATGCCCATGCCTTTTGTTATTACGTTGAGGTCCTGTAGCATGTTGTTTTGATGCTTGCAATATGCCTAGTTGCTGTTTTAGACAGATTGTTGTCATGCCTTGTATAGAGTGTATGTGTTGAACCGTTGCTCCGTTTTGAGTGTGCTCTATATGAAACTTGCTTGATTTTGCATGTAGCTTCATATTATCATGTTGCGTCCTTGTTTTGAGGTGTTTGCTTGATGTTTGTATGCATTTTGCATCAATGCCATGCTTATCTTGTTTTGCTCATATCTTCTAGGCCGTAGCTCCGAATCTAATGAACTTTATATGTAACTTGACTAGAATTTCGTGTAGATCATCGTGATGCATCTTAACTTGCTGTTTAACAACTTGAACATAAGGTTTATTCAAATCTGGACCAATTTCGAAATTTTGCATATGAGGACTTACCGGAATTGTTATATGTTGTTTCCGGCCTCATTTAAACTTGCTTTGATGTGTTGTTCTTGTTTGCATCATCTCTTGCCATGAGTAGCTTCATGTAGCTTTGTCATGCATCATGCTTGTTGTGCATCATGTCTTGTTTATGTGTGGTGTGTTTACCTTGTTGTGTGCTTCTTCTTGTTAGTTCCCGTTTCGTTGCGATCGTGAGGATTCGTTCGTCTACGCTTGGTTCGGCTTCATCCGTTCATCTTCTTCATGGACTCGCTCTTCTTCCTAGCGGGATTTCAGGCAAGATGACCGCTACCCTGGATCTCACTACTATCATTGCTATGCTAGTTGTTTCGTTCTATCGCTATGCTGCGCTACCTATTACCTGTTTATCAAGCCATCCCAAATTGCCATGTCAGCCTCTAACCTTTTGCACCCTTCCTAGCAAACCGTTGTTTGGCTATGTTACCGCTTTGCTCAGCCCCTCTTATAGCGTTGTTAGTTGCAGGTGAAGATGAAGTTTGTTCCTTGTTGGAACATGGAGATGTTGTTCCTTGTTGGAACATGTTCACTTGTTGGGATATCACAATATATCTTATATTATTAATGCATCTATATACTTGGTAAAGGGTGGAAGGCTCGGCCTTATGCCTGGTGTTTTGTTCCACTCTTGCCGCCCTAGTTTCCGTCATATCGGTATTATGTTCCCGGATTTTGCGTCTCTAACGCGGTCGGGTGATTTATGGGACCCCCTTGACAGTTCGCTTTGAATAAGACTCCTCCAGCAAGGCCCAACATTGGTTTTACCATTTGCCTCACCTACCCCTTTTTCCCATGGGTTTCGGAGCCCGAGGGTCATCTTAATTTAGCCCCCGGGCGGTGCTCCTTCAGTGTTGGTCCGAACCGAGCAGCTGCAGGGGCCACCAGGGCAACTCGAGGCTTGGTTTTACTCGTAGGCTGACTTATCCGGTGTGCCACGAGAGCGAGATGCGTGCGACTCTATCGGGATTTGTCGGCACATCGGGCGGCTTTGCTGGTCTTGTTTTATTGTTGTCGAAATGTCTTGTAGCCGGATTCGAGACTGATCGGGTCTTCCGGGAGAAGGAATATCCTTCGTTGATCGAGAGCTTATCATGGGCTAAGTTGGGACACCCTGCAGGTATAAACTTTCGAGAGCCGTGCCCGCGGTTATGTGGCAGATGGGAATTTGTTGATATCTGGTTGTAGTAAACTTGAAGCAAACTCTTCTAAAATACACCAACCGTAATGCGTAACCGTGAGTGTCTCTTTTTGGGGTTGATCGAGAGGAGAACACGGTTTCGGGTTATGTCGGCGTAAGTAGGAGTTTAGGATCACTTCTTGATCATTACTAGTTGACGACCGTTCCTTTGTTTCTCTTCTCGCTCTCATTTGCGTCTGTTAGCCACCATATATGCTTAGCCGCTGCTGCAGCCTCACCACTTTACCCCTTCCTTTCCTTTAAGCGTTGCTAGTCTTGATACCCATGGTAATGGGATTGCTGAGTCCTCGTGGCTCACAGATTACTACACCACCAGTTGCAGGTATAGGTTTGCGATGATCATGACGCGAGAGCGATGTTGCTTGTTTTGGAGTTCTTCTTCTGCTTCTTCGATCCGGGGATAGGTTCCAGGTCGGCAGCCTGGGCTAGCAGGGTGGATGTCGTTGAGTTTATGTTTATGTTTCATCCGTAGTCGGATGTTGATCTTGTATCTGATGTTGATGTATTCTTGTGGCTTTTGTGCCTTATGTATGTATCCCCATCTATTATGTAATGTTGATGTAATGATATCCACCTTGCAAAAGCGTTTCAATATCTTGGGTCTATCCTTGGTGGGACCTTGAGTTCCTTTTGGATAGGGTCGCATATTGGGCGTGACAACAAGCGCAACCGACAAATTGGATTGCCTCCTCGTCAAGGCAATAGAGTTAACGCTACACCTCCTCCCTTCCGGTCTGACGGGATCTGAGACGCCTCCTTCACCGGCTGTGAGGGGAGAGATACAAGAGGCCAACGCAGTCTTGTTTAGATCTGGTGAAGAGAGGGTGAGAGGCGGGAATATAGCAAACCCTAGCAAATGAGCGCTGAGCCTCAGCGTGTAAAATATATGTATTCTTGGCGGCGTGTGGAGAGTGCAAACCCTAGCGAACAAGTCTTTGAGGCTCCGCTTATATATATACTCCCTCGTAAACTAATATAAGCGTTTAGATTACTAAAGTAGTGATCCAAACGCTCTTATATTAGTTTACAGAGGGAGTACTAATGTAGTACGGACTGAGCTCCAGTGCCTTCACTCCATCTGCTTTTGGCTGTATAACAGGTTAGCCAGCCACATTTTGGGCCCACCTGTCATAAACCCAAAGGCAGGTGCACTAAGTCAATGAAGATGCATCCATATAGTACTCGTGTGTATATGACTAATATATAGTGGACTGGTTTTCTTATTCTCTCCATAACAATCGTTTTAAATTGTGTAAGTATGAAACGATACTCTTTATTTAATGTACAGAGGGAGTACTACTTCCGATGAACTAACGATCCACGCCCACGCGTCCTGGTCGCACTTCCTGTCCTTCACGTGTGGTACACTACCCTCCCTTAATTGAACAACCACACATGCGCCAAATTATCGGAAGCGTGACAAGTGTGTACAAATAAAAAATTTTAATTTCAATTATCGGAAAGGTTTGAGAGTATTACAAAGTTTGACTTGATCAAATCTAATATCTGGAGTAAATAAAATGGAGGCTACTCGTCCATCCGGGTTTTAGTCCACACCATTTTTAAATCAAAGTTAATAGCTGGACAAATAAAATTACAGTGGAGTTGGAGACAAAGTTGTGAGAAGGCTTAGAAATCAATACAAAACTTATGCTCTTAGTACCAACGTCGATCCTTCTTCCAGGAAACATTTGGTTCATAGCCAATTGTGTGATAAAATTGCACCAACGTGAAAGACGACTGCGTCTCCAACGCAACCAAGGTGAACTGACGAAGGATATCATGTTTGTGCATAACAAGCAAAGAGCACTGATGGAAGACAGCTTGTTTTTGAAAATCGATCAGCTTCACCAGCCGACGCAACCATGAGGCGCGACCATGAGCATCGATAGGTCATCGTGGTGATGCATCATCCATTTGGCATCAAGTTTGGGTGAGGCACCTATGAAGTTCGAAAAATCCTCACTGTGGTCTGTTTCTTCTCAGTAATCAAGCTCGAGGAAGGAAGAACCACGTGGCGGAGGACAGTGAGGCGGAACAACAATGGCCATCCAATTTTGTGCAGTTCCACTAAAATTGAGGAAGACATGCCCGGGTATGGAGACACACATCGCTGTTTCCAAAAATATAAAAAGGGTTAATGAAAAGTACACCAACAAACAGAAGCATCATAATTATATCTTGACAGGAAATAAACCCGGATACCCGAGAAAAAAAGCATTTCTTCATTTAACCAGTGATAGTACTACCACCATATGGACAATGACCGCACAACCACCATGTACTTTTTGTCGAAACAACATGTATACCTCCACCGAGTATAATAGTACTAGTAGGTGATGTTGGACCAGCCGACGAACCCTAGCTACTATGCATGGGGAGCTGGGGAGTAGTCGCATAGAAGAAAACCCGCATCGACGACTGGGAGCTGGACCGAGTAGAAGTTATACCTCGGTGGGCGAGATGTCGTTTAGGCGGGCGGCGGGATCTGCCCCCACGACGACGGCGAACAAGGCGCGGAGGATCTTCGTCAGCGCCAGCGCCGGCTCGAGAGGGACGGTGTGCATCGGCTCCCCGTCGCCGGCGGTGACAACGTCAACGTTGCACCTCCTCACCTCCCCGCAGCGGACGGGATTCGGCGGATCTGTGACCACCGGTGAGGAGAGAGATAGCTGGACATTGTCATCTTGTTTTGATATGGAGAGGGTGAGAGAGCGAGAGGCGAGAAACTCTATCAAACAAGAGGCTATAATGGAGTAAAAAATCTCTCCGTAGCAGTGGTTTTAAATAGAATCGCTGCGTTCGAAAAAAAAACGAAAGCTGGCGAACAATTTTTTAAGGGTCTGTCTAGGACACATCTATATGTGACATAGTTATGTCACATCTAAGTTCATGTCCACTCTGTTTGTGGTCTATTTTTTTGTCCTAGTTTTTTTTGTTTCTTGTTGCTACATTATATACTTGTGGGAGCTTAGATGTGATATATCCTTAAATAACATCTAGATGTGAATTGGACAAACTGATTTTCTAACGTACCAAGAAATAAAACTCGATCAAAAACACGCCCCCGCTTCCAGGTCGCCAGAGTCGTCGCGCACACACACATAGACATAGACATGCATATCCGTGTTTACGTAAAATTCCATTTCCATCTCCATCTCCAATCATATTTGTCCAACTGGCACATTATTTACGTTGTTAATTATATACGCAGCAATGTTAACGTACAACATCTCTTGTTTGCGCGCGTCGGACCGCTGCCACGGCGGTCTGACCAACCCGAACCCTCTTCATCACCCAGCGTGCTTCCCGTCCGAAAGGTCAGTGCCGCATTCATGCCCGGCCAGAGCGGACGCGACCTCTCACTGGCGCCGGCATTGAAGCGGCACGCCAGCCGAGAGAGCATCGCCCGCGCCGCTTCCGGGTGCACGCGGCTGCTCCGCGTTCAAAGGTCGCAATAGCCGGCTACAACATGCATGTAAAAAGTTTTTGGGGGTCTGTGCTACAGCTAGCTGTCCTCCCCCAACTCGTCAATCTGTTCCAGCAGTGCTAGTACTACTCCATGGCGCGATCCATCGACAAGCAGGCAGGAAAGTTATCGTATACTCGGTTTGTGGTGAGTGGCATGCCGAGCGACCGTGTGGGGTCGAGCCATGGAGGAGGGTGAGACACGAACACGACGGGCGTGATTTCTTGTGTGATTTGACTGCTCCTTAGTGGCCCCTACGTACTCCCCTAAGTGTATGCAACAGTCCTGCGTACACATGGACACAAAAGCAGCATGACGCCCTAATGCATGCATGTCCGAGCACACAACGGAACACACGGTCACGCTAAGTGCTCAACCTACACATGCATGCACACACATACTCGGTCGGGGTGAGCTAGTGACCGTATAAACACCGGAAAATATATATATTGGCGCAATGGCGTATTATGAAGTCCTTGACCATATTTTTACAAATATACAAAGGATGACAGACGGTGTATTTATCTCGTTTGAAATTAATCCATATTAACGGAGAGGAGGCAGTATGGACTAGCATTACTTGCGCGGTGGCTTGCAGAACAAGGAGAAACTTTTGACTAATGCAAGCTCTCCCTCGCTCAAAGCGGTGGACATGCAATGATTAATTCGGTGTCAGTTGCGAAGCATACACTATACTACTAGTGCTACTATTGTTCGACTTCCGAATAGGCGAACAGCCAAGCATAAAGTTTACTAATATAGTCTATAAAGGTACGTACTATACTAGTACTAGGAACCGGATGGAGGAGCGTCTACACTCTTATTATAATTTTAAAATGTGATAAAGCAATCTTCAACACATTTGGTTATCTTCGAGGGTTCTCGCATGTGATAATGGAAGTTGATTGCATGGAACACTCGCCACAATTCACGCTTAATTCTGGCTCATATCCTGTTACAAATAGTAGCGCTCGGTAATATTTCCTCTTTTTTTGTTATTCAGCATGTAAACAGGTCAGCAAACTTTGCGGCGCATTTTCGTGCGAACCGTGCTTGCTGCACTTTGAATGTGGCCGAGAGCTGGCTTGATGAAACACCTCGCTTCCTACTACTTTTTTTGCGGGGTACCTCGCTTCCTAGTGACCAGTGTCTTGGCTGATCGTCCTAAGAATGCTTATATATGAATAAAGCTCTCTCATTTACCCGCAAAAAGGATTGAGCCATATTAACCGGAAAGGAGGGAGTATGGACTAGCACTAATTTTTGGTGTGTCCCGTCAACTCGCAGAACGAGGAGAAGCTTGCAGGACAAGGTGAAGCTCGCTTACGCCTTTTGACTAATGCTACCTACCCTCGGTGGACATGCATCAGTCCATTCGGTGTCAGATTGTCAGAGGCATACACTGTAGTACCCAACATGCGGAGTACCATCATTGTTTGACTTCACGAAGAGGCGAAGAGACAAGCGCAGTAGTACGAGTAGTACTACTACTAGAACCGCATGGTGGAGCGTTTGTACTCTTATTTCTTTTTATCTATGGTAAAGTACACGTTTATTCCAGAGAAGGGCGGAAAACGGCAGCCCAACATGGCAACATGTAATGAATGATATCGATCAACCAACCATGCTCGAATATATCTTGGCCTCCATGCGAACCCGTTTGTGTGTTCTCGCTCCTCGTCTCTCTCAAGGAACGGTGGGTTGGCTCTTTGTCGTCAATTGAGATCGGTTTGCTCACACTCCTGTCCCACATGTCAGTGATATGCCAAGAGGAGGTGTGTTGACCGACTGGCCATACGCGTACTTGGTTTTGAACCTTCATACTACTCCTCCCTCCGTCACGCTTTCTGGTAGCGCTTCATTATGATGCATTTCTCTCAATGCATTTCCACCACGAGAGACTTTAGACATGTTTGGTTTAATGCTCAATTAATTAGGGCGTGGTAACCGCAATCAAGTCCACAATTTTCTCTCCATGTAACTACGGAATGGAGTAAGTGCATGCATGTGTGTACCGGGGTGGAAGCCTTTGCATGCATGTGTGTACGCATTATTCCCTCTACTAGTAATAGACGCGTGCTATAACTACCAATGATATTTTTCAGGCCGATCGCTAGTCGCCTTGGTCCCATAGATCTTTTTCTTTTTTTCAAGCGCCTTTGTATAAATAGTGACGGATGGAGTAGTATGGCGGATTCAAAGAAGAGCGTATTGATGGTTGCTTCTTGAGCAACTTACGATGGGAAAGGTGGGGCTTCTGATTTGACTGCTCATTACTCACTATTAATGCGGTGCAATGACCGGGCTGAGTCTCCCATGCGGTTGTGCACTACCCCTCGGTTCTTAAATATACTTTGGAGTATATTTGTGTTTCTAGAGATTTCAACGAATGACTACTCAAATATTTGTCTTTTTAGAGATTTCAAATGGACTGGCACATACGGATGTATTTACATATTTTAGAGTGTAGATTCTCTCATTTTGCTCCGTATGTAGTCACTTGTTGAAATCTCTAGAAAACGAATAGAATATTTAGGAGCGGAGGAGTACACATCTGAAGCAAAATGAGTGAATCTACACTCTAAAATATGCCCGTTTGAAATTTGTGAAAAGACAAATATTTAGGAACGAAGGAGTATAATTTTGTGCATGGCACATGGACCCGGATGATGAAGAGGCTTCTGGCAATGCTATCAAGCTTCCATCATTTGTTTACATAATTGACGTACTATACAAATAATTTTCCAGCGAGACATGAAATTGTACAATGGTGTGAGCTTTCAGCTTTGTTGGCGTGTCTTGCCATCGATGCTCTTTGGAAACAATAAAAACTAACTTCCTTGCTAATGCATGTCAATTATTAGCAGATCGAGCTAATAATTACATCACTGGCTGAAGACGAGTTGTGAGAAGGTGTTAAATTAAAATTGATCCATGCTTTCATTGGAAGCAACGTCCCCCAGCTCTGTCTAAATCAACAAGGCATGTTGGGAAAAAAGTAGTTATGCGGAACATGCAACATTCCGATCATTTTGTGCAGTTCCACTAAAATAGAGTTGGCGTCCCTGTTCCAAAGATATTAAGTGTGATTACGATAATAGAGGATTGCTGATGAAACAATAAACACATAAATAGAAGCCGGTCACCTTTGCGGTCTCTTTTAAGACTAACTAGTTGGAGAAGATTAGGCTCGGAGTTGGATGAGGAGGATAGAGCAAAACCAATCTCCCTTTTGCGATCGCCTTTGAAATGTAGAGACGTTTCCCATGTGACATTTTAGTACAACTGCACAAAACACTCTTAAGAAAAAAGTGATTTGTGCAGTTCACCAAAAGGTCATAATAGCAACGAGGTGAAATGGATAGCCCTGTTTGCAAAAAAGAGGTAGAAAGGAAACAATTATGGCCAATAACAGTTGATGACACATGCGATGACAAAAAGAAGCATATTCCTTGCCCTAAGGGAAGATAAAAACACGGTTGTGTTTGAGGTTGGGAGAGAGGCAGCTAGAGTGTTGGAGGGGTGGTAGTGGAGTTGCTTCTAACAAATGGTGGGATAGGCTTGCTAGACAAGCGGAGAACACGCCATAATATCAATGAAGAGGAGATGGCTGCTTGTTGTCTATGCACGTGCGTGTGAGAGGCAGGTCGGGAGGCATGCACGAATGATGAGGGGGACGATATGGCTGTGGTAGCAGACATAACTACATAGGAAGATCAATCGCCCTTTGTTAGAAAGGAGACATAACTTGTGAATGCGTTGATCGATGGGGGGGTAGTTAAAGTCGATCGGTATATGTTGGGAGATCGATCGGTATACATGCATGTGTGTGTTAGAAGCAAGCGAGGCGCAGGAGAAGGATAGAGATAGAGGGATGCATGTAGGAGGTGGTGCAGAGGCATACTATATCGGCGGGGAGGAGTGTCTGATGCGAGCGATGAAAGAGTGGTGGGAGTGAGGCATGGGCGGTGACAAGAGAAGAGGGAAGCTTGTGTTTGTGCTAGGCACACACTGGCTAGAGAGGCATATCGATCGATGTGTGCCGTAAAGAAGAAGAGCTGGGGGCCTACACACACCGTGGGTGAGCGACCTAAAGTGAAAAGACAAATTTGCGATGGAGCTAGAGAATCTTGAGGGAGGGTGAGAGGGATGCGGGTGTGTGCATGCACAAGAGAAAGTTAGCGCTAGCTACAAAGATAAGAGGGTTGTGTGGGTGTAAAAGACAAATAGAGATCATATATACTTCATTATAAAAGCGAATTCGGATATTTGAAGAATTTATCATAGTGTTTTAAACCGGCGTATGTGAATATATATAACGGTGATACACATGGTGTGTTTATGAACATGTTATACTACATTTAATATATTTTATCTCTACTCTTATAAAGCGGAGTTGTTGATGATGGTGTGCCTGCCATCCTGCATTATAGGCCGTTCGATTTATATCTGGCGGATAGCAAGGAAACTATGATGGTTGAAGTTGGCAACAATCATGATTGTAGATTCTTATTGAAATAGAGCGAATTCAAATTTAGTTCGAATTGCAGCGGTAGTATAGACATTTGGAATGCACTAAAATGTTGGTATGAGTAGGTTACATGCATTATATATGGCGAAAAAAATTGTCGGACATAACATGGATTCATACTCCTCCTTCCATCTATATAGAGCGTAATGAGATTTTAAGACCGCCTTTGACTATTGACAAGATTAATAGTACATGACATGCACAATGTGAAAATTATATCATTGAAAGAACCTTTCACAGACGAAGTTAACGGTGTGCTTTGTGTAAGTTGCATGTCATATATCATTGCTCTAATATTTGGTCAAAGTTAGCATCAAAAAGCATTAGGCCTATATAGATGGAAGGAGGAACTTTGAATAACATTTGTATAGTAAAGCGGGGCAAGACTCTCTCTTTGTGTGGTGTGAATAGTTTTATTTTTTCGTTTTCTTTTGGTTGAGGAAGTGCGAATTGATTAAGAGTGCGTACAAGTACAATATTACTATCAGTGGCATCCCCGTTAAACGCGGCGCTCCTCCAGGCCTTTGCCCCCCGGAACCGGAAATCCCCCAACCCTGGGGCCGGAAAGGCCCTTAGGCCCAAACGGGGGGTACTTTGAACCACCCTCCAATTTTGGACCCGGCGCCCGGCTGCTTCCACCCCTTCCCATCGGCTTCCTTTTCCGGCCCGAAATCCCAGGTCCTTTTAACCCCTTTCCGCCCCAGCGGAAACCCCACCTCCCTCTCCTTCGTCCGGCCCGCCACCCGCTCCCCCGGGCCTTTCTTTTCCCCCAACGCCCGCCCATTCGCCCCTCGCCGCCCTCGTCCATTCCCCGGATAGGAATCCGGCCGTCCATTTCGGGTTGGGCCCGCCGGGTTAAGGGCCCACCTCCAAGGGGCTCTGAAGGACCCTTCTATCTTGGGTTCCTCCTAAGGCTTTAACCTGCCCTGGCCGAGGATTTTCAAACCCGGGGCGGGTGCTCAATTAATTAGGGCGTGGTAACCGCAATCAAGTCCACAATTTTTCTCCATGTAACTACGGAATGGAGTAAGTGCATGCATGTGTGTACCCGGTGGAAGCACTGCATGCATGTGTGTACGCATTATTCCCTCTACTAGTAATAGACGCCGTGCTATAACTACCAATGATATTTTTCAGGCCGATCGCTAGTCGCCTTGGTCCCATAGATCTTTTTTCTTTTTTCTGAAGCGCACTGTATAAATAGTGACGGATGGAGTAGTATGAGCGGATTCAAAGAAGAGCGTATTGATGGTTGCTTCTTCAGAGCAACTTACAGTGGGAAAGGTGGGGCTTACGATTTGACTGCTCATTACTCACTATTAATGCGGTGCAATGACCGGGCTGAGTCTCCCATGCGGTTGTGCACTACCCCCTCAGTTCTTAAATATACTTTGGAGTATATTTGTGTTTCTAGAGATTTCAACGAATGACTACTCAAATATTTGTCTTTTTAGAGATTTCAAATGGACTGGCACATACGGATGTATTTACATATTTTAGAGTGTAGATTCTCTCATTTTGCTCCGTATGTAGTCACTTGTTGAAATCTCTAGAAAGACGAATAGAATATTTAGGAACGGAGGGAGTACACATACGAAGCAAAATGAGTGAATCTACACTCTAAAATATGCCCGTTTGAAATTTGTGAAAAGACAAAATATTTAGGAACGAAGGAGTATAATTTTGTGCATGGCACATGGACCCGGATGATGAAGAGGCTTCGCAATGCTATCAAGCTTCCATCATTTGTTTACATAATTGACGACTATACAAATAATTTTCCAGCGAGACATGAAATTGTACAATGGTGTGAGCTTTCAGCTTCTGTGTCAGGTGTCTTGCCATCGATGCTCTTTCGAAACAATAAAAACTAACTTCCTTGTTAATGCATGTCAATTATTAGCAGATCGAGCTAATAATTACATCACAACCAAGACAGAGTTGTGAGAAGGTGTTAAATTAAAATTGATCCATGCTTTCATTGGAAGCAACGCCCCCAGCTCTGCCTAAATCAACAAGGCATGTTGGGAAAAAAGTAGTTGTCCGAGCATGCAACATTCCGATCATTTTGTGCAGTTCCACTAAAATAGAGTTGAGCGTCCCTGTTCCAAAGATATTAAGTGTGATTACGATAATAGAGGACTGCTGATGAAACAATAAACACATAAATAGAAGCCGTCACCTTTGCGTCTCTTTTAAGACTAACTAGTTGGAGAAGATTAGGCTCGGAGTTGGATGAGGAGGATAGAGCAAAACCAATCTCCCTTTGCAACAAGACTGAATGTAGAGACGTTTCCCATGTGACATTTAGTACAACCGCACAAAACACTCTTAAGAAAAAAGTGATTTGTGCAGTTCACCAAAAGGTCGCAATAGCAACGAGGTGAAATGGATAGCCCTGCTTGCAAAAAAGAGGTAGAAAGGAAACAATTATCGCCAATAACAGTTGATGACACATGCGACGACAAAAAGAAGCATATTCCTTGCCCTAAGGGAAGATAACAACACGGTTGTGTTTGTCTAAAACGGTGTGAGGACGAGAATGCAATATGGAAAGTACGCCGGATGAGCTACGCTTTGGGCAAAGAACTATGGAAGATCCACATGCAGCGACGGGAAGACGGGTAGTGAAGCAAGGCCGAGGGGATACCGAGGTCGCCGGATGTAACTAGGTGAGCGGCGGCGGCGGAATCATGAGAAAGGTGGCGAGGCCTCGCCGCACCGAGCTTGGTCGAGAGAACAGCGGTACCGCAGATCGGGACGTGCTGCCTCGGCGCCGCCGAACGGAGAAACGATGCACTTCTCCTTTCCCCGCGGACGGATGCGGCCGGATCAGTGACCAACGGTGAGAGAGAGAGAGAGGCCACCGCACTCCTTTTCCCGGCGGACGGATGCGCCGGATCAGTGACCAACGGTGAGAGAGAGAGAGGCCACCGCAGCCTTGTGTGAGATACTCAAGAGCGACAAACCAGGCACGCAAGGCTCCATTGTATATAGTGAGCGGACTACCTTTTTCTCCATAAAATTGTTTTATATTCTGTGTATGCGCTATTGAGCGCTATAACTTTATTTAAAAATAACGCGCAACGCATCAAGTCGAACTTTGTTTCGCAGCAGGCATGGTACACGACCTCCTAGGTAAACAACCGCCACAAGCGCTCAAATTAGCACGGGCTGCCATTTCATAAAGAAATGAGCTCCACTGTACCCGCTGGTGTGGCTGGGCACGAGCGTGAGTACATGCACGGTGCACCTATTCTCTTCTTGTATACGTACACCACCCACGTGGGGTTGTGTGGGAGAGATACAAACCTAGAGAGATATAGTGTGGGTTCTGAGAGTTTTTTTTGGGGGGCAATCAAAAATGTAACATATGCAATGTGTGTGAAATAGAGTCCTGGATATAACATATATATAGAGGGGCGATCCACGAGAAGAGAGTGGAGGTATCACCGCTTGAGGTGTCCATAGAATCAAAAGAGGGATGATGTGTGTGTGTGTGCATGCGTGATCGATAAAGAGTGCCATCGAATTTGTGTGTGCCCACGCCAAAGATATAGAGTGGCTGGCCCATCGAACGTGAGAGGGACATGTGCAGTTTGTCTCGTGGCATGGATACCTACCGCAGCGCCGACTATCGGTGTGTGGTGGGGAAGAGGGAGGCCCAATTAACTATAGAGGTACAATGGCTGGTATATGTGTGGAGGAGGAGAGAGGCCTACCTCATGTATTAAGGAGATCGATCTGCCTCATGTATTAAGGGAGATCGATCGGCATCCATGCATATGTGCATGAGAGGAATAAGGTTGGGAGAGAGACAGAGCTACAGTGTTGGAGGGGGTGGTAGTGGAGTTGCTTCTAACAAATGGTGGGATAGGCTTGCTAGACAAATGGAGGGCACGCCTGCAATATCAGTAAGAGAGGAGATGGCTGCTTGTTGTCTATGCACGCATGTGTGAGAGACGGGTCGGGAGGCATGCACGAATGATGAGGGGGGACGATATGGCTGTGGTAAGTGACATAACTACATAGGAAGATCAATCGCCTTTGTTAGAGAAAGGAGAGACATAACTTGTGAGGTACGTTGATCGATGGGGGGTAGTTAAAGTCGATCTAGGTATATGTTGGGAGATCGACGGTATACATGCATGTGTGTGTTAGAAGCAAACGAGGCACGGGAGAAGGATAGAGATAGAGGGATGCATGTAGGAGGTGGTACGAGAGGCATACTATATCGAAGGGAGGAGGAAGTAGTACGAGAACGATGAAAAGAGTGGTGGGAGGAGGCATGGACGGTGACAAGAGAAGAGGGAAGCTTGTGTTTGTGCTAGGCACACCTGGCTAGAGAGGCATATCGATCGATGTGTGCCGAAAGAAGGAGCTGGGGCCTACACACACCGTGGGTGAACGACCTAAAGTGAAAAGACAAATTTTTGCGATGGAGCTAGAGAATGCCGAGGGAGGGTGAGAGGGATGCGGTGTGTGCATGCACAAGAGAAAGTTAGCGCTAGCTACAAAGATAAGAGGGTTGTGTGGGTGTAAAAGACTAATAGAGATCATATATACTTCATTATAAAAAGCTTAATTCGGATATTTGAAGAATTTATCATAGTGTTTTAAACCGACGATGTGTGAATATATATAACGGTGATACACATGGTGTGTTTATGAACATGTTATACTACATTTAATATATTTTATCTCTACTCTTATAAAAAACGGAGTTGTTGATGATGGTGTGCCTGCCATCCTGCATTATAGGCCGTCGATTTATATCTCATGGATAGCAAGGAAACTATGATGGTTGAAGTTGGCAACAATCATGATTGTAGATTCTTATTGAAATAGAGAAACGAATTCAAATTTAGTTCGAATTGCAGCGTAGTATAGACATTTGGAATGCACTAAAATGTTGGTATGAGTAGGTTACATGCATTATACAGCAAAGTTAAAAAATTAATCGGACATAACATGGATTCATATTTCCTCCTTCCATCTATATAGGGCGAATGAGATTTTAAGACCGCTTTGACTATTGACAAGATTAATAGTACATGACATGCACAATGTGAAAATTATATCATTGAAAGAACCTTTCATGCACGGTTAACGGTGTGCTTTGTGTAAGTTGCATGTCATATATCATTGCTCTAATATTTGGTCAAAGTTAGCATCAAAAACGATTAGGCCCTATATAGATGGAAGGAGGAGTAGCTTTGAATAGCATTTGTATAGTAAAACGGGCAAGACTCTCTTTGTGTGGTGTGAATAGTTTTATTTTTTCGTTTTTTTTGGTTGAGGGAAGTGCGAATTGATTTGGTACGCATAAGTACAATATTACTATGCAAAAAAGTACAATATTACTACACGTTAGGCTTGTCCCTAAAATTCAACCCCGCCTTGTTATATCCCGAAAATTCAGATATCGTGCTCCCAAAACTGGCGCTTTCACAACCCGCGCTTTGCTATCCCGAAATTACAACGCTGCGTAAAACTCCTCCAGCTGCCAAATCCCGACACGTGAAATCCCCTTCTAACCCTCGAGCCGAAGGGCCGCTTAGTTCAAATCGGTGGGGGTACTTTTGTAACACACCCTACATTTTGGACAAGCGCCCCTAAGTCATGCTTCACCCTCCCATCGCCCTTTTCGCCATTCAAATCCTGTGCCGCCATAACCTCTCCGCCCAGCCGCTAAACCCCACCTCCTCCGTCCGCCACGCCACCGCTGCCCAGCCGAGCCTCTTCCCCGACGACGCCGCCCATCGCAACAGCTCGACGCCCTCGCCCACCTCCCGGATGAGGATCCGTCGTCCATCTCGCCGTCCCGCGGTTCAGCCGCCTCTGCCCTCCACCTCCAAGGAGCTGCTCCGACGATCGCTTCGGTATCGCGGCTGCTCCATCCCCACAGCCGCGCTTAACCTGCTCCATCGGAACCGCAGCATCCTCACCGACTCCTCGGACGAAGCCGAGGCCTACTCGGCGCCACCAAAGAGGTTGTACACTCATCGTGATCGCACCTTCTCCTTAACTCGACCTCCGGCGCCGACGGTGCTCCATCCCACACCGCCATGGAGCGGCTACCTTGAAGCCGCGCCGCGACATCTCCACGGCCGTTTCTCCCCAAAGGCGAGGCCCTTCGGCGGCGGCGCCCATACCAGCCGGATCATCGCTGTTGCTCGCTCGCCGCTGCGCTTGCCGCTGCTGCCTGTTTCGCCTCGCTTCTGTCGCCGCTGCTGCGACGCTTTCGCCGATCGCTCACTCGCCCAGCTGCTGCTGCTGTTTCCCTCGCTTCGTCTTGCTGCTCGCTCGATTAAGCCACACTTCATCGATCGAATCGACTTTTGGGTCACCGATTCAGGGGTTGGGGGCTCGCTGAGTTAAGGAAGAACCACCAGAAGGGACGGGGCTCACGGAGAGGTACCCCACTATCTATCTTAGGGTTCAGGGTGGTGGGGGGCTAGAGGGCTGGCCGGGCGGCGGTGGCGAAGTTGTTTCTGGGCGGCGAGGCGGGGCTGGGCCGGCGGTTCGGCCGGTGGTGGCAAAGCGGCTCTGGGGTGTGCAGGTTGAAGATGAACTGCAGCCCTCCCTAAACTACATGTCAAGTGTCTCTCTCGCTACCATTGCATTCAGTTTAAGAGTAGCATTCAGATTCCACAAGCTTAATTTCAGTTTCGACAGCTTAAGTTCGAGTCAACAGTTTTACCTCATCTGTTGTAGTCGTGGTTTTGGTGATGTTAATTTTACATCCATTTTTCATCATCTATTGGAGATGCTATTAGAATCCCACTTGAGATTGACGATGTCCGCCTTGTGCTGCTTCAGCCTTGACGCCTTACGGCTCACCGGAGCTGCTCCAACGACGTAACGATCCATCACAACAGAGAAGTGCCCCGGACGCCGCCTACAGATTCCTCGATCTTCCTCCACACCTCCGACAGCCACCTCTGCCTCAATCGCTTCAATGACCAACCCAATGATGCCGAGGTCGACACGGCTACGGCAAAGAGGTTGTACACTTGTTGCATCACTTATTACTATACATTCACGCCGATCCATTAGGGCTATTTTGGTTCAACGGAAAATGTCGATCCACCGGTTGTTACCATCACTCTAAATTTCTGCATGCTCTCCTTACATAATCTCACCATATTTTTTCAGATGCATGTCGATATTGTACACAATCATGCTGAACATGTAGAGAAAAAGAGAAGAGTTTTATGCTGCAATACAATGTCATGCGACATCGCCCATGGTGGGTTCAATGGCAAACCTCCCCACCCCTCTCTAGATTGTAATCCAGAGGAAGATATCTGTTTTGAGGCGATCTGCACGCCACGACCACTCCTATTTACCCCCAAGGTGTTTGTTCTACCTTGGCATGATGATGTTAGTCATATCATGCATATGTTGCCTTGGAGTGCCTACTTTTGACATCATATATGTCATCTGCTTAGTTTAGACATGTTCTCAGAATGCCACATGTTTAGTTTCTATATCATATATGGGAATTATGCGTCTCATGTCTTTTAGCCAGCCATAATATATGTGAAATGTGCAATGCCATCCTGTTTAACCAGGCATCATATATTTGAATGATATCTTGCCCATCCTTTTCTTCATTACATTTCCATTTGTCGACAATGTTTGTACATTAAACTACTCTTCCTGTGAATCAGCCATTTGGGTGGGAGATGGAAAAATCTGGAGCAGACAGTGCTACCTGTCGAAGCAAATCTCTTGTTGGGTCCCGATAGCTCCTCAAAGATGGATTCAGAGACAAATGACCAGTCCTATTCCCCCACTGAGGTGTATGCTCTAACTTGGCACGGTTATACTGCTCATATCATGCATACAGTGTCTTGCATTGCATAGTTTAGACATCATATACACAATATTCAACACCATGTTCTTAGTTCAGACATCATATCGAATGCCCTCCGTTTAGCATATAAATCACATATGTGAATTAAATGATGCGATCCTGATTACTTAGATAACATGTAGGTGAATTATGTCATGCGATCCTGTTTAGTTATTCATCATATCTTTGAATTATGTTATGCTATGCTATCCAGTTTAGATAGACATCATATATGTGAAATTATGTCATGCTATCCATTTTAGTTAAACAATATACATGTCAACTATTTCATGCCCTCTTTTTTCCACACTATCTATTGCATCTGTCTCTCATACAATGTTTGTACATTCAACTATGTTTCCTGTTTATCAGCCATTTGAATTGGAGCGGTGATGCCAGATTCAGCGGAATAAAACACGGTCTTCAATAAAACAGTGCTACCTCTTGGTGGAGATAGCACCCGGTTGTACATGCACAAGAACCAGCCCTACCACACATAACCCAAACTCTCGCAGATTGTACCCTCATCATGATGGATGAGAACCAGCTTCACCCAATCTAACCCCAACCCCAACCGATAGTAACCCAGGCCTGTTGACACAACACCATCTCCACCACAGAGCTCCCAAACAAGAGCAGTTAGTAAGGCAGCTCCAAAGGCCCAAAGGGCCAAGATTATCACGGCGAACCCCAACTCCACCAGTTAGTACGCCTATTCTCGTGGAGGAAGCACAACCAGCCAGTCGTAGTTTAGCATCTATCGATTTGATGTTGTTAAATCGTATAAAGCGATCTTCCCATCTTGGAAATATTATATCAAGATGAAGGAAAATGCCATTGTGTGTTTGTCCAGAGTTATGTGTAAGTAATGTTATTCATGGCAATTACTTTGCTTCGTCCCATACATCCTACCTCCATGATGGTTATAATACAGCAAATTTTCCCATTTTTCTATAGAGAAGGACCGATTTGGAAACTCGTGATGAGGTAACCTGTGCTAATACCTCTGCTATCTTCAAGAATGCTTGGTGGCAGATCGAATTACCTCAAAAAACGATTTCACCGCAAAGAAACTCATCAAATTCCCTTACGCTCTCCCGAGACACATTTATCGGACGATGATCGGGAACGCCTTTGTTCAGATCGTCCCAACCAAGAATGTGGTAAGGTCTATGAGCTCATTTTCTATTTTTAAGTATTTTATTCTTGCGCCTTATCAGACTGCTCATGTAGAACAAGTGCCTAAACCTCAAGAACAACTGTTCTAATTTAAGATTCCATTGCTATCATAGTTCAAAAAGCGTTAGGCGTTAATTGTGCGCTTTTGCCACCACCTTGCGCTTTTATCGACCAAAGCGCATGCTTATGCGCAGCTTATGCACAGATTATGCGTAGTTATGCGCAATGCGCTTTTGCCAACGCTTAGAGCCTAGGCACGCTTAAGCGCTTGCTTAGGCGCGCCTTTTTTAACTATGATTGCTTTGCTCTTGTATCACTGTATTTACTCATACAAACTTATTTTTAAATTGAAGGATCCAATCGAAACTCCAATGGCACAGCAGGTATGTTCACGCATGTTTCTTTAACAGGTTTGCTCTTATCAATAGCTCTGTTGATTTCAATTTCAATTGTGTATACAGTTGACTTTCATATCATGCACATTACTAGCATCACAACAGAGCCAATAGTGTTGTTGTACATGTAGACCCGTGGTACCCATCTGAAATCTTGTTGTGCCGTAGTTTCCCACGCTTTGTATTCTTTCACCGCTGCTTTGTCTTGAACTGATATGATTTGAACCGTGTCTCTATTTTGATTTGGCAAGACAATGCAAAGGACCATAGGACATAGATATATGTTTGTTTGATGCTTTTATTATGTACTAGTACTTGGCAATAGAAGACTTGGTTCACCGAAATGAGTTTCATATACTAGTACATGCTAAACTTGTTATGTGTCCGCTTGTTTCTTCTTTTAGAATGTCGATGTAATATTGGGGAAGAGTGCCTTATTAAGAAATGGTAAAGGAAGTAATGCGATAAGGTTCAGATAGTGACACATCCTTGTTGGTCTCCAACAAAGCTGATAAAACAGCTAAGGAAGACTATCTTGAAGACAATGAGACAACCCCAAAGTCCTGCCTTGGTTTAGTGTTCGAGTTATCGCCACTACCGCATGCACAAGCTATTCAAACTCACCGTCTCAATCAGTTCGGTTTCTTGAGTCTCAACTACAAGTTGAAAGACATCGATCAGCTATGCTGCGACAAGAAGCGGAAGGATCTGCGAAGTCCCTCGGAGCATTCAGATGCATACTTTCTCGTGCAACAGCAAGCGTTGGAGGATTTTAGCGCCAAACAGACAAAGCTAATCAGCTTGCTAAGCTTATTGCCAAGCATGGTGGATACCCAGATAACGTTTCTTGAGCTCTTCGAAGTTGTTTCAGCTTATGCTCTTGTTTTGCTGTCGTGTTTATTTGCACCGTGGCCAATTTTGACGGCCAAGTGTATGTAATATGCTGCTTTGTTCCCTATATTTGCACTAGTGGCTAACTTTGATGCCCAAAGGATGTAATATGTGTAATAGCGTAATAGGCTAGCCTTAATTGCTTGCTTATTTATTTCCTTATTGTCTTGTTTAGTTGTTTGCTTGTAGTCACCGCAGTTCTTTTTCTCGTGTTTTTCTAGTGGCCACAATAGCCTATTTTTGGTAACTAGGCCAAAATAATCATGGCAACACACGGATCGTTGTAACCATGGGCCTCCCGCAGTCAGATGATCCATGGGCCTTCGCTCGTCAGAGGACCATTGGCCTTCTATACGGGCCGAGGATCCATCGGCCTTCTATACGGGCCTTAGGGATCAATGGGCCTTCTACGGGCCGTAGGGTCCATGGGCCTTCTACGGGCCGTATTATCCATGGGCCTCATACGGGCCGAGGATCCATGGGCCTTCTACGGGCGATCATCATTTCGCCAATCATGGGTCGCATTATTCGTGGACCATAACGGGCCGTTAATAGGCCGATTTGATAACTCTATGAAAACAGCCCAACGGGTTTTTTGACATGAAAACGCCTAACGATTAACGGTCCGCAAACGGGCCGATCGTAACGACGGGCTGAATTTGGCCCACAAGCGTAAAATGACAAGAACGGGTCAGATGTAACCAAATGTTGCAAATGAGCCTAAGAATCAATGGGCCCGAGAAGGCCGAAGATAACTTGGCTGAAACGCCCAATGGAATAACGGGCCGTTAATGGGTATAAAGTGATACACCGCTCATTACGGGCCGCTTTCACCACGGTCGTTAATGGGCCAAGAGTTACAAAGGTCCTTATATGGGCCGAAGAAGTCATGGGTCACACATGGGCCGAAGTTAAACGGGCTGAATCATATTGACGGCCCAGATGACGCCATCGGGCCTAATTCGGATAGGGCGAACGGGCCCCGGTTAGCGGGTTGTAAATGGGCTATATGCGAACAGCCGCTAATAAAGCTTTATGGGCCGCCCGCCACCTTTGACCAAGTCAAATGGGCCGCCTTTTCACCGAATGGGCCTCTATTGGGCCATGCCACGGTCGCCGATCATAGGCGCCTTCGGTCCAATGAGCGGATGACATCTGTCCCAACAAAGTGGCCGACACGCAGTTTGCTCCACCAATGATGATTTTACACGGAAAATCCCCATTGGTCGGGCTGTTAACGGTTATCGGATCCAAAACCCGACCCGATAGCTTAAGGGCGCCCGCTATGGTGGATGCCACGGTCGGTCACCCTTGACGAAAGCAGTTCTGCGGACGCGCGATTTATCGTCATGGAAGTGGACACTCGTGATGATAATTTTGGTAATGTCATGGAACACTTCACGATAGCACGTGTATGACTATCTTGATTCATCATAAATTTGTCATGGATGTACATGCATGAGAAAAAACGCGACCTACTGTGACAAACATTTATCATCATGGAAGTGTATTTTTTTTGTAGTGCCTCCACGGGCACCCCTCCACCGTCTATTGTTCATCCAGCCCTCCACCACACCACGGGGTCCTATTCATCCAGAGGCAACTCCACCGCTCACTGTTCATCCAACCCCCCCTGCAACGCTCACTGTTCATCCCAGAGGCAGGATCGATCGGCTTCAGTTAGCAGCAGTAGCGAAGGAATCACTCGATCGGGTTTAGTTAACTGCCATCGATCGATCGCTTGGGTTCAAAGAACACGAGTTCTGCAGCAGGCAATTGCTCGGTTCGGTTAGAGCCCAACGCCTCTTCGGGTTCGATTAGAGCCAACGCCAAGACACACGCTGCAGCACGTGTACGAGAGAAACACGCACCGCCGATTCTCGACCTCCCATCAGAATCGAACTCCTCAAATTTTCCTCCCCTCGCTTCTACCACGGGTTTTTCCGCCATGGACGGCCCAAAGAATGTCATGCAGCTGCGCCTCCGCCCGCCAGAGACGAAAAGCCCATTTTCTATCATGATTTTTGTCATAGAAGTAGGAGCCCACCACATCTATGATGATACCGGTTTTGTCACAATTATCGCCATAGAAGTGTCATATGTATGACAGAAATTTTTTTCGTTCGGCCCAAAATGTCACGGATGTGTCTTTTTTTTGTAGTGTGAGTCCTTCGAAGTTGCCCTCCAAGAAGTTGAAACCATCGTGCGATAGCCCCACGGTGGGTGCCAACTGTCGTGGTTTTGTCACGACAGATGTCCTCATGAAAGGACTTAGTCGTGGAGCCATCACAACGGGTTAGCTTAAAGGGGTTAAAGCGGACAAGGGACGCAAGAGAGTTTTATACTAGTTCGGCCCCTTACTATGAAGGTAAAATCCTATGTCTAGTTGTGATGGAATTGATGGGGTTTCGATGACCAGGGAGCGAATACGCTTTGCCTGGGTCTCGAGTTATTGTGTGTTGTCCTCGAACCGCCGCCGGTCGCCCCTTATATACATGGGTTGACGCCCGCCGCTTTACGTAATCTCGAGGCCGCTCATAAACGTGTCCGCCTCGGTCTCCGCTTCTTTCTACCTTACAATGCAAGTTACATATCGTTGTCGGTTTATATCTACAGTGCCTTAAACGGTTCTCGCCCCCGGCCTTTATACAAATCACCATCTGTCTTCATGGGCTTCAAGTATAACGAATTACTGATGGAGTTAACCCGGCCTCTCCTGGCCGGTTTACGCCTAGTGGTAATATCCCCAACAGGTTCCCTATGTGTTGTGGACTTAACACGATAGATGCCCTAGCGAAAGGAGTCAAGTGTGGAGCCATCACAACTAGGTTAGCTTGAAGGGGTTGAACGGGACAAAGGACACAGAGAGTTTACCCAGGTCCGGCCCATCTCAATGAGCTAAAAGCCTACTCCTACTTTAGTTTGTATTGCTTGGGTTTCGATTACCAGCGAGCGAATATGCTTGACCTAGTTCTCGATCAATTGTTACTTGAGTTAACTGATACGTCCATTTTGCATCATGCTTTTATATTGATATTTAACGCAACATGGGCTGTTATTACACATTATATAACAATACTTATGCATATTCTCTCTTATTTTACAAGGTTTACATGAAGAGGGAGAATGCTGGCAGCTGGAATTCTTGGCTAGAAAAGGAGCAAATATTACAGACCTATTCTGCACAACTCCAAAAGTCCTGAAACTTTATGGAGCATGTTCTTGGAATATATAAAAAATATTGGGCGAAGAAAGTACCAGAGGGGGGCCACCTGCAAGCCACAGGGGTGGAGGGTGCGCCCTACCCCCTGGGCACGCCCCCGACCTTGTGGGCCCCCTGCCAGGCCTCCGGTGACCATCTTCTGCTATATGGTGTATTTTACCCTGGAAAAAATCAATAAGAAGCTTTCGGGACGAAACGACACCATCTCAAGGCGGAACCTGGGCAGAACCAATCTAAGGCTCCGACGGAGCTGTTCTGCCAGGGAAACATCCCTACGGGAGGGGGAAACGTCGCCATCGTCATCACCATCAATCCTCTCAGCGAGAGGGGGTCAATCTCCATCAACATCTTCACCAGCATCATCTCCTCTCAAACCCTACTTCATCTCTTGTATTCGATCTTGGTCCCAAAACCTCAGATTGGTACCTGTGGGTTGCTAGTAGTGTTAATTACTCCTTGTAGTCAATGCAAGTTGGTTTATTCGGTGGAAGATTATATTTTCAGATCCTTAATGACAATTAATACTCCTCTGATTATGATTATGAATATGCTTTGTGAGTAGTTATGTTTGTTTCTGAGGATATGGGAGAAGTCTTGTTATAAATAATCATGTGAATTTGGTATTCGTTTGATATTTTGATGAGATGTATGTTGTCTCTACTCTAGTGGTGTTATGTGAACATCGACTACATGACACTTCACCATTATTTGGGCCTAGGGGAAGGCATTGCAAAGTAATAAGTAGATGATAGGTTGCTAGAGTGATAGAAGCTTAAACCCTAGTTTATGCGTTGCTTCGTAAGGGGCCGATTTGGATCCATTTTTTCCATTCTATGGTTAGGTTTACCTTAATACTTCTTTCAGAGTTGCGGATTCTTGTGAGAGGGGTTAATCACAAGTGGGAGGTTTGTCCAAGGAAGGGTAGCACCCAAGCACCGGTCCACCCTCACATCAAATTATCAAAGTAACGAACGCGAATCATATGAGCATGACGAAAACAGGCTTGACAACAATTCCCATGTGTCCTCGGGAGCGCTTTGCTTTATATAAGAGTTCGTCCAGGCTTGTCCTTTGCTGCAAAAAGGATTGGGCCACCTTGCTGCACCTTAGTTACTTCTATTGCTTGTTACCCATTACGATTTATCTTATCATAAAACTACCTGTTACCGACAATTTCAGTGCTTGCAGAGAATACCTTGCTGAAAATCACTTGTCATTTCCTTCTGCTCCTCGTTGGGTTCGACACTCCTACTTATCGAAAGGACTACGATAGATCCTCCATAATTGTGGGTCATCAAGACTCTTTTCTGGCACCGTTACCGGGGAGTGAAGCACCTTTGGTAAGTGGAATTTGGTAAGGAAACATTTATATAGTGTGATGAAACTTACTGTCACTTGTTACTATGAAAAATTAATCCTTTGAGGGGTTTGTTTGGGGTATCTTCACCTCAACCGGAACCACAATTAGTTGCTCCTCAACCTACTCCACCTACTAAAAATATTTATTATGAAATTCCTTTGGGTATCATAGAGAAACTGCTAGCTAATTCTTATGCAGGAGATGGAACATTACCTCCCGGTATGCACCTAATCTATGTGGATAAAATTTGTGGATTATTTAAACTTGCAGGTATGTCGGAGGATGTTGTCAATGTCGGAGTAAATGACCACGAGTATCCTCATCAGCCCCCCATGGTATTTGAAGACATCAGGGCTGGCTGCACCCCTCACATCTCCTGGACGAACGGTCGACTTCCTGAGCCGGCTAGTCTAGGAGGCCGGCTACTAGAAGGCGGCAAGACCCTAGAAGGCGGCCACGGTGGGGCCGACTCCTAGCAGGCGGCCCCATGTTCCCTCAAAGTTTGCACCCACATAACCTCAATGGGACGGGGCGTGGCAACATTGCGACCTGCCACCCCCGAATACAGGCGGATCGTGGCCACAGTGCGGTGTACCAAGCGGACACCCCTCGCCCGGCGTGGCACTGCAGCCACGCGACCCGTGATATCACCCCCATCAGGAGGAGCCATGCTCCCACGACGGCCGGTCTGTATGGCCCGCAGGCGGCGGGCCCTACCCATCCACGAGCCCTAGAAGGCGGCAGCGGGAGCAGGCCGCCTCCCAGCAGGCGGCCTCCTCCCTCCTCGGAATCTGTGCGCCATTAACCAGATGAGCCGGGGAGTGGCTACAGTGAGCGCCCGCCAGGCGGCGGGACTGTAGCCACGCTCTCCCCGACAAAGCTTCCGTCATATGGGCAAGGGAACAGTACAAAGCGGTCGGCATGGCCCGCAGGCGGCGGGCCCTATCTGTTGGCCGAGTACCCAGCAGCCGGCGGGACCCACCAGGTGGCGAGCCCCAACAGCCGGCGGAGAAGCCGGTGTCCAGAGACACTGACGGCCGGGTCCTACACCCGGCCAGATTACCATTGTACCCCTGGGGGTAGGCCTATATAAACCCCCCAGGCCACCCCATGCAAAGGGTTCAGAACCTTAGAAGTCACATACACCACATAGAGAGAGTGGAGTAGAGCTAGCCTTGTTCTTCTTCCTCCTCTAGCCAAAACAGCTCAAGGAGCAACCTTGTAGCCACTCTATTGACATAGTGATCATGCGGAGACCCCACAGAGCAGGACTAGGGGTGTTATCTCCACGGAGAGCCCCGAACCTGGGTAAGATTCGCAGGCGTATGCGGTCTCACTCACTCCCGCTTCTAGAGCCCGGCGACGTACTCTTGTCCCCATCTATGAAAAGCCACCCCTGGCATATGTCGCACGATATCCCCGACATTTGGCGCCCACCGTGGGGCTAGGTGCACCGTCGTCCGGATACACGTTCTGGACGGGAACCCTCTTCCTTCCTGGTGAGCGCAGCCAGCCCGGCACGTCCGACGGCATTTGTGTTGACACGCTGCGTGGTGTGGAAGCCGCTTGCGCTGCAAGCTGACTCGCTGATCTCATCGGCGAGATCCGCCTCTCTGACGAGCCCACGCCCAACGCGGGAGCAGCCAGCTTCGAGAGCTGCCTTGTCGACCTCCTCGACAAGCTCAACATCGCCAACGAGCCGGCCTCCGACCTGGAGTCCGTCGAATCCACCGACCCGCCCGTCGACATGGTCATCGACACTGACGCCACACCTTCTGACGTCTTCCCCAGTGACGTGGTGGTCTTCGAGGATCTGCTCCCTGCCGCTGGCAGCAGCGCCAGCACCAGCACTATCACGGAGGTGCTATTCATCAGCCATGACGGAGCCTCCGATGGAGTCGGTCAGGACCCGTTGCAGGCGGAAATGCGGGACCTGTCCGCGCCCATAGCCACTGGTGCAAATGGCGAAATGCTGGAAGTGTGTCGTGTTGCACTCCTCGATGATAACCCACAAGTATAGGGGATCGCAACAACTTTCGAGGGTGGAGTATTCAACCCAAATTTATTGATTCGACATAAGGGGAGCCAAAGAATATTCTCAAGTATTAGCAACTGAGTTGTCAATTCAGCCACACCTGGATAACTTAATATCTGCAGCAAAGTATTTAGTAGCAAAGTAATATGATAGTAGTGGTAACGGTAACAAAAGTAACAAAAGCAAAAGTAAATATTTTTGGTGTTTTGTAGTGATTGTAACAGTAGCAACGGGAAAGTAAATAAGCGTAAACCAGTATATGGAAAGCTCGTAGGCATTGGATCGGTGATGGATAATTATGCCGGATGCGGTTCATCATGTAACAGTCATAATATAGGGTAACATGGAACTAGCTCCAATTCATCAATGTAATGTAGGCATGTATTCCGAATATAGTCATACGTGCTTATGGAAAAGAACTTGCATGACATCTTTTGTCCTACCCTCCCGTGGCAGGGGGGGTCCTAATGGAAACTAAGGGATATTAAGGCCTCCTTTTAATAGAGAACCGAACAAAGCATTAGCAAATAGTGAATACATGAACCTCAAACTATGGTCATCACCGGAGTGGTCCCGATTATTGTCACTGGGTTGCCGGATCATAACACATAGTAGGTGACTATACACTTGCAAGATAGGATCAAGAACACACATATATTCATGAAAACATAATAGGTTCAGATCTGAAATCATGGCACTCGGGCCCTAGTGACAAGCATTAAGCATAGCAAAGTCATAGCAAAATCAATCTCAGAACATAGTGGATACTAGGGATCAAACCCTAACAAAACTTACTCGATTACATGATAGATCTCATCCAACACATCACCGTCCAGCAAGCCTACAATGGAATTACTCATGCAGGGCGGTGAGCATCATGAAATTGGTGATGGAGGATGGTTGATGATGACGACGGCGACGAATCCCCCTCTCCGGAGCCCCGAACGGACTCCAGATCAGCCCTCCCGAGAGGTTTTAGGGCTTGGCGGCGGCTCCATATCGTAAAACGCGATGATTTCTTCTCCTTTATTTTTTCTCCCCGAAAGAAAATATATAGAGTTGGAGTTGGCGTCGGAGGAGCCTCAGGGGGCCCATGAGGTAGGGGGGCGCGCCCCCCAACCTCGTGGACAGGGTGTGGGCCCCCTGGTCTTCATCTTTAGCGAGGATTTTTTATTATTTTAACTAGATGTTCCGTGGAGTTTCAGGTCATTCCGAGAACTTTTGTTTTCTGCACATAAAACAACATCATGGCAATTCTGCTGAAAACAGCTTCAGTCCGGGTTAGTTCCATTCAAATCATGCAAGTTAGAGTCCAAAACAAGGGCAAAAGTGTTTGGAAAAGTAGATACGATGGAGATGTATCACTCGACAGCGCCAGCAAGCTGGCAACCATGACACGCCTCACCGAAGCCTACCAGCGCGAAATCGCCGCACCGTCTGCGGCACGCCGGCTGCTGGATAGCCCAGCTGCGTGGGCACGGTCTGGTAACGCGGCGCAGCCATCGCGAGCATGCTGGGGGCGACCGCCCAGTCTACGCCACGCGCATCAAGAACTTACGCGTTGCGCAGGCGGCAGTAGACGAGCTGGACCACCTGGAGGGCGACGAGCGTCGCTGCATGACGGAGCACGTCCAGCAGCTCATCGACGCGATCGCCTGCAGCAAGAAGCCGGCCGTCGCGTGGTGGAACCCGGCTTGCATGTCGAGAACCTCCTCCTCCCCCCGCCGAGAGCACGGTGTGACCTCCCGGACGCCGACAGCCGGCGCCGGCGACCGAAGAAACCAAGAGTCGGCTGCTAGCCGCAGCCGCACACGCATCACCATCAAGCGCGACCAAGACGGCAGCCCACGAGCAATGGAACGGTGGGACGATCATCCGCCTCCCCCGCATAGGGAGAGGTGCGCCTGTCCGGATCGACTGCCTGGCTCAATCCCTGGCAGTAGAAGAAGAAGATGCAATCGTCCCGCCTTGTTTCGGCCCCTGCATTCACGACGAGCCCTTCCCCAAAGGGTTCTCATTCCCTCGAGACACTCCCAAGTACAACGGCTCCGTGAAGCCGGAGGATTGGCTGGTTGAGTACTCCACCGCCGTCGGCATAGCAAACCGCAACAAGCGCGTTGCCGTGAAGTGTGTCCTGCTCATGCTCCAGGGCACGGCCCGGACATGGCTGAACAACCTCAAGCCCTACAGCGTCAACAGCTGGCTGGACTTCACCGAAGTCTTCATCCGCAACTTCACCAGCACCTACAAGCGGCCGCCCAAGCCCCGCCAGCTCTCTCTGTGCGTCCAAGGTCCGACCGAGTCCACCCGTAACTACTTGACACGGTGGGCTGAACTGGCAACTCCTGCGAAGGGGTGCACAAGGTGCAAGCCATAGAGTACTTCACTACCAGGTGCCGAGAGGGCACCCTACTCAAGCACCGACTCCTCTGCGACGAGCCGACCACACTCGACAAGCTGCTGATCATAGCAGACAAGTACGCCACTGCCGGCTCCTCCATGAACTCGGAGCACCGGGTAGACACGTCCAGGAAGGTGCTTCCTCTGGCCCCTCCAACGCCGGCTGGTGATTCCAGTCAGCGCCAGTAGTCGAACGACAACAAGCGCAAGGCCCCGCAGCCGGCTTCCACCAGCCGGCAGGTGGAGACAGTTGAAGACCAGCAGCCGGAGGGTCAGCCAGGCCCCAAGCGTCAGAAGGGCGGCAAGCCCGCTTGGTTGCCCACCTTCTCCTATGAGCAAACCCTCGATGCTCCCTGCAAGTTCCATAGCGGCGCGAAGCCATCCAAACACACCACTCGGAAGTGCCACTGGCTCACCCGAATTGCCAAGGGCGAAGGACTGCTGCCTCTGCCTGCTGGCCAGCTGGCTCCGCCTCCTTAGCAGTCGGCGGCCCGTCCAGTTGCCACCATCCAAGATGAATTCCCGGAAGAACACGGAGCCTATGTCGTCTTCACTAGTGTGGCCGACGACAGGCACAGCCGGCATCTGCAGCACCGTGAGGTGAATGTCGTCGCTTCAGAAGTCCTAGAGTTCATGCACTGGTCCGAGAGGCCCATCAGCTGGAGCCGTGCAGCCCACCCGGAGGTGATGCCTTCTCCGGGTTCCTGCGCCTTGGTGCTAGATGCCATCTTTTCAACAGAGAGGCAAGCTGCTCGCTTCTCCCGAGTCCTGATAGACGGTGGTAGCAGCATCAACATACTCTACTGTGACACCATGGAGAAGTTGTGCATCAAAGAGAAAAAACTCCAGCCCAGTCGGACTGTCTTCCATGGCATTGTACCTGGACTTTCCTGCTCACCAATCGACACGATCAAGATAGATGTCCTCTTCAAAGACAAAGATCACTTCCACCGTGAGCCATTTTGGTTTGAGGTCGTTGACCTGGAGATCCCTTACCACGCGCTCCTAGGCTGGTCAGCTCTAGCCAAGTTCATGGCAGTGTCGCACTATGCCTACCTCAAGATGAAGATGTCGGGTACCAAGGGCATTATCACCATAGCCGGCGACTACAAGAAGTCGACAGCATGTGCAGCCACCAGCAGTCGGCTGGCCGAGTCCCTTGTGATTGCTGCCGAGAAGAAGCTCCATGACCGGGTTGTGGCCTTGGCCAGCAAGCAGCCGGACCTATCACCAGACCCCAAGGAGTCAGAGTCCCAAGGCTCCTTCTAGCTGGCCAAAGAAACCAAGAAGATACCCTTGGACCCGGACCACCCGGAGAGGCACGCTGTCGTGGGGACCAACCTTGATAGCAAACAGGAAAGCGAGCTCATCGATTTCCTCCGTGAGAATTGGGACATCTTCGCAAGGTCTCCCAAAGACATGCCGGGTGTTCCGACGGATTTTGCTGAGCACAAGTTACATGTCAGATCAGATGCAAAACCACTCAAGCAACCCCTCCGTCGCCTGTCAGAAGAGAAGAGAAGAATTGTTGGTGAAGAGATCGCCCGCCTTCTGGCTGTCGGCTTCATCATGGAAGTGTTTTTTCCAGAATGGCTTGCCAACCCAGTCCTTGTACTGAAGAAGAACAACAAGTGGCACATGTGTATCGACTACACCAGCCTCAACAAAGCCTGTCCCAAAGATCCGTTTGCTCTGCCTCGGATAGACCAAGTGATTGACTCCACAGCCGGATGCGAGTTGTCGAGTTTTTTGGATGCCTACTCCGGTTACCACCAGATCAAACTGAACCCGGCCGTTCGGCTGAAGACCGCCTTCATCATACCATTCGGAGCCTTCTGCTACCTGACCATGACATTCTGCTTGAGAAATGCCGGTGCCACGCTCCAGCGTTGCATGCAGAAGTGCATTCTCAAGCAACTCGGCAGGAATGCCCACGTCTATGTTGACGACATTGTGGTGAAGACGGAAAAGCGCGGCACCCTCCTGGAAGATCTCAAGGAAACTTTTGATAATCTGTGCCGTTTTCAAATCAAGCTCAACCCAGAAAAGTGTGTCTTCGGAGTCCAAGTTGGCCAGCTCCTTGGCTTCCTTGTCTCAGAACGCGGCATTGAGTGCAACCCTGTCAAGATCAAGGCCATTGAGAGGATGGAGAGGCCCACCCGGCTGCGAGACGTCCAGAAGTTCACCGGATGCTTGGCATCCATTAGCTGCTTCATCAGTCGGCTGGGCGAGAAGGCTCTTCCCATATACCAGCTCATGAAGAAAACCACTCACTTTGAGTGGAACGACAAGGCGGATGAGGCCTTCCTCTAGCTCAAGAAGATGCTGACTACGCCGCCTGTCCTGGCGGCTCCGGTTTCTAAGGAGCCCATGTTCCTATACATCGCCGCCACCAGCCGGGTGGTCAGCACTGTCATTATGATCAAGCGCCCAGAGGATGGCAAGGCACAGCCGGTCCAGAGGCCCGTCTACTACCTGAGTGAGGTGCTGTCAGCCTCCAAGCAGAACTACCGCCATTACCAGAAGATGTGCTATGGCTTGTACTTTGCCGCCAAGAAGCTCAAGCAATATTTCCAAGAGCACTCTGTCATGGTCGTCTGCACCGCCCCACTTGCCGAGATCATAGGCAACAGAGATTCTTCAGGCGGGGTGGCCAAGTGGGCCATCAAGCTGGCTCCCTACACCATCTTCTACCAGCCTCGCACCGCCATCAAGTCCCAAGCGCTGGCGGACTTCCTCGTCGACTGGGCCGAGACCCAGTACCTGCCGCCAGCACCGGATTCTACCCATTGGCAAATGCACTTCGATGGCTCGAAGATGCGCTCCGGCCTGGGAGACGACATCGTCCTCACCTCTCCCAAAGGTGAAAAGCTTAGATACACGCTGCAAATTCACTTTTCCGCCTCCAACAATGTGGCCGAGTACGAGGCGCTCGTACACGGACTCCGACTGTCCAAGGAGATTGGCATTCGCCGGATTCTGTGCTACGACGACTCAGACTTGGTGGTCCAGTAGTCGTCAGGCGACTGGGACGCCAAGGATGCAAACATGGCGAGCTACCGCTTCCTCGTCCAGCAGACTAGTGGATACTTTGATGGGTGCGAGTTCCTTCACGTGCCACGAGCCGACAACAAGCAAGTTGACGCTCTAGCACGGATTGGCTCCACCCACCAAGCAACACCAGCCGACGTCTCCCTCGAGTGCCTCCGCAAGGCATTGATACGTGCATTTTGCATCATGCTTTTATATCGATATTTATTGCATTATGGGTTGTTATTTCAAATTATGTCACAATACTTATGCCTTTTCTCTCTTATTTTACAAGGTTTACATGAAGAGGGAGAATGCCGGCAGCTGGAATTCTGGGTTGGAAAAGGAGAAAATATTAGAGACCTATTCTGCACAACTCCAAAAGTCCTGAAACTCCAGAAAGTCAGTTTTGGAATATATTAAAAATATCAGGCGAAGAAAGCACTAGAGGGGGGCCACCCACCATCCACGAGGGTGGAGGGCGCGCCCCCTGCCTCGTGGGCCACCTGGCAGCCCCCGATGCCCATCTTCTGGTATAAGGTGTCTTCAGCCCTGAAAAAAATAAGAAGGAAGATTTCGGGGCGAAGCGCTGCCCTCTCGACGCGGAACCTGGCGAAACCAATCTAGGGCTCTGGCGGAGCTGTTCTGCCGCGGAAACATCCCTCCGGGAGGGAGAAATCATCACCATCATCATCATTATCATCGATCCTCTCATCGGGAGGGGGTTAATCTCCATCAACATCTTCACCAGCACCATCTCCTCTCAAACCCTAGTTCATCTCTTGTATCCGATCTTTGTCTAAAAACCTCAGATTGGTACATGTGGGTTGCTAGTAGTGTTGATTACTCCTTGTAGTTGATGCTAGTTGGTTTATTCGGTGGAAGATCATATGTTCAGATCCTTTATGCATATTAATACCCCTTTGATTATGAACATGAATATGATTTGTGAGTAGTTACGTTTGTTCCTGAGGACATGGGAGAAGTCTTGTTATAAGTAGTCATGTGAATTTGGTATTTGTTCGATATTTTGATGAGATGTATGTTGTCTTTCCTCTAGTGGTGTTATGTGAACATCGACTGCATGACACTTCACCATTGTTTGGGCCTAGAGGAAGGCATTGGGAAGTAATAAGTAGATGATGGGTTGCTAGAGTGACAGAAGCTTAAACCCTAGTTTATGCGTTGCTTCGTAAGGGGATGATTTGGATCCATATGTTTCATGCTATGGTTAGGTTTACCTTAATTCTTCTTTCGTAGTTGCGGATGCTTGCGAGAGGGGTTAATCATAAGTGATATGCTTGTCCAAGGAAGGGCAGTACCCAAGCACCGGTCTACCCACATATCAAATTATCAAAGTAACGAACGCGAATCATATGAGCATGATGAAAACTAGCTTGATTATAATTCCCATGTGTCCTCGGGAGCGCTTTCCTTTATATAAGAGTTTGTCCAGGCTTGTCCTTTGCTACAAAAAGTATTGTTCCACCTTGCTGCACCTTGTTTACTTTTGTTACTTGTTACTCGTTACGAATTACCTTATCACAAAACTATATGTTACCGATAATTTTAGTGTTTGCAGAGAATACCTTACTGAAAACCACTTGTCATTTCCTTCGCGCCTCCTCTGGGTTCGACACTCTTACTTATCGAAGGACTATGATAGATCCCCTATACTTGTGGGTCATCAAGACTCTTTTCTGGCACCGTTGCCGGGGAGTGAAGCGCCTTTGGTAGGTGGAATTTGGTAAGTAAAATTTTATATAGTGTGCTGAAATTTACTGTCACTTGTTACTATGGAAAATAATCCTTTGAGGGGCTTGTTCGGGGTATCTTCACCCTGACCAGTAGAGCAGAGATTTGCTCTCAACATACTGAACCTGCTGAAAATGTTTACTTTCAAATTCCTTCGGGTATGATAGAGAAACTGCTGGCTAATCCTTTTATAGGAGATGGAACATTACATCCCGATATGCACATAATGTATTTTGATGAAGTTTTTGGATTATTTAAGCTTGCAGGTATGCCTGAGGATGTTATCAAGAAGAAGGTCTTACCTTTATCTTTGAAGGGAAAGGCATTGACATGGTTTATGCTATGTGATGATATTGGATCATGGAACTACAACCGATTGAAATTGGAATTTCATAAGAAGTTTTACCCTATGCATCTGGTTCATCGTGATCGTAATTATATATATAATTTTTGGGCTCACGAAGGAGAAAGTATTGCTCAAGCTTGGGGGAGGCTTAAGTCAATGCACTAGTAGAAAACAGGGCTTTCGTCCAGGCCAGTTTAGCCCATTAGTCCCGGTTCAATCCAGAACCGGGACCAATGGAGCTATTTGCCCTGTTCAGGAGCCTGTGGGGCCGGCCGGGCCACATGGGCCATTGGTCCCGATTCGTCCGGACCTTTTGGTCCCGGTTGGTGGGACGAACCGGACCAATGGTCCTGCCCTGCCCACCACTATTGGTCCGGCTGGTGGCATGAACCGGGACCAAAGGCTTCCCTTTAGTCCCTGCTCATGCCACCAACCGGGCTAATGGTGCTGCTATATATAGCCCCTCAAGAGCAAGAGCAGAGCACACCTGCTCTATTTTTTCCGGCCGAGGGGAGAGGGCTTGGTGGTGCTCTAGCTCACCTCCTATGCACACAAGGTGTTGATGGAATGCCCGAGCCACACTACTTAAGGTTTCTCCTCTCCAAGCTCGACCGCCAAGCTCCATTTTCCTCAATATTTATCTAGGTTTAGCGGTCCGTCACGCCCGCCCCGCCTTCATCGCCGCCGATCACCGCGCCGATCTCATCGCCAAGACCACCGTGGTGAGCCTCTTGTTCTTATCTTCTTTCCGAAAGGAAAAATATTATTACTTGTTTGTTTAGATAGATACTTGTATTATTTTCTTACTTTTATTATTGCATCTTATATAGTGCGATGGTTTTGGTATCCGCCTCGCGGCCCTCGCCCCGCCTATGATTCGGATGTGGTATATATTATCTTTTCATAACTATTGGTTCATTTATTGTTTATGAAAATTATGCCACCAACGTGACATAGATTTTATTTATCTAGGAGGTTGTTGAACCGAAATTCCAACCGACCCTATTGTCGAGAGGTTAAATTTAGTTGAAGAAGAAAACAATTTCTTGAAGGAAAAATAAAAAACTTGAGGAGGAGAAGATGATATTGGAGTTGCATGTTATGGATGTCGCCGATGATCACAAGATCAAGATGGATGCAATGCGCTTGAAGATGAGAAAGATTAGAAAATATGCCATTCATACCGAGGCTTGGTATCATTATGTCGTTGGATCAGTTGTTACCTTGGTTGCGATTATGATCGATTTGTTTTCGCATTGAAATGTTTTACATAGTTTCAATGTATGGTTTAATTAATTTAGATGCTCGCAGAGCTTTATGTTGTTAGATGAGAACTATGTATGTACTTTGGTTTTATGTGATGATGAACTTCTATTAATTTGGTCACTTAATTATCTATTCATGATGTTCAGAATGATTTTTGACACACTTAATTATATATAATGCACGCAGATGAACCGCAATGGATGTACGGTGATGTATACACCTCCGAGTACATTAAGGGCGTGCATGATTTTCTCAAGTGGCTGAGGCAAACAAGCAGAATGGTTTTATGTGTTGTCCATGCCCTATATGTGGGAATACGAAGTCTTACTCGACCGGAAAATCCTTCACACCCACCTGCTTTACAAGGGTTTCATGCCACACTATAATGTTTGGACGAGGCACGGAGAAATAGGGGTTATGATGGAAGACGGCGAGGAAGAAGAGTACGATGACAACTATGTGCCCCTGAATACGGTGATGCTATCGAACATCAAGATGCACCAGACGATGTGCATGATGGTGCTGGAACGGGCGAAGCTGCTGAAGATCAAGAGGAACCAGACGATGTGCCCGATGATGATGATCTCCGCCTGGTCATTGTCGATGCAAGGACACAATGCGAAAGTCAAAAGGAGAAGCTGAAGTTCGATCGCATGTTAGAGGATCACAAAAAGGGTTGTACCCCAATTGCGAAGATGGCAACACAAAGCTTGGTACCGCACTCAATTGCTGCAGTGGAAGGCAGAGAATGCTGTGCTCGATAAAGGATTTGAGAAGCTACTCAAAATAATGAAGAAGAAGCTTCCAAAGGATAACGAATTGCCCGACAAGACATACGCAGCAAAGAAGGTCGATGCCCTCTAGGATTGGAGGTGGAGAAGATACATGCATGCCCTAATGATCTGCATCCTCTACCATGGTGCCTACAAGGATCTGAACGATGCCCGGTATGCGTGCATTGCGTATAAGATCGACGAGATGACCTCGGTGATGTTGACGGCAAGCCTCCTGTGAAGAGGGTTCTGCGAAGGTGATGTGGTATGCTCCTATAATACCACGGTTGAAACGTCTGCTCGTAAACGGAGAGCATGCCAAGTTGATGCGATGGCACAGTTGAGGACCGTAAGAAAGACGGAAGTTGAGAGCACCCACGACGGGTCGCAGTGGAGAAAAATCGAGAGAAAGTATCGGGATGAGTTTGCAAAGGACCCAAGGAACGTATGGTTTGCTTTAAGCGCGGATGGCATTAATCCTTTCGGGAGCAGAGCAGCAATCACAGCACTCGCCCGTGACTCTATGTATGTATAACCTTCCTCCTTGATGTGCATGAAGCGGAAGTTCATTATGATGCCGTTCTCATCCAAGGCCCTAAGCAACCCGGCAACGACATTGATGTGTACCTAAGGCCATTAGTTGAAGAACTTTACAGCTGTGGAATGGAAATGGTGTACGACGTGGGATGAGCACAAAAGGAGGAATTTGACCTAAAGGCGTTGTTGTTCGTGACCATCAACGATTGGCCCGCTCTCAAGAACCTTTAGGATGACAAACAAGGGATACCACGCATGCACGCACTGTTTACTTGACACCGATAGTATATACCGGAAGCTGCAGGAAGAATGTACCTGGCTATCGCCGATTTCTTCCGACCAACCATCAATGTCGAAAGAAAGGCAAGCATTTCAAAGCGAGGCAGATCACCGAAGAAGCCCGCCATGCGCATCGGTGATCACGCATTTGCTATGGTCAATGATTTACACGTAATCTTTGGAAAGGGTCCCGCGGACTAGCTGTTCAATGACGCCGAGAATCACGCACCCATGTGGAAGAAGAAATCTATATTTTGGGACCTACCTCACCGAAAGACCTAGAGGTCCGCTTCTTCGATCGACGTGATGCACGTGACGAAGAACCTTTGCGTGAACCTGCTAGGCTTCTTGGGCGGTATGGGAAGACAAAAGATACACCGAGGCACGAGAGGACCTGCAACGCTTGTAACGTAAAAAAGAGGGCATGCCTCGAAGCAAGATGAAGGTCCCGCCAGCTACGCCTTACGAAGAAGAGAAAGAAATATTCTTTCAATGCCTGCTCAAGATGAAGGTCCCGACTGGCTTTCGTCAATATAAAGGGAATAATAAATATGCCGAGAGAAAAGTTCCGTAACCTAAAGTCTCATGACTGCCACGTGATTATGACACAATCGCTTCCGTTGCATTGAGGGGCTTCTACCGAAAACGTCCGATTAGCCATTGTGAAGCTATGTGCATTCCTCAATGCAATATCTCGTAAGGTGATCGATCCAGAAATCGTATCAACGCTAAGGAGTGATGTGGCGAATGTCTTGTCGGTTTCGAGCTGGTGTTCCCACCATCCTTCTTCAATATCATGACGCACATCCTAGTTCATCTAGTCGACGAGATTGTCATTCTGGGGCCCGATTTCTACACAATATGTACCCTTTGAGAGGTTCATGGAGTCCTAAAGAAATATGTTCAGAATCGCACTAGGCCGAAGGAAGCATCTCCATGGGCCATCAAACAGAGGATGTCATCGGGTTTTGTGTTGACTTCATTCCTGGCCTTAAGAAGATAGGTCTCCCTAAATCGCGGTATGAGGGGAGACTGACCGAAAAGGCACGCTTGGAAGAGACTCAATAATATGCAGGACGGATATTCTTGGTCTCAAGCACACTACACGCTTCTATAGAACTCTACCTTGGTGACCCAGATGTCGATGAACACAAGAACATCAAGGCCCAAACACCCGGAGCAAAGGCGACGATCGGATTACATGTGAACACATCAGACTTTCAGCAGTTGGTTGGAAACACGCCCTAGAGGTGACAAGACTGTTTGTGATGAGCTGTACTTGTTGTCCAGGGACCATCTTCGATGTAATGATTTGGAAAGGATACGAGATAAATGGGAATACATTTTACACGATTGACCAAGATGAAAAGAGCACCAACCAAAACAGCGGTGTCCGCTTGATGCAGCAACCGACAAGGAAATGACACATATTATGGTTACATAGTAGACATATGGGAACTTGACTACGGAGTAGATTTTAAGGCCCTTTGTTTAAGTGCAAGTGGGTCAATCTGTCAGAGGGAGGCGGGTACAGTGTAGACCCACAAGACGGAATGACAACAAGGATCTAAAAATCTTGGGTACACCGACGAACCGCTCGTCCTAGCCAATGATGTGGCACAGGTTATCTATGTGAAGGACATGTCTACTGCATCGAGGAAAAGAAAAGATAAGGAAGCTTAATACATCATACAATGAGCCAAAGCGCCACATAGTTCTTTTCAGAAAAGGGACATCCCGGGAGTGGAGGGCAAGATGACATGTCTCAAGAGTATGAAAAGTTTCATGAAATTCCCCTTCAAAGTCAAGGCTGACCCAAGCATCCCGATAAACGATGAAGATTATCCATGGTTACGCACAATAAGCAAACGACACAAGCGAAGAAAAAGTGAAGACTTTCTCCGCAACTATTATGATGATACCATGCCAACTTTGTAATGCATTTAGTATGATACCATTGTCCGCTTTGTACATGCACATGCTATGCCAACTTTTTCAGAGTTCATTTGAAAACTATGAATTTGAAAACCTCGCCAACCAAGGGCGCCACACCGTTTATAAGCCCGCCCTCTACACACCGCTTTGTTGTAAGCGTAAACAAAATAAAATAAATAAAGCAACAAAGAAAAAAAAAAAGTGTTTTCAAATTTGAAAACTAATGGCACTAACAGAAAGTTTATAATTTTTCTAAAACTAAAAGCAAAAAGAATTAAAAATAAAGAAAAAACAACAAAAATAAATAATGCAGAAAACAGAACAAAAAACTGAAAAAAAAAATAGCAACAATAAGTATTTTGTTGTAAGTAGAAACAAAATAAAATAAATAAAGCAACAAAGAAAACAAAAAAGAGTTTTCAAATTTGAAAACTAATGGCACTAACAGAAAGTTTATAATTTTTCTAAAACTAAAAGCAAAAAGAATTAAAAATAAAGCAAAAAACAACAAAAACTAAATAATGCAAAAAATGAACAAAAACTGAAAAAAAATAAAAATAGCAACAATAAGTATTTTGTTGTAAGTAGAAACAAAATAAAATAAATAAAGCAACAAAGAAAATAAAAAAGAGTTTTCAAATTTGAAAACTAATGGCACTAACAGAAAGTTTATAATTTTTCTAAAACTAAAAGCAAAAAGAATTAAAAATAAAGCAAAAAACAACAAAAATAAATAATAATGCAGAAAACAAAACAAAAAACTGGAAAAATAGTGTCACCATCGGGCCCCCACGGCCTGAATACGACTAGAAACCCTACATGGGCCAGATTCAGGCCTGCAGGAGGCCAAGTAGGCCCATAGGCACATAACTAGTGATAGATTAGGCTCGAAGTCAGCAGTTGAGAGGAGCTCGAGAGGGTGGCGCAGCAGCGCTTATAAACCACTCTCGAGCTCTCTCAACTAGCAAGGTGGGACTAAACTTTTGGGTGGGCAGCACAGGCCTTTGGTCCGGTTGCCAGGCACCAACCGACTAAAGGGGTTTAGTGTTGTTGGTGCCACGACTGGACTAATGCCCTCTTTAGTCCCGGTTGGTGCCACCAACCGACCAAAGGCTGCCGCTTCCCGCCTTTGGGCTGCTGAAAATTGGTTTTGGTCCCGTTGGTGGCACCAACCAGGACTAAGCAGGGCATTAGTCCCGGTCGTGGCACTAACCGACCAAAGCCTTTTCTATATAAGCAAAGACTTGGCGTTTTTCAGATTTCATCGCCAGCCTCCTGCCCGGACGACGCCGCCAGCTGCCCGAGCTCACCCCGACAACGCTCGCCAGTCGCCCTGCCTCGCTCGTCGCCGCCGCCCCGCCCATGCCCCGTGCTCGGCCTCGCCTCGCCTCGCTCTGCCCTGTCCCGCCTGGCCGCCTCGCCTGCCCCTCACATGAGAGCAGCCCTGCTGTTTTAATGTTTAAGCTCTTTTTTTTTATTTTATGCTCTGTTTTTTATGTTTTAATTTTTTGTTCATATGTGATGTATATGTGTATGTGGCTATAATGTATATGTGTATGTGAACAATGCAAAAGATAGTATTTTAGAAAATTAGGATTTTTTTCTGTTCATAGATTTTTTGGTGATATTAATTATTGTAAATATGCAAATGTTTGTATATTCATATGAACAATGAATTAGGCAATACTACTTCATGTATTTTTAAGAAGGAAAAGAAGAAAAGAATGAGAGGAAAAGGAAATAAGAAGAGGAAGAAAGGAGAAGAAGAGGGAGAGGAAGAAGAGGAGAAATAAATAAGAAGAAGAAAAGAAGAAAAGAAGAGGAGAAGAAGAAAGGAATAGAGGAGAAGAAGAAAAAATAGAAAAAAATCTATTTTTTCTTCTTCTCCTCTATTCTTTTCTTATTCTCCTTTTTTTTCTTCTTCTTTTTCTTCTTCTTCTTCCTTCTTCCTTCTTCCTCTTTTCTTCCTTTTCCTTATTTTCCTTTCTCGAGGGATAAGAAGAAAAAGAAGAGGAGAAGAAGAAAGAAAGGAATAGAGGAGAAAGAAGAAACTTTGACACGAGGGGGGTACCGATACCCCCTCCCCGATAACATTATTTTCCCATGTATATGTATGTTGCGTCGTTGTCGATATAACGAGGGTGTCGAGGATCGCCGAGGGTCGAGGGTCGGGAACTAGGGTAGAGGGTCGAGGTCGTTAAGGGGTCAAGGGTCAAGGTTTCAGGTTGAGGGTTCCTATAGTGTCAAAGTATTGAAGAAATCCATGGTTTCATCATTAGCCGGAAGTAACCATGGCATGATGGTATGAAGTCCTCCAAAGTTATTTCGAATGGAGTCCGGATAGGATAATTTGCCTTTTGTACTAATCTCGCAAAGGCCTTTCAAATAACGATATTCGAAGGTTCTTGCTGAACTTTGTACCAAAAGCTTAATTATCCTATCTCGGGACTCCGCTCCAAAATAACTTTGGAGAGCTTCGCACCATCATGCACCTGCATTTTCGCCTAATGATGAAGACATGGTTTTGTTGAATCCTTTGACACTAGGCAACCTCCCGACCCTCGGCGATCCTCGACCTTGACCTCGACCGCCGGGCGATCCACGAACCTCTACTCCTCATCACAAGCGCCGATGCCCACGCCACTTGTGGGACATAGATGTAGTGTTCAACGCCGACCCCTCCCGATAGCTTCAACACGTGGGGGGTCGATATTACCCTCCTAGCTTGAAGCTGCCTCGAGGCCACCCCTAACCCTTGAAGCGTTGTCGAGGCCACCCCAAACCCTAGAGAAGCAGCGCCGAGGCCACTAATATGATTCCTTATTGTGATTAGCTAGCTAGTTCTACGCTTGCCACTAATATATCCATATCTGTCATGTTTGAATAATAATTGCCATGTTGTAAATATTTTTAGAAACTATGGACACCCCCGAGACGAAGCACAAGAAGCGTTGTTGAGGGACATAATCGCACAAGGAAGTGATGCCGCCTGCTCATTGATGTTTCTCAACGACAACGATGGTCCGGAAGGAGAGGGTGAAGAAGCAGCTGGCTATGATTTACATGGTCTCGATGACCCAATGCCGTGCAAGAAGGAGAGGGTGAAGAAGTAGACCGTGAGGACGGCTCCGTGATCACCAAACCGAGTCCGCCAGTATATATATTAGTTAAGCCTGTGCTGACTAGCTCTCGCCTTTGTTTTGGTATGTACACATATTAATTAACTCTCGCCTTTGTTCTTTTTCTAGCCCTCCGGATCGAGCACAACTTCGTAAAGAGACGAGGCCCAAGAAAAAGTTGAGCTCGGATGAAAAGTTTGAGATCATACAAATCGCGCGACGGCCAACCGATTGAACCCTACCGACAAAGAAGGCATTTGTTGCTCGGTGTGGGGTTACGGTTAGGGACAAGATCCCGATCAGCATCCACCAATGGTATAAGCCTAAGAACGAAGACCCCGAGGTGTCTTGTGTCAATGATATGCGAAAAATGATCTTTGACCGAGCTAAAGTCAAATTTTACCCTACCGCTAGAGGATGATCCGAGAAGCCAGTAATAGAGCCATTAATCAAGTCTTTTGCTCTTAAGAAGATGGCAGAACTATTCAGGAATTGGAAGAAAGAACTCAATACGTATGTCAAAAAAATGAGACACCAGAATTCAAGGGCAAATATGAGAAGATCGAGATGATCGCCCGCATTTGTGGCCTACAAGACATCGAAAAGAGTAAAAAGATGTCGGCGATAAACAAGAGAAATGCTGCGAAGAAGAAGCTTCACCATCGACGGGTCGTGGCTACCTCGTAGTTCGCCTAAGTGTGCCAAGGCTGAGAATGATCTACTTGATAAAGGGATCAAACCAGAGACAATGAATCGCCAGACCGCTGTCGGACTTGGTTCTTCGGGCCGGCAGATCCTTGGACCCTATAATAGGGAAGTGCATTTGGACGGACGAACAATTGGACATACCAGTCAAGAGGCTTCAGCAATATATTGAAGCAGCAAAGGCAAGGGAAGTTCGTTCAGATGTGGAGAAGGACGAGCTCACAATGGCCCTCGGAATCTCGAGCACCTCGGACGGACACGAGGCACGCCAGTTCGCTTCGTGGAAGGCTAGATTTCGGACGCAGGGGTTACAAAACCCATGAGAGGAGGAAGAAACCGGAGCAGAGCCAAATGCAAGCGCTGCACGAAAGGGTAATGGGGCTAGAGGAACGAGAAGAGGAACGCGAAGCAGCAGATCGCAGCAAATGACCTGCTGAAGCTTCCCCGGTTACCCCGCCATCTCAGCGGAGAAGCAGCGTGGCTTCCACCGAGCTGCTTCAGCCGAGCAGCATGCCTTGACGGCTCCGCCAGCTATCCCGTGGATGCTATCACGGATGCTGAAAATTGCCACCTTATGGCGCAATGGAGCAATTTGAAGGTCAAGGCGGTTGTTGTCTCTGCTTATCCTACTAAACCCGACTCAACTTTTCACCGCCGGCCGATTCCGTATGATATGCTAAGGTGATGGTCGATGAAATAACGGAGGGATTTGAGGACCTCCGCTTGACCACCCTACCGTGAAGGGGAGTATCGGTTGGGTTCTCGCTCAAGACTCCATGCCTATGGCGGAAGGATCTCATCAACCTTCCGAACTCGACGCCTCCACCTCCTCCTCCTCCTCCGGCGAGTCAGGGCACTCCGCCTCCTCCATCGCCTCCTCCTTCGGGCGAGTGACGATCAGGCACTCGGCCGGCTCCTTCTCGGCGCGCTGGCGACACTCCGCCTCCTTCTCCGCCTCGCACCGGCGCGCCCGAGCACCCAGCCTCCTCCTTCTCCGCCTCGCCGGCAAGGGCGGAAGAGACCCGCCCCGCCAGGGTGCTCCGCGCGTCGTAGTCCTTCTCCTCCGCCTCGTAAGCAAGGAAAGAAGACATCTGCTCCGTCTGCTCCGCCGGCGTCTAGCAAGACAGCCAAAGGCGGAGGAGATACAGATTCGGTCCTTCTCTCAAGACTGCAGAAGTTACTGCACGAGAGGAGCGAGGAGGAAACGCGAAGATCGCGCAGACCAAGTGGATGACTGGTTTCAAGGGTTGAGAGCAAAGAGACATCCACCTCCGGAGGAGAAGGTAGATCCGTGAAAGCGGCGCACTCTGGCTGCCCCGACAAAACCACCCAAGTCTCCGCCGAAAGGCAACTATGAGCGCATTATTGGAAAGGCATTTGCAAACGGAGAGGTCGGGAAGTATCGCAATGATCAAAGGATGAAAGAACGACGAGCTGGGAAACAAATTGCCCAGCTCGGCGAACAAGCCGGCAATCGTGCCCCCCTCTCAAGGTGCCTCCTAGCGACATCGCCGATCCGAGGATGGTGCCCGTTATGGCAATCCTGTAGATTACCTGCCCGACGATGTACATTATGATTTCTTGAGGTGCAGATACAAAGATACGAGTACGGGAAGCCTCTCGTCAAAGATGAAAGTTCTCTATCAACGATGATGCTAAGATTGCATGATTGGTACATGAAAACCTGCAAAGATTCCGGGGAGGAGTACTTTGTATGTGAGAGTTAAAGGAGCATGACCTCCTTGGAATTGAATTGTTGCCTATTCCATTTGAGGAGTTCTATCAGTTTTCAATCAATTGGCCCTCGATAAAGCAACGGTCACCTGCTATCGTCTGTAAGTAGTACTACTTCGTCATTAAGTCTCTATATAACTCAGCCCTTTCATTGCATGTATTTATAATTATCCTCACTATATTATGCAGATTGAAGATCGCCGAATTGAAGAAAAGACAAGTGGGTGATATTGGGTTCATTAACACATATCTCATAGATGCAACTGAGGTTAAATTTCGTGCCGAAGATACCGAGGCCAACTTGCTACAATCGTTGGTAATAAATGAACACAAAGATATAATACTCTTTCCTTACAACTTCAAGTGAGTGTTACTGTCTTGTGGCATATTCGGTTTCCTTATTAGTCCAGGTTATAGTAATGTAATATTGATGAGTTATGCATGTGTGCAGCTACCACTATATTCTCCTAGAGATTAAGCTTGAGAAGGAGTAGTAACTGTCTTAGACTCCAAGCTTAAAAGATCCCAAGGAGTATGCGGACATGACTGAAATGCTCGAGAAGTAAGTTAAATCGATCATTATCCACCATATCAGCAACTTTGTTCATTTCTGATATCAAGTAATTGTTTTCTTTGTATGGCAGGGCTTGGAGAAAATTCACCAAAAAGCTCCGGACTACCAAGAAGCTGCAATTTAGACACCAAAGTAAGTACTATATAGTAGCATATTCCACGCGCATCTCCTAGTGATTCAAGCGCTAGTTTCATCAATACCATTTAGCATGCTTGCTAATTATCAGTTTGATTGACCTCTGTTTCTTGTAAAGTGGTTGTGGCAGGAACAAGGGAATGATTTCTGTGGATACTACATTTATGAGTCCATCCGCCACACGACCTGTGAGAGGGCTACTCCGACAAACAATATGAAGTGCGTAAATAAAATATTCACAATTTTATTTTATTACCATCATTTGTGTTGAGTTTCATTCATATATATATATATATATATATATATATATATATATATATATATATATATATATATATATATATATATATATATATATGTATGTATTGACCCTTTCTTAAAATTAGATGTTTCGAAGCGGGATGAACTCCTAGCACCAGATCGCATGCAGCAATTCAAGAGGAATTGGCGGCATTCTTTCTTGACCACGTGATCGCTGAAGACGGAGAATACTATGTGGACCACGATCCGTATTGTAAAAGATAATTATTGTATATATGTAGCCGGTAGTGTCGGATAGATATACGAGAACTTGTTGTTCGACAAATCTCGGAGAAGGAGAGGTGGTCGATATCACTTCTCTCTGTATGCATATATGTTCATGACGATCTTCATTTGTTTAATTACTAGCTAGCTAGCGTGTCTAGCTAGTCCTCTCTATATGTATGTATAGTACGAAGGCCGACCAAGCACGGACAAAAGAGAGGACACTTTTCTATTAATTAGCTAGCTATAGCACAATATATGAAACACCTAAATTAACCCCCAAAACCCCCAAACCCCCCTTTCAAAAAAAAACAAAACCACAGCCATAGAAATGTCGACGCGTGGATGTTTATTGGTCCCGGTTGGTGCCACCAACCGGGACCAAAGGCCCTCCCGCCTAGGCTCGCCGGACAGGCCACGTGGAGGTCCGTCGGTCCCGGTTCGATTGAACCAGACTAAAGGGCAGTAGTATTAGTATCGACCCTTTAGTCCCGGTTCATGAACCGGGACTAAAGGCCCTCACCAACCGGGTCAATAGGCCCCTTTTCTACTAGTGATGTTATATTTATGCCCCAATCATGATCTCTCAAGAGAAATTATTATTCAAAAATTTTATGCTCGGCTTTCTTTCAATAATCGCTCCATGCTCGATACTTCTTGTACTGGTTCTTTTATGATGAAGACTATTGAATTCAGATGGGATTTATTGGAAAGAATTAAATGTAACTCTGAAGATTGGGAACTCGACGAAGGTAAGGAGTTAGGTATAACATCTAAGTTTGATTGTGTTAAATCTTTTATGGATACCGATGTTTTTCGTGAATTTGGCACTAAATATGGACTTGACTCTGAGATAGTAGCTTCTTGCTATGAATCATTTGCTACTCATGTTGATCTCCTTAAGGAGAAGTGGTTTAAATATCATCCTCCCATTAAAGTAAAAGTAGTTGGACCTATTAAAGTTGAAGAAAAGACTATCATTTATGATGTTGATCCTATTGTTCCTACCGCTTATATTGAGAAACCACCTTTCCTTGTTAGAATAAAGGATCATGCTAAAGCTTCAACTGTTGTTCGTAAGAGTAATGCTAGAACATCTACACCCTTTGAGAAAATTAAAGTTGAACCTCGTATTGCTATGGTTAAGGATCTCTTGGTCGATAATATTGATGGGCATGTTATTTACTTCTGTAATGAAGCTGCTAGAATTGCTAGACCTGATACTAAAAATAAACATAGACCTGTTGTCGGCATGCCTGATGTTTCTGTTTATATAGGAGATCATTGTTATCATGGCTTATGTGATATGGGTTCTAGTGCGAGTGCAATACCTCATTCCTTATACAAAGAAATTATGCATGATATTGCACCCGCTGAGATAGAAGATATAGATGTTACAATTAAGCTTGCGAATAGAGATACTATTTCACCAATTGGGATTGTTAGAGATGTTGAAGTCTTCTGTGGAAAGTTAAATATCCTACTGATTTTCTTGTTCTTGGTTCTCCACAAGATGACTTTTGTCCCATTATATTTGGTAGACCCTTCTTGAATACTGTTAATGCTAGGATAGATTGCGTAAAAGGATATTGTTCTTTGTTGGTTCGGGGATATGTCTCATGATTTTAATTTTGCTAAATTTCGAGACAACCCCATGATAACGAATTGCCTAGTAAAGATGAAATTATTGGTCTTGCTTCTATTGTCGTGCCTCCTAATGATCCTTTAGAACAATATTTGGTAGACCATGAAAATGATATGTTTATGAATGAAAGAAGGGAAATAGATGAAGTATTCTTTAAACAAGGACCTATTTTGAAACACAACTTGCCTGTTGAAATTCTAGGGGATCCTCCTCCACCCAAGGGAGATCCCGTGTTTGACCTGAAACATTACCTGATACTCTTAAATATGCTTATCTTGATGAAAAGAAGATATATCATGTTATTATTAGAGCAGGAAGAGGAGAAATTATTGAAAACTCTGAAGAAGCACCGTGCTTCTATTGGATATACTCTTGATGATCTTAAGGGCATTAGTACCACTCTATGCCAGCACAAAATAAAATTGGAGAAAGACGCTAAACTGGTTGTTGATCACGAACGACGGTTAAATCCTAAGATGAAAGAAGTGGTAAGAAATAAAATACTAAAGCTTCTGCAGGCAGGTATAATTTATCCCGTTGCTGATAGTCAGTGGGTAAGTCATGTCCGTTGTGTCCCTAAGAAGGGAGGTATTACTGTTGTTCCTAATGATAAAGATGAATTGATCCCAGAAAGAATTGTTACAGGTTATAGAATGGTAATTGATTTCCGCAAATTGAATAAAGCTACTAGAAAAGATCATAACCCTTTACCTTTTATTGATCAAATGCTAGAAAGATTATCCAAACATACACATTTTTCGCTTTCTAGACGGTTATTCTGGTTTCTCTCAAATACCTGTGTCTAAAGAGGATCAGGATAAGACCACTTTTACCTGCCCTTTCGGTACCTTTGCTTATAAACATATGCCTTTTGGTTTATGTAATGCACCTGCTACCTTTCAAAGATGTATGACTACTATATTCTCTGACTTTTGTGAAAAGATTGTTGAGGTTTTCATGGATGATTTCTCCGTGTATGGAACTTCTTTTGATGATTGCTTAAGCAACCTTGACCGAGTCTTGCAGAGATGTGAAGAAACTAATCTTGTCTTGAATTGGGAGAAGTGCCACTTTATGGTTAATGAAGGTATTGTCTTGGGGCATAAAATTTCTGAAAGAGGTATTGAAGTTGATAAAGCTAAAGGTGATGCTATTGAGAAGATGTCGTGTCCTAAGGACATTAAAGGTATAAGAAGTTTCCTTGGTCATGCCGATTTTTATAGGAGGTTCATTACAGACTTCTCAAAAATTTCTAGGCCTATGACTAATCTCTTACAAAAAGATGTTCCTTTTGTCTTTGATGATGATTGTGTAGAAGCATTTGAAATACTTAAGAAAGCCTTGATTTCTGCACCTATTGTTCAGCCACCTGATTGGAATTTACCCTTTGAAACTATGTGTGATGCTAGTGATTATGCTGTAGGTGCTGTTCTAGGACAAAGGGTTGATAAGAAATTAAATGTTATCTAATATGCTAGTAAAACTCTGGATAATGCCAGAGAAATTATGCTACTACTAAAAAAGAATTTTTGGCAGTTTGTATTTGCTTGTGATAAGTTGAGACCTTATATTGTTGATTCTAAAGTAACTGTTCACATTGATCATGCTGCTATTAGATATCTTATGGAAAAGAAAGATGCCAAACCTAGACTTATTAGATGGGTTCTCTTGCTACAAGAATTTGATTTGCATATTATTGATAGAAAGGGAGCTGAGAACCTCGTTGCAGACAACTTGTCTAGGTTAGAGAATGTTCTTGATGACCCACTACCTATTGACGATAGCTTCCCTGATGAACAATTAGTTGTCATAAATGCTTCACATACTGCTCCATGGTATGCTGATTATGCCAATTACATTGTTGCTAAATTTATACCACCTAGTTTCACATACCAGCAAAAGAAAAAGTTTTTCTATGATTTAAGACAATACTTCTGGGATGACCCACACCTTTATAAAGAAGAAGTAGACGGTGTTATTAGACGTTGTGTACCTGATCATGAATAGGAACAGATCCTACGCAAGTGTCACTCCGAGGCTTATGGAGGACACCACGCTGGAGATAGAACTGCACATAAGGTATTGCAATCCGGTTTTTATTGGCCTACTCTTTTCAAGGATGCCCGTAAGTTTGTCTTGTCTTGTGATGAATGTCAAATAATTGGTAATATTAGTAGACGTCAAGAAATGCCCATGAACTATTCACTTGTTATTGATCCATTTGATGTTTGGGGCTTTGATTATATGGGACCGTTTCCTTCCTCTAATGGGTATACACATATTTTAGTTGTTGTTCATTATGTTACTAAGTGGGTAGAAGCTATTCCAACTAGTAGTGCTGATCATAACACCTCTATTAAGATGCTTACATAAGTTATTTTTCCGAGGTTTGGAGTCCCTAGATACTTAATGACTGATGGTGGTTCACATTTTATTCATGGTGCTTTTCGTAAAATGCTTGCTAAGTATGATGTTAATCATAGAATTGCATCTCCATACCATCCACAATCTAGTGGTCAAGTAGAACTAAGTAATAGGGAGATTAAATTAATTTTGCAAAAGACTGTTAATAGATCTAGAAACAATTGGTCCAAGAAACTTGATGATGCATTATGGGCCTATAGAACTGCATATAAAAATCCTATGGGTATGTCTCCGTATAAACTGGTTTATGGAAAAGCATGTCACTTACCTCTCAAACTAGAACATAAGGCATTCTGGGCCATTAAAGAGCTCACTTATGATTTCAAACTTGTCGGTGAGAAGAGACTATTTGACATAAGCTCGCTGGATGAGTGGAGAACCCAGGCCTATGAGAATGCCAAATTGTTTAAAGAAAAAGTTAAAAGATGACATGACAAAAGGATACAAAAGCGTGAGTTTAATGTATGTGATTATGTTCTGCTATACAACTCTCGTTTAAGATTTTTTGCGGGAAAAATTCTCTCCAAATGGGAAGGTCCTTACGTTATCGAGGAGGTCTATCGTTCTGGTGCCATAAAAATCTACAACTTCGAAGGCACAAATCCAAAGGTGGTGAACGATCAACGAATCAAACATTATATCTCAGGTAATCCCATAAATGTTGACACCAATGTTATTGACACCGTAACACTAGAGGAGTACATAAGGGACACTTTCCAGAATGTTTCAGACTCCAAAAAGGAATAGGTATGTGATACGGTAAGTAAACCGACTCCAAAACAGGTCTAATAGCAGTTTTTCTCTATTTTGGAATATTAAAAAATAGGAAAATAAGAAGTAGTCCGAAAGGGACACGAGGCACCCACGAGGGTGGAGGGCGTGCCCTACCCCCTAGGCGCGCCCCCTGCCTCGTGGGCACCTTGTGTGCCCTCCGGACTCCGTTTTCTTGCACGATACTTCTTTTGGTCAGTAAAAATTCATTATATAATCTCCCAAAGGTTTTGACCACCGTACCATGACACAATCCTCTGTTTTTGTTTTGAGTTGTTTCTACCGCAGATTAGAGCAAGATGTCTTCTCAAGAGTCAGTCGGGGAGAGTCGACTGTCTCATCCGACACCGGGCCAGGAGCAAATAGTGATGCTGACCACTTTGGGCCATCAACAGAGGAAGAGATGGAGGCCGACTTAAAAAGGATAGATGCCATGGAGGAGGATCAAGAAGTTACCTCTCGTCTCCAAGCCAGATTCATGATGGAGGAACTTCAGAGCTTAGCAATTCCAAACTTGGTCATCCCTCCCAATGTTAAATTTCTTTCTTATGAAAATATGAAAAAGAGTGTTACGTGTTCTCCCGCAGCTATGCAACATCCATGGGTGAAAGGAGCTTTGGCCGTCACGGGTAAGCTCCGAAGGGAAATAATGGATCTCAAGCAGCAAGTCAATAAGCTCGAGGAAGGGAATCATATCCTAAGGGGCATCATCGCCAAGAATATCACATCACCACCTCCGAAGAAAGAGACATAAACACATGGGTATGGGAACTCCCCTTGGCAACTGCCAAGCTTGGGGGAGGTGCCCTGGTATCGTATCACCATCACACTTCTATCTTTACTGCTTTTCTTAGTTCGATCCTTTTGGTTATATCTTGATCTAGTAGAATAAAGTTCAGTATGATCTAGCTTTGAGTTTTTGTGTTGATCCTTATCTATGTAATCGAGTCTGTGAGCTATATATAATAAAGATTAGTGTTGATTCAAGGGCTTGGTTATCTTGCTATGATCTTGAGGGAATAAAAGAAGAAAGAATAATAGAAAGAACAAAAAGAAATAAAGAGATCATATTGATCTTATGGAGAGTAATGACTTCACATATAAAGAGTATGATGAATAAAAGTTGTTGAGAGTTGACAAACATAGTTTTGGTCATCGTTGCAATTAATAGGAAGTAATGAAGAAAGAGATGTTTTCACATATAAATATACTATATTGAACATCTTTTACGATTGTGAGCACTCATTAAAATATGACATGCTAAAAAGTTGATGTTGGACAAGGAAGACAACGTAATGGGTTATGTTTTCTTATATCCAAAATAAATTATATTGTCATGGATCATCCAACATGTTGAACTTGCCTTTCCCCCTCATGCTAGCCAAATTCTTTGCACCAAGTAGAGATACTACTTGTGCTTCCAAATATCCTTAAACCAAGTTTTGCCATGAGAGTCCACCAAGTAAGTTGTCATTGTTGCAATAAATAAAAATTGCTCTCTAAATATGTATGATCTATTAGTGTGGAGAAAATAAGCTCTATACGAGCTTGTGATATGGAAGAAATAAAAGCGACGGACTGCATAAAAAGGTCCCTATCACAAGTGGCAATATAAAGTGACGTTCTTTTGCATTAAGATTTTGTGCATCCAACCATAAAAGTACATGACAACCTCTGCTTCCCTCTGTGAAGGGCCTATCTTTTATTCTTGTCTTATACCTTATACAAGAGTCATGGTGATCTTCACCTTTCCTTTTTACACTTTATCTTTTGGCAAGCACTATGTGTTGGAAAGATCCTGATATATATATCTAATTGGATGTGGGTTTTCATAAAGCAATATTGTTGACGTTACCCTTAAGGTAAAAGGTTGGGAGGCACCTATAAGCCCCTATCTTTCTCTGTGTCCGATTAAAACTTCATACCCATAAGTATTGTGTGAGTGTTAGCAATTGTGAAAGGCTAAATGATAGTTGAGTATGTGGACTTGCTGAAAAGCTCTTATATTGACTCTTTCCGATGTTATGATAAATTGCAATTGCTTCAATGACTAAGATTATAGTTTGCTAGCTTTTCAATGAAGTTTCTGATTCATATTTTACATTGTGAATAGATTGTTACTTCAGCATAAGAAATCAAATGACAATATATATATGTTGATATTTTAAGAATGATCATGATACCCTCATGTCCATATTTTATTTTATCGACACCTCTATCTCTAAACATGTGGACATATTTTTCGATATCGGCTTCCGCTTGAGGACAAGCGAGGTCTAAGCTTGGGGGAGTTGATACTGCCATTTTGGATCATGCTTTTCTATCGATATTTATTGCATTATGAGCTATTATTACACATTATGTCACAATACTTATGCCTTTTCTCTCTTATTATACGAAAGTCAGTTTTGGAATATATTAAAAATATAAGGTGAAGAAAGCACCAGAGGGGGGCCACCCACCGCCCACGAGGGTGGAGGGCGCGCCCCCTGCTTCGTGGGCCACCTGGCAGCCCCCCGATGCCCATCTTCTGGTATAAGGTGTCTTATGCCCTGAAAAAAATAAGAACGAAGCTTTCAGGATGAAGCGTCGCCGTCTCGAGGCGGAACCTGGCGAAACAATCTAGGGCTCTGGCGGAGCTGTTCTGCCGGGGAAACATCCCTCCAGGAGGGGGAAATCATCACCATCGTCATCATCATCGATCCTCTCATCGGGAGGGGTCGATCTCCATCAACAACTTCACCAGCACCATCTCATCTCAAACCCTAGTTCATCTCTTGTATCCGATCTTTGTCTCAAAACCTCATATTGGTACCTGTGGGTTGCTAGTAGTGTTGATTACTCTTTGTAGTTGATGCTCTACTTGGTTTATTCGGTGGAAGATCATATGTTCAGATCCTTTATGCATATTAATACCCCTCTGATTATGAACATTAATATGATTTGTGAGTAGTTACGTTTGTTCCTGAGGACATGGGAGAAGTCTTGTTATAAGTAGTCATGTGAATTGGTATTCGTTCGATATTTTGATGAGATGTATGTTGTCTTTCCTCTAGTTGTGTTATGTGAACGTCGACTGCATGACACTTCACCGTTGTTTGGGCCTAGAGGATGGCATTGGGAAGTAATAAGTAGATGATGGGTTGCTAGAGTGACAGAAGCTTAAACCCTAGTTTATGCGTTGCTTCGTAAGGGGCTGATTTGGATCCATATGTTTCATGCTATGGTTAGGTTTACCTTAATTCTTCTTTCGTAGTTGCGGATGCTTGCGAGAGGGGTTAATCATAAGTGGGATGCTTGTCCAAGGAAGAGAAGTACCCAAGCACCGGTCCACCCACATATCAAATTATCAAAGTAAATAATGTGAATCATATGAGCATGATGAAAACTAGCTTGACGATAATTCCCATGTGTCCTCGGGAGCGCTTTCCTTTATATAAGAGTTTGTCCAGGCTTGTCCTTTGCTACAAAAAGGATTGTTCCACCGTGCTGCACCTTGTTTACTTTTGTTACTTGTTACTCGTTACGAATTACCTTATCACAAAACTATATGTTACCAATAATTTTAGTGTTTGCAGAGAATACCTTACTGAAAACCACTTGTCATTTCCTTCTGCTCCTCGTTGGGTTCGACACTCTTACTTATCGAAAGGACTATGATAGATCCCCTATACTTGTGGGTCATCAGCCGTTTATCAAGCTCTCGCAGGAATCAGAATTCATCTTCGTGTCGGCCGCTCCCGGAGCAGTCGGATTCGACTCGGGGGCTGCAACAGCCGGCCCGGGGACTTCGGCAGGCGGCTCGGGGACTGCAACAGTCGCACCCAGCTCGGGGACTTCAGAACCCGGCTCGGGTGCTGCAGCAGTCGACCCGCGGACTTCAGCAGGCGGCACGGCTACAGCAGCAGTCGCACCCGGCTCGGGGACTTTAGAACTTGGTCCGGGGCTGCAGCAGTCGGCCCGGGGACTTCAACGACACAACAAGCGGCGGCCAACTCCAACCCTCCTCCTCCCAACCCAACTGCCCTGGTCCCAATGGTCGTGATGACAGTGGTCGAAGCACCATCATGGGCGCAGCCCGTCCTCAACTTCCTTGTGAGCGGAGAGCTACCAGCTGACGAGATCTCGGCCCGGCAGGTGCAACGCCAGGCAGCTGCATACACGATAGTAAACTGAGAGCTTGTCTGGCGCAACGTGACTGGCGTTTTCCAGCGCTGCATCGAACCAGAGAAAGGCAAGGCGATCCTCAGAGACATCCACCAAGGCAAGTGCAGCCACCACGCGGCCTCCAGACCCCTTGTCTCCAAAGCTTTCCACCATAGATTCTTCTGGCCGAATGCTTTGGACGACGCCAAGGACTTGGTCAAGAAGTGCAAAGGGTGCCAAAAATTCGGCTCCAAGCAACACCTACCGGCTTCTGCACTCAAGACCATCCCCCTCACTTGGCCATTTTTCGTCTGGGGGCTGGAGATGGTGGGCCCATTCAAGACAGCACGCAGCAGCATGACCCACCTATTGGTCGCCGTGGACAAATTTACCAAGTGGATTGAAGCAAAGCCAATCAAGAAGCTGAATGGGCCGACTGCTGTGACCTTCATCGGAGATATCACCGTCCGGTATGGCATACCACACAGCATCATCACCGACAATGGCACAAACTTTGCCAAAGCCGCCTTGGCCCGTTTTTGCGCGACGCAGGGCATCTGACTGGACTTAGCGTCTATAGCCCATCCGCAATCAAACGGCCAAGTAGAGCGAGCAAACAACCCCATCTTGTCCGGCATCAAGCCCCGACTGATCGAGCCGCTGGAGCGTTCGGTCGGCTGCTGGATCGATGAGCTGTCGGCTGTCCTCTGGAGTCTCCGGACCACGCCGAACAAATCAACCGGCTTCACTCCCTTCTTCCTCGTGTACGGGGCCGAGGCTCTCATCCCAACTGACATCGACTTTGACTCACCTCGCGTCACCATGTACACAGAGGCGGAAGCGAAGGAGGCGCGAGAAGATGGCGTCGACCTGCTGGAAGAAGGCCGGCTGTTGGCACTCAGCCGGTCCGCCATCTACGAGCAGGGCCTGTGCCGCTACCACAGCCAAAAGGTCAGGCCTCGATCCTTCCAAGAGGGGGACCTTGTGCTCCGACTGATCCAGAGAACAGTCAGCCAACACAAGCTCTCGACTCCTTGGGAAGGGCCCTTCATCATTAGCAAAGCTTTGGGCGACGACTCCTACTACCTCACCGATGCGCAGAAGCCCAGGGCACGCAAGAGGGGCGATTCCGGCAAGGAAACAAAGCGCCCATGGAATGAAAATCTCCTCCGAAGATTTTACAGTTAATGCAGTATGTACCATGCTACCTTTTATATTAAGAAACTAAGACATCGGGTCCCTCGAGGAGCACTCAGGGGCTACCCTTTTTATCTATATGATAAGTTTCTGCCTGTGAACGCGTTATTATTCCTTTCCTCCACCCGACACCGGGTCCGACCAGTTGGCCCGAGGGCTCGGCGCCTTGTTCTATGTTGGTGCTACCTGCAGTCAGACAAGTAGTGTGTCGACATCTAAAGCCCTCTCTTGCCTTAAGCCGCAGCTCGCAGAGTGACTGTCTGGCTGGCAAGAGCTAAAGTCAGGAAACGGTGTCCACATGAAAAATGACTAAGGAAAAATGCGCCAGCATAGGCCAAGCCGGCTTCTCGCCTTACCGTCTGGCTGCTGAACAGCCGGCCGGCCGGCTTCTCATTGCCTTGCTACGTTCTAAGCGGCCAAAGTACTTGTCTTCCTAAACTACCAAGTACCTGACCCAACCACAGACCGTAGAGCGGCTGTCCGGCTGGCAGGGCAGCAGCCAAAGGAAGCCGGCAAAGGAAAAATCCAAAAAAGAGCATGAAAGCAAGGCAAAGTAGAACCTGGTAGAGCACAAACTTGTGCGAGAATTAATTTACATAGCAAGGCTCATAGCCAGAATTCAACAGAGCTTGAATACACCACCAGCGGGTGGAATTGCGAGAATTTAACGTACTTGTTCAAAAGATTACAAGAACAGGAAAAGATAAGATAAAGTGGCGGCCAAGGCCAAAGGAGCAGCAGGCGGGTCTGACAGGTTGGTGGAGGCAGCGGCGCCGGATGGTGGAGCGGCCAACTGGTGAGTCTCAGCCTGGCTCGAGCGGGCTGAGGCTGGCCATCCACTCCATCCTCCGGTGCGTCGTCTTCACCATCCTCGTCCTCCTCGTCTTTGCCCTCGTCGCTGGAGGTGATTTCCTCCGCCGATTCTTACCCATCCTCCGGGTTCAGCCCGAACCAGTTGGGCGGCACCTCAGTGCCCTCCTCGTTTAACTCGGGGATGAAGACAGTGGTGTTGGCATAATCGGCGATCGCCGCTGGACGCTGAGTGAGCGTAGGGCCCACCTCCGCCAGCTCCGGTCCGGCCTCCTGCCGGAAGGTGGCCAGCTGGGCCAGATTCAGGCTGGGATACCAAGCCTTGGCGAACTCCAAAGCCGTGCGAGCACCCGCCCGAGCTGTGGCGCCCTTCCAAGCCTCGAAGCGCCCGAATGCTACCTCCAACCACTCGGTAGTCCGGCTGGGGGTGCGCGGGATCTGGGCATCCAGCCAGAGGGCAGTCAGCACTTGAGCCCCTCGCGCTGCAAGCGGCGGAGCATCCTCTGGGCCGGCTGCAGGCGCGTCTTGACAGTTTAGAGCTGCTCGCCGAGATTCCGGGGCGCGTTGGGCGCAATGTCTGCGCCTGCCCTCCTTCGCGCGTCGCGTCGCGCCTCGATAGCTTGGCTGATGGCGATGGAGTAACCCGGGAAGTACTCTACACAAGAATAAGCAACAAAAAAATCATAAGTCAGAAGCCGGCTCCGCGGCATTCGCCGGTTACTCAGAAGAAGAAATAACTTATCGTCGATCATGTCCTCAATCTCGCTGTAGCCGTCGGTCAGGAGCTTCTCCTTCTCGGTCCAGTTTGAGCACTGAGTCTCGAACTTGGCCTAGAGGTGAGCCTCGCTGTCCTTCAGCTTCTGGAGCTCCACCTTGTGCCGCTCCGCCTGGTCCGCCAGCTCCTTGGTCAAGCGCTCGCACTCCTGAGCCGCCTTGCTGCGCTCCTCCTCCTTGGCGTGCAGCTAGGTTTGGACCTCGCCCAGGCGCTGCTGCAGTTCGGCGGCGGTGTCGGTGTCAAAACCGGCGGATCTCGGGTAGGGGGTCCCGAACTGTGCGTCTAGGCGGATGGTAACAGGAGACAAGGGACACGATGTTTTTACCCAGGTTCGGGCCCTCTCGATGGAGGTAATACCCTACTCCTGCTTGATTAATATTGATGATATGGGTAGTACAAGAGTAGATCTACCACGAGATCAAGGAGGCTAAACCCTAGAGGCTAGCCTATGGTATGATTGTTGTTCGTCCTATGGACTAAAACCCTCCGGTTTATATAGACACAGGATAGGTCAGGGTTACACAGAGTCGGTTACAATTGTAGGAGATCTACATATCCGTATCGCCAAGCTTGCCTTCCACGCCAAGGAAAGTCCCATCCGGACACGGGACGAAGTCTTCAATCTTGTATCTTCATAGTCTTGGAGTCCGCCGTGACGATAGTCCGCTATCCGGACACCCCTAGTCCGGACTCCTCAAGAGCCCTCAACCAGGCTTCAATGGCGACGAGTCCGTGCGATATTGTCTTCGGCATTGCAAGGCGGGTTCCTCCTCCGAACACTTCATAGAAGGTTTTGAACACAAGGATAGTGTCCGGCTCTGCAAAACAATTTCCACATACCACCGTAGAGAGAATAACTTTTGCCTAGATCTGCTGACGTATTTCGCGGCGTGACATCACACTACGGCCAGGCCTTTATATGAATCGTTTTTTACCGTTTCCACCTTAGCACGTTTAGCGAGGTGGTTTCCTTGGCACGTCTTATCAAAGCATAGATCGTGCCCCCTTATTCCGGGATTCTCATCAATACGGACGTGGGTAACCCAACCGCGCCCGTTGGCATGCCTCCTCTATCAAAGGCGAGTCCTAATCGGCCACGGGGTGGGCTCTTGGTATTCAACCTCTTTATAATGAAACCAAGGCCCTGTTCTTTTTACACCCTCCATCGAGTTCGCCTTGCACTTCGAGTTCCAACACCCAAAGCTTCAGATTCAGGCGCTTCGGACTCTTGACGATGTCCGGCTCCGACCAGCACGGCCGATGGATGTCTTCCTTGTCACGCCCAAGATGCGACCCTATCCAAAAGGAACTCGAAGGTCCCACCAAGGATAGAAGCGCATCTTGAAGACGCTTTTGCAAGGTGGATATCATTACATCAACATTACATAATAGATGGGGATATATACATAAGGCACAAATGCCACAAGAATACATCAACATCATATACAAGATCAACATCCGAATACGGATGAGACATAAACAGAAGCTCAAACGACATCCACCCTGCTAGCCCAGGCTGCCGACCTGGAACCTATCCCCTGATCGAAGAAGAAGCAGAAGAAGAACTCCAATACAAGCAAACATCGCTCTCGCGTCATGATCATCGCAAAACCTGTACCTGCAACTGGTGGTGTAGTAATCTGTGAGCCACGAGGACTCAACAATCCCATTACCATGGGTATCAAGACTAGCAAAGCTTAAAGGGAAAGGAAGGGGTAAAGTGGTGAGGTTGCAACAGCGGCTAAGCATATATGGTGGCTAACATACGCAAATGAGAGCGAGAAGAGAAACAAAGGAACGGTCGTCAACTAGTAATGATCAAGAAGTGATCCTGAACTCCTACTTACGTCCGACATACCCGAAACCGTGTTCTCCTCTCGATCAACCCGAAAAGAGACACTCACGGTTTCGCATACGGTTGGTGTATTTTAGAAGAGTTTGCTTCAAGTTTACTACAACCGGATATTAACAAATTCCCATCTGCCACATAACCATGGGCACGGCTTTGAAAGTTCAAACCCTGCAGGGTGTCCCAACTTAGCCCATGATAAGCTCTCGCGATCAACGAAGGATATTCCTTCTCCGGGAAGACCCGATCAGTCTCGAGAATCCGGCTACAAGACATTTCGACAGTAATAAAACAAGACCAGCAAAGCCGCCCGATGCGCCGACAATCCCGATAGGAGCTGCACATATCTCGTTCTCAGGGCAACACCGGATGAACACTACATACGGCAACCGACGATACCCCAAGTTGCCTAGGGGCGGCACCGCAAGTGGCTCTGGTTTGGACCGACACTTAGACAAGCATTGGCCCGGAGGGCTGAATAAAGATGACCCTTGGGTTAATTACTCCCAAGGGAAAATAGGTGGTGGTGAGGCAAATGGAAAACCAATGTTGGGCCTTGCTGGAGGAGTCTTATTCAAAGCGAACTGTCAAGGGGGTCCCATAAATCACCCGACTGCGTTAGGGACGCAAAATCCGGGAACATAATACCGATATGACGGAAACAAGGGCGGCAAGAGTGGAACAAAACACCAGGCATAAGGCCGAGCCTTCCACCCTTTACCAAGTATATAGATGCATTAATTAAATAAGATATATTGTGATATCCCAACAAGTAAACATGTTCCAACAAGGAACAACATCTCCATGTTCCAACAAGGAACAAACTTCATCTTCACCTGCAACTAACAACGCTATAAGAGGGGCTGAGCAAAGCGGTAACATAGCCAAACAACGGTTTGCTAGGAAGGGTGACAAAGGTTAGAGGTTCATGGCCATTTGGGAGGCTTGAGCAGCAAGTGATAGGTAGCGCAGCATAGCGAAAGAACGAAGCAACTAGCATAGCAATGATAGTAATGAGATCCAAGGTGACGGTCATCTTTCCTGAAATCCCGCAAGGAAGAAGAACAAGTCCATGAAGAAGATGAAGCCACGAAGATGAACCAAGCGTAGACGAACGAATCCTCACGATCGCAACGAAATAGGAACTAACAAGAAGAAGCACACAACAAGGTAAACACACCACACATGAACAAGACATGATGCTCAACCAAGCATGATGCATGACAAAGCTACATGAAGCTACTCATGGCAAGAGATGATGCAAACAGGAGCAACACATCAAGGCAAGTTTAAATGAGGCCGGAAACAACATATAACAATTCCGGTAAGTCCTCATATGCAAATTTCGAAATTGGTCCAGATCTGAATAAACCTTATGTTCAAGTTGTTAAACAGCAAGTTAAGATGCACCACGATGATCTACACGAAATTCTAGTCAAGTTACATATAAAGTTCATTAGATTCGGAGCTATGGCCTAGAAGATATGAGCAAAACAAGTTAAACATGGCATTGATGCAAAATGCATACAAACATCAAGCAAACACCTCAAAACAATGATGCAACATGATAATATGAAACTACATGCAAAAACAAGCAAGTTCCATATAGAGCACACCCAAAACGGAGCAACGGTTCAACACATACACATGAAACAAGTCATGACAACAATCTGTCCAAAACAGCAACTTATCAAGGCAAAAAAAAGGCATGGCATGAATCTACTAATTGCATAGAACAAAAGTCCTTTACTGACCATGAGCCAAAAAGGATCATAAGATATGATGGCACCCATGTAAACATGGCAAGTTATATGACAGATTCATACATGGCAGGAACAACAATAAGTAGGCATGTTGGTGAGCTTGAACCACTCACCACAGAGCAATACATGGCATGGCAAGGCAAGCAACAGTAAGAAGACATGTTTATGAAGCTAAGCATGTCAATAGTAAGTTCATAGAGTGCATGGATCACTAACAACAACCTTGGCAAAATTGAATAACATGTAAACAATCTGCCAGGAAACATTTTATAGAAAAAGTAGAGCTCGATTGACTCAAGCTATGGCACTCCATAATTGCAAACAAGGGCATGGATGGATATAGAATAACCATATGTTCAAAACATCCTTACTGAAGTATCTCAAAATAAGCATGGATCTCTCAGTAGCATCAAGTTTACATGGCATAAAAATATCAGTGAGCAGGGCTGAAATCAGCAACATCACGAAGACTAGTTTGCATGCTTGTGCTAGTCACCACAGAGATCACAAAAATACATGGCATACACCCCTGTAAAGATGGCATGGCATATTACAAAACACATGTAGGACTCAAGTTCATAGGGTGCACACATCAATCATGGCAAAAATGACAAAAGTGCATGTTCTGATAAGAATCTGAAACTAACATCACATAGCCCTTTTCTAACAGAATTTCGGGCAATAAGATGAGCTCAAATGAAAATGATGCAATGAGATGAAATGATGTACTCGTCGAGACGAACAATTTGACATATTACACGCCCAAATCGGAGCTACGGATGTAGAGTTATGACGTGATGAAATTGCATAAAAATACTGGAAACTACGGGGACTTAGCAGTTTCTCACCCCGGGGAAAAAGTCAACCGCGGCACGGAGATCGAGGATGGCCGGGATCTCGCCGGAGACGGCGGAAATGGCCGGAGAGGTGTCGGGGAGGTGGATCCGGACCGGATCTCGCCGGATCCGGCCGGATCCCGCTGAGGGGAGGAGGAGGCGAGGGGACCCATGGGCGGCCCGTGAGCAAACTCCGGCGGGAGCTCAGCGGCTCGGCGAGGGGCGGGCCAGGGGAGGCGGCGGCCGGAGCCGGAGAGGTCGGAGGAGTCCAGCGGCGGGCGGAGGCGGCGTGTGATCGGGAGGGGTCCGCGACGGGCGGTGGGCATAGGGCGCGGGCGGCAGGGGGCGGCCGACGGCGAGGCGCGAGGCGGCGGGGATGGGACCCGCGGCGGTGCGCGGGGCGAGCAGGCAGGCGGGCGGGGCCTGTGGGCTCATGTGAGCCGCTTATGGGCTCCATGGGCCGCACTGGCGGAGGGCGGTGGCGGGCGGTCACCGGCGCTGGGCGGCGGCGTTGGGACGGGCGGACACGTCCGGGCGGCGGGTGGACGTGTCCGTCGGCGGGAGGAGGAAGAAGCTAGGGTTAGGGGGGATTCATCCGCAATTTTTGGGGGGAGGCACCTATTTATAGCTAGGAGGAGCTAGGAGAGTCCAAATGGAGTGCGGTTTTCGCCCACACAATCGTGATCGAACGACCGAGAGCATGGAGGGGAGTTAGATGGGTTTTGGGCCAGTTTGAAAAGGGTGTTGGGCTACAAGGAGAGAGGGGCTTTTGCGGTTACCCGGTTAACCGTTGGAGTACCAACCGACCTCCAAATGGCACGAAACTTGACAGGCGGTCTACCGGTGGTATACCAAGGCCGCTTGGCAAACCTCGGTCCATTCCGAGAACGTTTAACACCCACACAGGAAAAGAGGTAAAAGAGGGCGCCGGAGGACATATGAGTGCCGGATTGGAAAACGGACAACGGGGAAAAAGCTCGGATGCATGAGACGAACACGTATGCAAAAAGAAATGCACATGATGACATGATATGAAATGTAGATGATGACATGGCAAAGTGCAACACGCAAGCACATGACATGGCAAGGACGGCGAATAACTGGCAGACACCTGGCGCATCGAATCCGGGGCGTTACAACACTCCTCCACTAACAAGAGATCTCATCCCGAGATCTTAGGACCGAGACGGAAGGGAAAAAGGATGAGGTGAAACAAGAACTCGAGAGAAGAAGCAAAGAATCGAGAACACTTGAGAAGAAGGGAGGAACGACGAGAATGACGAGAATCAAAAGCTCACGGAAACAAGATAGACTATTGAAAGCACTCGTTCTAACCGGAGTGGTTAGAATGAGAAAAGAAACGGATAAGACTGAAAGGATTTAGGTAGCACTCCGGCTGAAGATGGAAAGAATAGAACACGAGCTTGAGAGGACGGAATGATACTTGATGAAGACATGACACAAAACCTCCGGAAAGAATTTAAAGAGTTGGATGAAAAGAACGGAGAAGAAAATGACAACTTGTGCCAGGAATGAAATTGAAAGCATCTTTAGAAGGAAGGTGTAAACGGAGTTGCTGAGAAAATCAACAACGAAAAGAATAAGCTTGTTGCGGTCTTATGGTAACATCTCAAGATCATAAGGTGATAACCGGCCACAAACGGAAATGATTGGATAGCATAGAAGAACGAACAAATGCAAAACTCCAGTTCAAAAGAATACGAAGATTTAATTGCACTTCGAGATGCAAGAAGAAAAGGTACTTGAATTCCTCCAAAAGAATCTTGATGAACACTTGAAGAATGAATTAAATCATGACGAGCCACCGTGAAGAACTCCGGTAACAAAAGGATGATGAGATAAAATTGAAGGATGAAAGAATAAGATGAGCATTGCGATGATTTAGATGGAGGTTCTGACGAAATGACCGAGGAAATTTTGAACTCCGGAAAAGAAATGATGAAAACACTTGGAACTAGAATTTATTCAACAAGAACAAACTCCAAAGAAAAGATTAATCACTTGGATGAAATAAGAATAAGATTTATTGTATGCTTATCCTTCATCAAATTAACTTGATGACAAGCAATGGATTTTGCATATTACTTATTCTTCTTGAAAAGAGATTGAGAAATGACATAACGCAAACTTGAGAAGGTCTTCATGAACCACCGGTAGGATTCGAAAGAACGAAAGGATTAAAATGATAATCAAGGAAAAATAATCTTGAACAAACCACCGTAAGAAATCAGGAATGACTGATGAACGAGAATGAATCACCGGGAAGAATTAGAAGAACTAATAAGCTCGAGGGTATTTAGATGCCAAAGAGCGAAGAGATCGCGAACTGATTAAAGAGCACTTGAGCGCGGCACCGGAAGAATATTGAGACGAACAAAGGGGCACGGATATAGAATAATTGGAAAACGACTTTGAAAAACTTGGAACGAAGAAATCTTCCGAAAAGATGGCCTCCGGATGATTGAGACGGAAAGTAACTCCTGAAATGCTCCGGATGGATGAAAAGAATTTGCACGACAGGAAACAATTAGATAGGATAACATCGAGCTAGCACCATGAATCTCCGGGGGAACGGACAAGATTTAGAAGGAACTCTTCTTCGGTCTTCAAATGACGACGAGAAACGCCACCAAAATTACTGAGGTACTCCGGGAGAATGAAAAGCAAAGAAGTTGAGTCAACAATGAAAGGATTTGAAATCGATCTTGGAAAAGGCATGTGACTGAGGAAATTCATCCTTACGTCACACTTGAAAAGAACTGGGAATAGCTCCAGGGAAATTAAAAGAGTCAGGTAAGATCCTGGGAAAGACCTGTGGGTTAGGGCCCACTAAAAGAAAAGACCGTTGGAAAGGGATGTTGAACAGATAGATGCTCCACCGGAACAAATGAAATATTTGAATGAGGTGACAACCTCGAATTAATTGGAACACAGACGAATCTCCTGAGATGTCTTGATCACTCCGGAAGGATAAACTGGCGAGAGGCGAACGAGCAAAGGGAAATATTTGAGCTGAGGGGAAGAATACGATCGACAACGAAAAACTTGAATTGAGTCCACCGGAGAAGATAAAGAGATGATGAATGTCAAACGAGACGAGAATTCACCGGTTGAAATGATTGAGGGAAGACTGAAGAGGCTCTGCACGAATGAAATTGATGGTCGGAAGAAACTCAGGCTCCGGGAAGCAGAGGGTGGGAGGGCGGGAAAAACAAAGGCAACTTTGAAGGGGAAACGACGAATATCTTGAAGAGAAAAAACACCGATTGAAATCATTAAGGCAAGAAGCAAAGACTTCGTACGAGTAGGATGGATACTCGATTACGGACTCCGGCTTCGAGAAGAAAAGGGTGGGCGGGTGGGAAAAGAAAACAACTGAGGATTGGATTTGACAACGATGAAGAGGCTTGAGTCAACTTGATGAGAAAAGCACCGGACAAAAGAGGATGGACAACTCACGACACTAACCACGTGATCCTAAAGAAAATTTTTGAAGGGGAAGAGGAGTAATTCAAAACACCTACGTCAAGATTCCTTACCAGAGCGACGAAGGGGCTGAGGAGTAAAAGAAATCCTACTCTCCGATATAGCTAGACTCCGAAAACAGTTTTCTTCTAGACTCAACAACGGCCAAACTACACGATCAAACAAGGGGGCTCCTAAGGTCGGTCGAGGCTCTGATACCAACTTGTCACGCCCAAGATGCGACCCTATCCAAAAGGAACTCGAAGGTCCGTCCAAGGATAGAAGCGCATCTTGAAGACGCTTTTGCAAGGTGGATATCATTACATCAACATTACATAATAGATGGGGATACATACATAAGGCACAAATGCCACAAGAATACATCAACATCATATACAAGATCAACATCCGACTACGGATGAGACATAAACAGAAGCTCAAACGACATCCACCCTGCTAGCCCAGGCTGCCGACTGGAACCTATCCCCGATCGAAGAAGAAGCGAAGAAGAACTCCAATACAAGCAAACATCGCTCTCGCGTCATGATCATCGCAAAACCTGTACCTGCAACTGGTGGTGTAGTAATCTGTGAGCCACGAGGACTCAGCAATCCCATTACCATGGGTATCAAGACTAGCAAAGCTTAAAGGGAAAGGAAGGGGCAAAGTGGTGAGGTTGCAGCAGCGGCTAAGCATATATGGTGGCTAACATACGCAAATGAGAGCGAGAAGAGAAACAAAGGAATGGTCGTCAACTAGTAATGATCAAGAAGTGATCCTGAACTCCTACTTATGTCAGACATAACCCAGAAACCGTGCTCTCCTCTCGATCAACCCGAAAAGAGACACTCACGATTCACGCATACACGGTTGGTGTATTTTAGAAGAGTTTGCTTCAAGTTTACTACAATCGGATATTAACAAATTCCCATCTGCCACATAACCGCGGGCACGGCTTTCGAAAGTTCAAACCCTGCAGGGGTGTCCCAACTTAGCCCATGATAAGCTCTCGCGATCAACGAAGGATATTCCTTCTCCCGGAAGACCCGATCAGTCTCGGAATCCGGCTACAAGACATTTCGACAAGAATAAAACAAGACCAGCAAAGCCGCCCGATGCGCCGACAATCCCGATAGGAGCTGCACATATCTCGTTCTCAGGGCAACACCGGATGAACACTACGTACGGCAACCGACGATACCCCAAGTTGCCTAGGGGCGGCACCGCAAGTGGCTCTGGTTTGGACCAACACTTAGACAAGCATTGGCCCGGGGGGCTGAATAAAGATGACCCTTGGGTTAATTACTCCCAAGGGAAAATAGGTGGTGGTGAGGCAAATGGAAAACCAATGTTGGGCCTTCTTGGAGGAGTCTTATTCAAAGCGAACTGTCAAGGGGTCCCATAAATCACCCGACCGCGTTAGGGACGCAAAATCCGGGAACATAATACCGATATGACGGAAACTAGGCGGCAAGAGTGGAACAAAACACCAGGCATAAGGCCGAGCCTTCCACCCTTTACCAAGTATATAGATGCATTAATTAAATAAGATATATTGTGATATCCCAACAAGTAAACATGTTCCAACAAGGAACAACATGTCCATGTTCCAACAAGGAACAAACTTCATCTTCACCTGCAACTAACAACGCTATAAGAGGGGCTGAGCAAAGCGGTAACATAGCCAAAAAACGGTTTGCTAGGAAGGGTGACAAAGGTTAGAGGTTCATGGCCATTTGGGAGGCTTGAGCAGCAAGTGATAGGTAGCGCAGCATAGCGAAAGAACGAAGCAACTAGCATAGCAATGATAGTAATGAGATCCAAGGTGACGGTCATCTTGCCTGAAATCCCGCAAGGAAGAAGAACAAGTCCATGAAGAAGATGAAGCCACGAAGATGAACCAAGCGTAGACGAACGAATCCTCACGATCGCAACGAAACAGGAACTAACAAGAAGAAGCACACAACAAGGTAAACACACCACACATGAACAAGACATGATGCTCAACCAAGCATGATGCATGACAAAGCTACATGAAGCTACTCTTGGCAAGAGATGATGCAAACAGGAGCAACACATCAAGGCAAGTTTAAATGAGGCCGGAAACAACATATAACAATTCCGGTAAGTCCTCATATGCAAATTTCGAAATTGGTCCAGATCTGAATAAACCTTATGTTCAAGTTGTTAAACAGCAAGTTAATATGCACCACGAGGATCTACACGAAATTCTAGTCAAGTTACATATAAAGTTCATTAGATTCGGAGCTACGGCCTAGAAGATATGAGCAAAACAAGTTAAACATGGCATTGATGCAAAATGCATACAAACATCAAGCAAACACCTCAAAACAATGATGCAACAGGATAATATGAAACTACATGCAAAAACAAGCAAGTTCCATATAGAGCACACCCAAAACGGAGCAACGGTTCAACACATACACATGAAACAAGTCATGACAACAATCTGTCCAAAACGGCAACTAGGCATATTGCAAGCATCAAAACACTATGCTACAAGACCTCAACAAGAAAACAAAAGGCATGGGCATGATGTACAGGTAAAGCATGACAAAACATGAACACTGAGCTATCGCCATAAATCACTAAACCATGCTCAAACACACATGGAAAGATTGCAAATAATAACAGTTTCAGACTTTAGCAGAAATAACATCAGGTTGCAATGTTTAGAGCTATCAAACAATATGTTACAGGAACTTATCAAGGCAAAAAAAGGCATGGCATGAATCTACTAATTGCATAGAACAAAAGTCCTTTACTGACCATGAGCCAAAAAGGATCATAAGATATGATGGCACCCATGTAAACATGGCAAGTTATATGACAGATCCATACATGGCAGGAACAACAATAAGTAGGCATGTTGGTGAGCTTGAACCACTCACCACAGAGCAATACATGGCATGGCAAGGCAAACAACAGTAAGAAGACATGTTTATGAAGCTAAGAATGCAATAGCAAGTTCATAGAGTGCATGGATCACTAACAACAACCTTGGCAAAATTTATTACATGTAAACAATCTGCCAGGAAACATTTTATAGAAAAAGTAGAGCTCGATTGACTCAAGCTATGGCACTCCATAATTGCAAACAAGGGCATGGATGGATAGAGAATAACCATATGTTCAAAACATCCTTACTGAAGTATCTCAAAATAAGCATGGATCTCTCGGTAGCATCAAGTTTACATGGCATAAAAATATCGCAGTGAGCAGGGCTGAAATCAGCAACATCACGAAGCCTAGTTTGCATGCTTGTGCTAGTCACCACAGAGATCACAAAAATACATGGCATACACCCCTTTAAAGATGGCATTGCATATTACAAAACACATGTAGGACTCAAGTTCATAGGGTGCACACATCAATCATGGCAAAAATGACAAAAGTGCATGTTCTGATAAGAATCTGAAACTAACATCACATAGCCCTCTTCTAACAGCATTTCGGGCAACAAGATGAGCTCAAATGAAAATGATGCAATGAGATGAAATGATGTACTCGTCGAGGCGAACAATTTGACATATTACACACCCAAATCGGAGCTACGAATGTAGAGTTATGACGCGATGAAAATGCATAAAAATACTGGAAACTACGGGGACTTAGCAGTTTCTCACCCCGGGGAAAAAGTCAACCGCGGCACGGAGATCGAGGATGGCCGGGATCTCGCCGGAGACGATGGAAATGGCCGGAGAGGTGTCGGGGAGGTGGATCCGGACCGGATCTCGCCGGATCCGGCCGGATCCGTGAGGGGAGGCGAGGAGGCGAGGGGACCTGGCGGGCGGCCGGCGGAGCAAAGCTCGGTGGGAGCTTAGGCGGCTCGGCGAGGGGCGGGCGGGGAGGGAGGCGGCGGCCGAGCCGGAGAGGTCGGAGGAGTCCGGGCGGCGGGCCGGAGGCAGCGCTTGGCGGGAGGGGTCGGCGACGGCGGCGCGGGCCTTGGGGCGGGCGGCGTCCATGGCGCGGCGAGGCGCGAGGCGGCGCGGACGGACGGGCCAGCGGCGCGCATGGGCAGGCAGGCAGGCGGCGGGGCGTGGGCTGTGGAGCCACTCATGGGCTCGCATGAGCAGGCTTGTGTGGGCGGTCACCGGCGCTGGGCGGCGGCGCGGGACGGCCGGAGGAGGCGGGGACCTGCAGGCGGCGGCCGGGCGGAGCAAAGCTCCGCTGGGAGCTCAGCGGCTCCGGCGAGGGGTCGGGCTGGGGAGGCGGCGGCCGGAGCCGAGAGGTCGGAGGAGTCCGGCGGCGGGGGCAGGAGGCGCGCGCGGCCGGGAGGGGTCCGCGACAGGTGGTGGGCGAGGGCGCTGAGGCGGCGTCAAGGGCGGCGGCCGGCGGCCAGGCGCGAGGCGGCGGGGACGGACCAGCGGCGCAGCGCCACGGCGAGACAGGCGGCGGCGGGCTTGTGAGCTCATGCTGGCCCGTGATGGGCTCCGAGCAGCCTTGGCGGAGGGCGCAGCGCAGAGCCACGTGGCGGGCGGTCGCGGGCGGCGGCGTTGGGACGGGCGGACACGTCCGGGCGGCGGCGAGTGGGCGTGTCCGTCAAGGGAGGAGGAAGAAGCTAGGGTTAGGGGGGATTCATCCGCAATCTTCGGGGGGAGGCACCTATTTATAGCTAGGAGGAGCTAGGAGAGTCCAAATGGAGTGCGGTTTTCGCCCACACGATCGTGATCAAACGACCGAGAGCATGGAGGGGAGTTAGATGGGTTTTGGGCCAGTTTGAAAAGGGTGTTGGGCTGCAAGGAGAGAGGGGCTTTTGCGGTTACCCGGTTAACCGTTGGAGTACCAAACGACCTCCAAATGGCACGAAACTTGACAGGCGGTCTACCGGTGGTATACCAAGGCCGCTTGGAAAACCTCGGTCCATTCCGAGAACGTTTAGCACCCACACACGAAAAGAGGTAAAAGAGGGCGCCGGAGGACATAGGAGTGCCGGATTGGAAAACGGACAACGGGGAAAAAGCTCGGATGCATGAGACGAACACGTATGCAAAAAGAAATGCACATGATGACATGATATGAAATGCAGATGATGACATGGCAAAGTGCAACACGCAAGCACATGACATGGCAAGGACGGCGAATAACTGTCAGACACCTGGCGCATCGAATCCGGGGCGTTACATTCCTCCTCGCAGAAGAAGATGTGCTAAAGCTGCGAGACGCCAGGTATCTAACCGGCGAGATCTCGCATAGGCTGCCTGCTCCAGGGCAGGTCATTCCCACTCCTGAGCCCGGCGAGAACGTGGTGTTCGTGTCTCACTTCCTTCGGGGTTTAGGCTTCCCGACGGATCCCTTTGTGCGGGGGCTCATGTTTTATTATGGGCTTGATTTCCATGACTTGAATCCGGAGTCCATCCTCCACATCTCGTCATTCATTGTAGTATGTGAGTCCTTCCTCCATATTACCCCCCACTTTGGATTGTGGCTCAAGACCTTCAAGGTGGAGCCGAAGGAGATCGGGGGGCAACAAGCAGAGTGCAGAGGGGCACTCATAAGCAAATGTGCTGATGCTCCGTGGCCCGAGGGCTCTTTTCAAGGGGAGCTTGGTTTGTGGCAACGGGAGTGGTTTTATATCACCACTCCCAGGGGCACCAAATGGGCGGCGCTCCCTGCCTTCCGCTCAGGTCCACCACAGCGGCTGGCGTCATGGGTCAACAAGGGGCTCGATTGGGGGCCGTCCAAGGATGTTCCTTTGCTGCAGGGCCGTATTCGGGACCTCCAAGAAAGAGAGATCAATCTAGTTGCAGTGGCGCAAGTTATGTTGATCCGGCACCTTCAGTCCTACAAACATCGCCCCCTTCGCCTATGGGAATTTAATCCGGAGGGACCACGAGCTCTCCAAAATTTTATGGGCACAACGCCCGTGGAGATGTATAAACTGTTCTTCGGATCACAAGAGAAGTGTCCGGACCTGACTGAGGACGCGGGGCTAAGCTGCAATCGCCCAGATACTCAAGTAAGTAGTCCTGTAACCGAACAAGCTGTTCATTTATTTATCACATGTATATGCCCTTTAAAGGAGCCGTTTCTTGAACAGGAGTGGATAGCCAAGGCAAAGTTAATAAGGTGTCCGGCTCCCCTCCCAGAGACCACACCGGATCCCATGCTGACCCAGATGTTGAAGGTCGCGCCTTTTGAAGAAGGCGAAGGGGGGAGCGGGGAAGCAACCGCCTCTATGAAGGAGGCTATCAAGGAAGGAGGGATTAAAAGTCCCACCTTCCGAGGAGAGAAGAGGACCGCTTCGGAAGATCTGGAGGTCAAGGCCTCAAAGAGGAGAAAGGAATCTTCGGCAGAGATTCCGGCGCTGGGAAGTAACCCAGCCGCATTATTTCCCCAAGGGGATCAGCCCTCCAGCGAGCCGTAAGTAAAAAGAAGGGGTCTTGTAAATAAGGAACATCCCTGTATTTATTTATGAAGATAATCGAAATTGTACCTTGTAGTTCGGACCTCAGCCCTTCTCAGCAGAGCTCGTCTTCGGGGGATCTTCTTTCGGAGATGATGGAGAGCGAAACGCCTCCACCTGTCGCACCCTCATGTGAAGCGGATGACCCGGAGGTGTCGTCGCGGAGGGTTCCCCCAAGTCCGGCGGAGCCGGAAGGTCCGGCACCAAGTGGTGTGCGGTCGGAGGAGCTGAAGGATCTGCTGGGGCGAGCGGCTATTTCAGAAGATCACCATGCTCTAATGGGTACGATGATTGAAGGAATTGCATCCGCGGAGAGTGGATTGCATGAAGCCATCAGAAGCTTACTGACGGGGTTTGAGGTACGCAAAAATGATGTACCTTCTGACAGTTATGCATATAAAATGCGCCCTGTATAGATAGTAGCACCTGAGACTCGGTATGTTGTCAAAATTGACAACATGCCGAGGATCAAATTCTCAGTTATAACATGTCGCCGCTCCTAAACAGATGGCGGGGCGTCCGGAGGCCTGCCGGACTAATGAATATGCCGAACTAAAGCGCAACTTGACGAGGCGGATGCAGACATCGCGCTGGTCAATAAACGGTTTGACGAGTCACAAGGTATGCGACTTCTATGCGGACACCTTGTAAGGGAGCTTGACGCCCATGTCTTACTATTCGTATGCTTAATGCAGATGGTGCCGCTGCCGTGGAGGAGCTGCGGGTGGAACTCGCCTGAGCGAAAGAGCAAGCCAGGGTCAGTAATGCGGCCGCTTTAAAGACGACCGAAGAGCTAAAAGCCGAATGGGCTGCTCACTGCCGAAGCAGGGAGGAAATGGCCGATATGGCCAGAAAGTTGAAGAATATTACCGACCAGTGCGAGGTTCTTGAAAAAGAACGTCAAGTGGAGCAAGAGGGCCTGAAAAAGGCCACTTCTTAATCCAAGGATGCCTGTTCCGCTTTGAGAGCTGCCAAGGAGGAGCTGAGTCAAGCCGGGGCTATTGCGGCTGGAAAACCGTTTTTGCTGCGGAGGAAATATACGAAACCAAAGTATGCTCAGTTGGATAAGTTTTGGAGTTCAGAGGATGCTTATCTGGACTTGGCAGCGAGCGCTGCGGACGCGGTTGAGCACTTCCGAGGCCAGAAGGGGCATCGAAGGGAAGAGCTATATTGGTCGCAATTCCATAGTCCGGAGCATCCTCTGCCGCTGACCGATCGGTTGGCCGAATGGGCCGAGCTGAATCGGTTGTCCGGATTTTCCATGAAGCATGTCTTGACTCACTTGTGGTCGGGCGGACCCGAGCCAAAGAGCTATTTTGTTTTAGTGCAGCAGTTCCTTGGTGCGGTACCGCGTATCGACGCAATGAAGCGATCGGCGTGTATTGAGGGAGCACGGATGGCTCTGGCCCGTGTCAAGACATACTGGGCAGAGATGAAGGCCACCGATGTTGCATCCCAAGATTCGGACAGAAGCCGAGTACCTGCCGAGCACTACTTTGAGGAAGTCTCCGCCGCGCTCGCTTAATAGAGACGCAGATGCTCAAGGATATTATGTTTAAATGACATGTATGATTTTGAAAACAATGTTTCAATATAATATAAGAGCTTTTTATACTTGTGCGCTCAAGTAGTAAACTACTCCCTTTGGCGGCTGTTTATGTATATGTGTATATAACCCTGAAAGATGGCAGTCCTTGGCTTCAGCCCCACGCACATAGTGCGGGGTGTTTGCAAAGAAAGCGCTTTTTCACACTTAATCCAACGCCTTGGTCCTGTTAAGGAGGTGATAGCGAGCAAACCAGGCAACCGGACTATAATGCTTTATCACTTTCACTTAGCCATGGAGTTCGAGGTGGGGCTACTATATAGCCCCTGGGGGCACCGCACTCTCCCGAATTTGGGGTGCGTATGTGCCTGACCAAAAACCGGTCCTTCGTTAATGCGGAGGAATCCTAAACATTCCAGTGAGTCATCGAGTGGTTGACCAGTCTCTCGCTATATCATGACAGTCAGTTTTTGGCTTTCTCTACTGAGGTGCTCACCCGGCCGAACCGGGGCACAATCGCAGTAGTTCTCCTGGTGCCGCGTTAGCCGTGAAAACGGAATGTAAGGCAGCAAAACACAGGAGCCGGGCAACCCAACATTTGACCAAAGACATGATTTGGAGCTGATGCATATAAGGCCTAACTCGAGACGCCGAACACTCCCTAAGGTATTAGGTCTTTATAAAAATGGGCAGAATAGTGCCCTAAGCCCCTTGTGTCAAGGTACGTGCAAAAATTCTGGTGCGGACAATGCCAAAACGCCAGCCTCCTCCTCGGTTATAGTAAGAAACCAGGGGATGTATATCAACAAGAGACAGTAAAAAAGGTTTACGCAGGGTCTTAATCTGAAAAGAATCCTTGCAACGGGTCCCTACTGCACGTCTGCGCATGTGTCTCCGTTGTGCCGTATCCTAGACGGGTGTAGCACGTTGTTCATCTGTAAAAGAGAGGAACTTAGTTTTAAAAGAAAAAGGATCGTGCGAAAGATGTACTATATAGTAAATAAACAGAGTACGATTCGAAGAAGTTAATAAAATTGAGCTTTAGTGTCTCGTGTGATACATGCGTGCAACCCCTCGTATGGGGTTGTGCCGCTATCAGGCGCCGGACTCGTCTAACCGTGTCCGGGGTTCGAATTACCTATTCAGGCTCTTTGGTTAGCGGAGCCGGATTGGTGTGGGGCTGTCAAGGCAGCCTCGCATTCTTCTGTGCTCGAGTGACACTTAATACTCCCTTTTAATGAGATGATGTCGCGTGGACCGGGCATTTTAAGTGTAAGAGATGCATAGTGCGGTATTGCGTTAAAGCGGGCGAAAGCTTCGCGTCCCAATAGTGCTTGATGGCTACTTTTAAATGGGGCGATATGGAAGATTAACCTTTCGCGACGGAAGTTGTCGGATGAGCCGAACACAACTTCAAGCAGTATGTAGCCCGTACAATGGGCATATGGGCCTGGCACTACCCCTTTAAAGGAGGTGTTGCTAGGGCGAATTTTTGTTGGATCTATCCCCATCCGGCAGATTGTGTCCTGATATATCAGGTTTATGTCACTGCCGCCATCCATGAGGACTTGTGTAAATTGGAATCCGTTGATTATAGGATCCAATATCAAGGCAGTCCATCCTGCGTTCCGGATATTTTCGGAATAGTCCTGATGGTCGAAGGTGATTGGTTTTGACAACCAGTGTGCGGCATGCCTTTTAGTGGGCGCCGCTCTTTTTTTTCCTCTGATCACATGAAGTGAGTTTACTGCTTTAACCTCTTGCGGGAAATTCTTCTGTTTTCCGGGGCTCTGCTTGTGGTGCTCGTCATCATCTTCACTTGGTGTGTCGAGCCCCTTGTGTTCGGCGTTGAGTCTGCCGGACTGTTTGAAGAACCAACAATTTCTGTGGATATGGTTTGCAGGCCTCCCAGGAGTACTATGGATTTGATATATCTTGTCCAAGATTTTGTTGAAATTGGATAGCTCATCGCTATCATCTTTAAGGGGCAGTTTTTGTTGTTCTGCCGTGAGCTTTTGAATCTGGCGTTGACCGCCGCTCTCTTTGGACTGTTCCCTTTGATCCGGCGCTGGTCCTTGTTGCGTCGTGGTTTCCCGTTTCCATCCCTGACTTCGGATGTGCTTGGGTCGCTGGTGCTGCATCTTGCTAGCCAGCTGTCCTCTCCTGCGCAAAAGCGGGTCATGAGGCTTGTTAAGGCCATTGTTCTTGGCTTTTCTTGGCCGAGGTGTCTGGCGAGCCATTCGTCTCGGACGTTGTGCTTGAAGGCTGCTAGGGCTTCAGTGTCCGGACAGTCGACTATTTGGTTCTTTTTAGTAAGGAACCTGTTCCAGAATTTCCGGGCTGACTCTCCGGGCTGTTGAGTTATGTGACTTAGATCGTCTGCATCTGGAGGGCGGACATAGGTCCCCTGAAAATTTGCCCGAAACGCATCCTCGAGCTCTTCCCAGCTTCCAATGGCATTTTCGAGAAGGCTCTTGAGCCAATGCCGAGCCGGCCCTTTGAGTTTGAGGGGTAAGTATTTTATGGCGTGGAGATCATCTCCTCTAGCCATGTGTATGTGGAGGATGTAGTCCTCTATCCAGACTCCAGGGTCTGTTGTTCCGTCGTATGCCTCTATGTTTACGGGTTTGATCCTGCTGGAAATTCATGATCCAACACCTCATCGGTGAAACATAGGGGATGTGCGGCGCCCCCATATTTGGGTGTGCCGTGATGTTTGGATTTTTGGCGTGTTGCATTGCTTTGAAGAGCCTGCTTTCTTGGCCCATAGATGGACCTAACTGGGCCATCCTGTTGCTGTGAATCCTTATGCGGATCACATATTGGTTTGTTTGTGGCGCCATTTGCCGCTCTCTTTTTGCCGTGGGGTCGTCCATCCGACCGGGTGGCCTTCTTACTTTTTAATTGTGGGGGCTCTAAGGCCTCCTCGTCGAATTCGGGCAGTAGCTTTCTTTTCGGGTAGCTCTTTGTTCGGCGGTCGTCGCCGCATTTGTTCTGCGGTGCTGAATACTTTGCTCCATCTCGATCCTCGAGTGCATCTTCCGCTGTTTTGAGCTTCGCTTGCTTTTTCAGGCTACGCGCAGTGGCGACGAGCCTTTTCTGGAGGTCATTTTGCTCCAATAGTTTGTCCGGCGTGAGATCGTCCGGACTGTTGTCTTTGCCGGGGACAGATTGTTTATCGATGTTGTCTTGTTCGGACGATTGCTCGATAGCTTGTTCGCCGTCCGCCGGTTCGCCCTGCTCTATGGCTGTGTCTTTGTTGAGGCGGGACTTGGTTCGGCGTTTACGTTGCCGCTTTGACTGCTTTTCGAGGGCTTTATCCTTCGTAGCGTCCCGTTGTTCCTCTTCTTCATTTCCTTTAGGTGTATCCACCATGTATACATCATGGGATGAGGTGGTTGTCCAGCATCCTATAGGTGCTGGCTCATTGTTGTCTCCTACATCGTCGTCCAGACCGTCGATGTCTTCGGAGTCGAAATCAAGCACGTCGTGTAAGCTTTCGACCGTGGCTACGAAATGGGTGGTGGGTGGGCGTTGAGTTTCTTCGTCGTCCGCGTCCCAACCTTCCTGACCGTAGTCCGGCCTGGGCTCTCCGGATAAAGAGAGAGACTTTAGTGAATTCAGGATGTCGCCAAAGGGCGAGTGCTGAAAGATGTCCGCGGCCGTGAACTCCATGACAGGCGCCCAATCGGATTCGATTGGCGGGGGCGCGGAGGGTTCGGAGTCCAAAGAGGAGTTCGGCACCCTGGAGTCGAGGTCTTCGCAAAGGACAGGGATGGAGTTCGGCTCAATCGCCGCAGAGATTGTAGCCCCCGAGGCGGCGTCCAACCACTCGTCCTCGATCGGGGAATCCGGCTCCGAATTAAGGATTGGAGCAGATACTTGTGCGGCCTCCAGGACACTGTTCGACTGCAGAGTTAGATCATGCCCATCGAAACAGTGCGGCACGCTAGGCTGCGGCTCGAATCCGTCGAAGATCAAGTCCCCGCGAATATCGGCCATATAGTTCAAACTTCCAAATCTGACCTGATGGCCAGGGGCGTAGCTTTTATCTGCTCCAGATGGCTGTTTAATTGGCCCGCGATGCAAAGCCGCCCGAATACGAAGATCTGTCCGAGAGAAAAGTCTCACCTGGACCGCGTCGTTGTTGATGATCGAAGGAGGCATCGGGCCTATCGGTGGCGACGGCAGGAACTCTCAATGAAAGCACCAATGTCGGTGTCAAAACCGGCGGATCTCGGGTAGGGGGTCCCGAACTGTGCATCTAGGCGGATGGTAACAGGAGACAAGGGACACGATGTTTTTACCCAGGTTCGGGCCCTCTCGATGGAGGTAATACCCTACTCCTGCTTGATTAATATTGATGATATGGGTAGTACAAGAGTAGATCTACCACGAGATCAAGGAGGCTAAACCCTAGAAGCTAGCCTATGGTATGATTGTTGTTCGTCCTATGGACTAAAACCCTCCGGTTTATATAGACAGCGGATAGGTCAGGGTTACACAGAGTCGGTTACAATGGTAGGAGATCTACATATCCGTATCGCCAAGCTTGCCTTCCACGCCAAGGAAAGTCCCATCCGGACACGGGACGAAGTATTCAATCTTGTATCTTCATAGTCTTGGAGTCCGGCCGTGATGATAGTCCGGCTATCCGGACACCCCCTAGTCCGGGACTCCCTCAGGCGGCCTCTGCAAAGATAAGAAAGAAAAAGACATCATTATCAACATAGAATACAAATGGTTGCCAGGAGATCCGGCCTGACTTGAAGAAAAATGGTTGCGAGAGAGAAGATGGAGTGCTTACTCCAGCTCTGGGTCAAGTTGGAGGTCCGCTTGGCCAGCTCCTAGACCTAGGAGTTGAAGGTAGCCGCCCGGATGTTGTGGCAGTCCTGCAACAAGGACAACAGAAGAAAAAATAAGTTAGCACTTGGAACTTACCTTGAAGTTCCGGGTCGCCTGCTCAGCAGCCGACCCAGAACTCGAGGGCTACACCCAGAGGGTGCACTGGTGCGCCCCCACAGAAGATTACAACAATCAAAAACAAGAAGTAAGAAGCGTACCCGAATGGACATCCGCGTCGCCAGGAACTCCTGCGTCCATCGCTAGAGAGCGGCGCCCTGGGTTTGGAGCCGGGCCTGGAGTTCCCAAGTAGCCGCGTTCAAAACACCCGTACCGCCCCCTGGCGTCCAGTCCGGTGGGGCAGCACTGGTGGCCTCGGCGTCGGGAGCCGACGAGCAAGCGGCCCCGATCTCCAACGGCCGTGGCGCTGAGGCTGCCTTCTCCGCATGCCGATGCACCGGAGTGCGGATCGTGGGAGTCGGACCCACCACCAATTGGCCACCAGCTGGCAGAACTAGCGGTGCGTCAGGCTGACTGCCCTCCCCAAGATGACAGGGTCACCCCCTCCCCTCCCCAAGACCGGCTGATCAGCGACGACCTCTCCTGTCAGCACCTGGCCCTCCAGCACCGGCGGATCCGCGTGCTGCTGGCCGGTGGACTCCGGAGAACGGCCGCGGGATGTTTCCTCTCCCTGCTCCTTGGCGGCCGCGTCCGCCTGCTCCTTGGCCGCCGCGTCGGCTTGGGCCTTAGCCGCGGCATCAGCCTCCGTTTGTGCCGCCTTGGCTGCCTCCGCCTTCTCCTGCCCCGCCTTCTCCCGCTCTTCCCGCGTGTTCCTCTCCGTCGCCTCCTTGAGGTCGGCGAGTGGATTCACGCGACGGGGGTCCGCGGAGCCGTCCACCACCCTAATCACCGAGGCGGATGGGGCCCGCAAGAGAGAGAGAGAGAGAGAGAGAGAGAGAGAGAGTGGGGCTTGCGCGAGAGAGAGCGGGGCCCTATGAAGACGCAACAACAGGAAAAACTACTAAGAAGATTGCGAATAAAGAATAAAAGCAAACGCGAAGCAACAACAGAAAGATCAAAGTACTTACGCAGACACCATCGGGCGCTGCTTCGGGGCCTTCTGGAATTGGGCTGCCTTCGCTGCGGCCTCCTGCCGCTTGGTCGCAGCGGCCGAGCTTTTGGTTTTCTTGGGCCAGCTGCCGAACAACCCGCCGTCGGCCTGACGCTTCGGTGCACCGGCTGCTGCAGTCGACGCGGCCGAGGAGCTGGCGCCCGCCCTGCCGGTGCCATGGATATGGCATGGCTTGTCATCCTCCTCGTCGTCATCCGGCAAGTCCCCAAGGCCGCCTCCCGAGGAGCCGCCTGCTCCATCACTGCCGCTGCCTGTGGCGTCGTCCTCTTCCATGGCGGCCGCCCCAAAATCGGGGTCATCCACGTCGCTCACCGATCGGTCCGGCAGGTACTGTCGACCTGGCTCCAGAGCCTTGGCCGCCGACTGGGTCGAGAAGATCTGCACCCCGGCCAACTGGTCAGGCTGCAAAAAAGAACGCGGACGAATGTAGAGAAAGATAATTAAAAGACTCACTGCAGGCGACGGGTGTGCGCTGCTGTACGGCGGCTTGCCAAACCGCCACTCCTTCTCCGAGAGCTTGCAGTTGGAGAAGTAGTTCACCAGCCGGACCACCTCCACGTCCGGCAGCTCCTTAGTGCACATCCGGCATGGGTCCTGGTGCCCGCTCATGCGGCTGATGATGTGGGGCCAGGCTTGGAGGGGCAGCACTCGGCACGCCACGAAGGCGGTCAGCAGATTCGAGGCCTTGAGGCCCTCCGCCTCCGTCATCTCCTGAAGCCGGGCGAGAGTGGCGGAAGAGGCGGCCGATAGGCTCTTTGGCCGAAACTGCCAGTTGGTGCGGGGTTCGGTAGGCGAGCCGACTACGTAAGTCGGCATGTTGACGTACTCCATCATCGAGTGGACGTTCTCGACGTAGAAATACGACTTTTGCCACAGCTTGGCCGACTGCAGCAAGGCGAGGGCCAGGAAGCGGACCCCGAAGCCCGAACACCGCACCGCGACACAGTCCCCGCACTGGGCTGCCTCGTTCTTGGCGGCGGTGCCGAGTTTGAGGTAGAACAGCTCCCCCCAAGCTTGAGGGTGGGGAGCGTGCCGAGGTAGCCCTCGCAGAGGGTGATGAAGACGGACAACAACACCACCATGTTCAGCGTGAGATGGTGGGGCTGGACCTTGTAGAAGGTGAGGAACGAGCGGAGGAAGCTGCTCGCCGGCAGGCCGAAGCCGCGAAGGAAGTGTGACCGGAAGACGACGTGTTCGCCATCCTCAGGCGCCGAAGAGATCTCCGTATCAGGAGGAACATGCACCTTTACGTGCGTCGCCCATGACAGCTGCCGTGTCTAGCGAAGGAATGTGAGGTGGTCCTCATGCACATTGGAGCCATCCCAATCGCCAGAGCCCACATCGCACGCCATGGATGCGGGTGCTCGACGAAGGCGCGGCGCGGCGACGAGCAGGCGAATCCGCGGTGGAGCGAGGTGGCCGCGGTCCGAAGAGGTCCGTCGACGACAAGCTGCGACGGCGCCACGGCTAGAGAAAGGGGCGCGGCGGCAGCAAGGAGAAGAGGAAGGAGAAAGGCAAAGACGAAGGGAGAGGCGGGCGCGCTTGCCTTCTGCCGCCCCCTCCTCCCCCTACTTATAGCCCCCCCACGGCGGAGCCGAGGGGGCAAGATGTGGGGGTCGTGGGATTAACTACGCCCACTCCCCCCACGACCCCGTGTTTACCGCGTCGTAAAGGCGTGTATTAACCGCGCTTGGAAGCACAACCGTCCGCCTCGGCCGCAACAGATCTGCGCGCGTGCCGAGGCCCTGTAGTGGCGGGCCCCGGCCTACAGCGACGTCGCGTCACGCGCATGGGCTGGCAGGCCGGCCTGGCCTCCTGGCGCCGCGTGGCGGGCGAGCAATGGGTGGCAAGCCTCTCGCCCGGCTGGCACGTCAACCGGCCCCCACGACGACTATTTGAATTCACCAGACGGCCAGCCTGGCCACGGCCGGCTCCTAGCAGTCGGTGCCTCCAGAAGGCGGACATAGCAATGCTACTAAACCATTCAAAGTAGGAAGCTGCCGAGGCTCCTTGATTTTTCGGCCGCGGTGCCCCACCAGCTTTGGGGACTACTGTCGGAGTAAATGACCACGGGTAGCCTCATCAGCCCCCCATGGTATTTCAAGACATCGGGGCTAGCTGCGCCCCTCACATCTCCTGGACGAACGACCAACTTCTTGGGCCGGCTGGTCTAGGAGGCCGGCTGCTAGAAGGCGGCAAGACCCTAGAAGGCATCCATGGTGGGGCGCTATTCCTAGCAGGCGGCCCCTCATTCCCTCAAAGTTTGCACCCACATAACCTCGATGGGACGGGGCGTGGCAACAGTGCGACCTGCCACTCCCGGATCCAGGGCGGATCATGGCCACAGTGTGGTGTACCAAGCGGACACCCCTGCCCAGCGTGGCACTATAGCCACGTGGCCTGTGACATCACCCCCATCAGGAGGAGCCATGCTCCCACGACGGTCGGTCGGTACGGCCCATAGGCGGTGGGCCCTACCTGTCGGCGAGCCCCAAAAGGCGGTGACACCTCAGCAGGCGGCAGCGGCAGCAGGCCGGCCGGCTCCCAGCAGGCGGCCCCCTCCCTCCTCAGAACCTGTGCGCCATTAACCATATGAGACGGGGAGAGGCTACATGAGCACCCACCAGGTGGCGGGACTGTAGCCACGCTCTCCCCGACAAAGCTTCCATCATCGGGGGCAAGGGAACAGTACAAAGCGGTCGGCATGGCCCACAGGCAGCGGGCCGTACCTGTTGTCCGAGTTCCCGGCAGCCGGCAGGACCCATGAGGCGGCGGGCCCCAGCAGCCGGCAAAGAAGCCGGCGTCCAGAGACACTGACGGCCGGGTCCTACACCTGCCAGATTACCATTGTACCCCTGGGGGTAGGCCTATATAAACCCCCTAGGCCACCCCATGCAAAGGGTTCATAACCTTAGAAGTCACATACACCACATAGAGAGAGTGTAGTAGAGCTAGCCTTGTTCTTCTTCCTCCTCTAGCCAAAACAGCTCAAGAAGAAACCTTGTAGCCACTCTATTTACATAGTGATCATGCGGAGACCCCGCAGAGCAGGACTAGGGGTGTTATCTCCACGGAGAGCCCCGAATCTGGGCAAGATTCGCATGCGTATTAGGTCTCGCTCACTCCCGCTTCTAGAGCCCGACGACGTACTCTTGTCCCAATCCATGATAAGCCACCCCCTAGCATCTGTCGCACGATATCCCCAGTCAAGAAGAAGGTCTTCCCTTTATATTTGAAGGGCAAGGCATTGTGTAAGTGCATCTAGTGCCCCTTAGTGATTTTGGTGTATTGAAGACTTATAGGTTAAGGGTCTAATGCGTTTATGAGTGTACACAGGTCTATAAGTCTATGAGGAGTTTGATATTTACAGTGAAATTCGACCCCTAAAAATGAAGTTCTTCAACTGAAGACTTTGGTATTCTGAAGACTTTCTGAAGACTTTGAAAGTGAAGAAATTGGTGTGACCTTGAAGACTTGGTATTCATTTGAGGAACATGAAGCGTGAAGACTTTTGTTTTCGTAGTTTCATTTTCTCTTTCTTGAGTCATAGGAAACACCGTACTATTAAAGGGGGTCGAGGAAATACTAAGGAAAAATTTCCATGTGATGCTCAACTCAAAATCCTACACCTACATATCCCTTCGAGTGAAGCCATAGGAAATCTCATACAGTTCAGTCAATTTCTTCAGTGATAGAGATGAAGTTCTGCTGGTCGCTGAGGAATTTGTTCTGACTGAGGAGTTAGGAATTCGCCAGTGCGGATTTCCTACATAGTGAGGAACATGATAGCCCTGAGGAATTTGAACCTCAAATTTCCGACCGTTGTTGTGCTATGCGTCAGCTGTCCCAAAATATCTTATCCACCTAACGGTCATATCATTGAATGGAATTTATGTCTTATCATGTCGGGCTTCTCCCTACGCTATAAATAGCCGCCCCCTACAACCACTAGCTGGTTGGCTGCTCCGAGAGAAACTGACACTTGTCAATTGAGAGCATCCCATCCTCCGAGGACTTTGAGTGAAAATCATCAAGTGAGGAAAACCCAAACCCAAACACCTACAAACCCAAAGTGATTGAGCATCACTAAAGAGATTGATCCTGCGTGGATCCGACTCTTGTTACCTTTGAAGACTGTGCTTCTTCCAGACGGTTAGGTGTCATGGTCTAGAGCATCCAAGAGGAATTGTGGATCGCCGAGTGACCGAGTCTGTGAAGGTTTGGAAGTCGCCTGAAGACTTACCACGAGTGATTGGATGAGGTCTGTGTGACCTTAGTCCAAGGAGAATACGGTGAGGGCTTGGTGTCTTGAGCTGCGTGCTCTGGACTGGGTGTCCGGGACTGTGTGTCCTCGAGTTTAAATACTCAGCCGCTCCAACCAAACGTACAACTGAGATAGCAGTTGGAACTGGTCTACCAAATCATTGTATTCACCAAGCTTACTGGTTCTATTTTCTCAATACTTTCATTTCCTCATTACAGTGTTAAGTGCTTCATCATATCTGTGTTTGAAGACTTTGATTGAAGACTTTCTCAATTTCCTCAGTTCAATTTCTTCAGTCTGTTTGTCTTCATCTTGTGTTATCCTGTGATTACGCTTTCTGTACTCTGTGCTTGTCTTCATTTCATCATGATGACCATGCCTGTATTCTGTTATGCTTACTTCTGAGTACTTATCCCGCTGCAAGTAGTTCTTCGCTAAGGAATTTCCTCACCGGAAAATTCCTCAGTGAAGAATTCATAAAAATCGCCTATTCACCCCCCTCTAGTTGATATAACGGACTTTCAATTAGTATCAGAGCAAGGTACTCCCTTGTTCCGTGTGATTTTGGTTTAACCGCCTGGAGTTTTAGTTATGTCGACCGCAGGTATGAAGAAAGTGACATGCCCTATCTTTGACGGTCACGAGTATCCCAAATGGAAGGCCATGATGAAGAAGCGCCTCATGGCGATGAACAGCGAGCCGTGGACCATCACTGAGATTGGTCTAACCAATCTGTGCAAGATGGCGGAAGCTGATGACATTCGCAAGTACACTCTTCTCAACCTCACGGCGAAGGACGTCATCTGCTCCTGTCTGTCTCAAAATCAGTTCAGGAACATCATGCATCTTGATCATGCGAAGCTTATCTAGGACCGTCTCTCTGAGGTCTATGAAGTTCATCGAACCCATCATGATCCTTGGTTTGAGGACTTCAAGGAATCTCTCAAAGCGATGACATTCGAACCAGAATCATCATCCTCTTCATCATGCCTTATAGGGAAAAGTGTTGCGGTAACTGAATGCTACCTATCCGAGTCAGTGATGAAGAATCTGGTGATGAATTTGGACCCAGCTATGTCAAACTTGCTTCCCTTGCCACTAAACAACAAAGAGCTTTGGAAAAAGTTCAATACATGCTAAATAAGAGCGATGATATGTTGGGTGAAGAAATGGATCACACTAAAGCCTTGACTGAAAATCTTCAAAGACTTCAGTCTAGGTTTGACAGCCTTCAAGGTCATCATAACACTCTCTTATCTGATCATGAGAAGCTCTCTTATGAATTTCTTAAAAGAAAGCAAGATCTTGAGAAGCTAAGAGTGAGTTATGAAGATCTTCAGAAGGAGCGCGATTCATTACTTGCTCAACAAATCAACCTTCTTTCAGAAGAATTTGTTCCTCCATGCTTAAAGTGCATTGAACGTGAATCTGCTAATTCTTCACCTGAATGTTCAAATGCTTCAACGGTTACAAATTCTTCACCTGCCTCTGCTATCACTAATTCCTCATCTGAGGACATTGCTAGTATCACTGACGATGTAGGGCTGAAGGAATTGTACATGACAGGCATGTACAAAAGCCTCAAAGGGAATCAGACTCTTTGTGATGTGCTTAAAAAGCAGATCCTCAATAGGAACCCTAGGAAAGAGGGTATTGCCTTTGAGAGGAAAATAAATGCTGATGGTACATATTGGAAGCCTGAGCAGTACCCCAAAACCTCATGGGTTGCTGCAAAGGGACCACCAGTTGATCCATCTAACTTATCTGGCTTTACATGTGAATCTCCTCATTCTTCTGATGAGTCATTTGACTCCAACTATAAACTGTTGAAAAATCAGAATGGTGAAGTATTTGCTAGATATGTTGGCAAGAATCGAGGACGGTTCCCTATGAAGAAAATCTGGGTTCCCAAAAGTGCCTTGAAAGTCTTGGTGAATGTCCTCATGACACCACCGTGAAGAATAGGAACCCAGATCAAACTCTTCATATGGACCAAATTCTTCATATGGATCCAAGTCCTCATACGGACCAAATTCCTCACGTGGATCAAATTCCTCAAAAGGATCAAAGTCCTCATATGATTATCATCATGCTAACAACTCTGTTTCACAGGGTAGAGCTCAGGGCTATGAATATGTGCATTATTCCTCCAACCATTCCCCCTCTATATATATATAGGTTTATGTCCTCTACATCATTCACTTATGGCTATTTCTTGAAGTTGCGTCTTCTGCTAAGTGAATGTGATCGGACCCTTCCCCCTCTATGCTATACTCAACCCAATCTATTCACAAATTCTTCATGTGCGTTCTATTTGAAACTCGTTCAAAATCTTCATTGTGTCCTTGTCAGCTGAAGAAATTGCGAACGGAACTTTTTAACTTATCATATTCAAAATTTCGGCTTTGCCGCTCAAACCGTTCCACATCCCACGATAGACTTATCTATTCACCCACGATCTAACACGATCTCCACTTTTCGGTACATGGGTGACACATGTCATGCGAATGAAAGGGTCAGGGGCACGTTCGTCCTAAATCTTCAGGCGAACAGTTTTTCACCGTGGCAATAAATACCCCTCTCCCCTTCCTCACTTCCTTTACTCCGCTCGACCTCTCTCTCCCGTTCGAGCTTCTCAAACCCTAGCGCCACCGCTACTCCATCGTCGCCAGTGAGGAAGAGCTTCACTGCCTCGACCTCATCACCGTCGGCGCCGGCCGCGGAAATCTTCACTCCGCCGCCGCCGTAGCCGTCTTCCTCCGCCGAGTTAGGGCGTGGAAGATCTGAACTGACGAGCTTCAAATCTACACCTCATAGTTTGTCGTGTTCTTCATCCAGGGAAATTAAAAGTTACTTTTACTGCCCTCTTTGATTCGAATGTTTTCTACAAAATCTTCAAAGGTGTTTTTCTTCAAATCCACACACACTAAAACACCTCACAAGTCAGCTGTTCTTGATTCGTTTCCCTAAGCATCTTTTTTCTTCAAGATTCCTTAATTGTGTGGATCTTCGGTCTATACAACTCTGGAACCTAAGACAAAGAACGCTTAGTGAAATTCTTCAAGGCTCATCTGGTCAAATTCCTCAAACTTGTTCCTTTTGAAAATCCTTCTGAGAACGCATATGACCTCTCCAAATTCCTCGCAACTATACTCTGTTCACAGGTACTCATGTCCGTTGCTGAATCACTAGGTTCTCATCAACTTAACTCATTTGCAGCATTCCTTGAAGAAAAGTTGCATACTTCTTCAGAGAATTCGATTGTTCAAATTCCTCAACTGAAGAAAATGGCAGATGGTAAGAAGCCACAAAAAGGAGGAAAGAAGCCTGAGGTCATGACTGCTTTTGAGATCCCTGAGGACATTTACAAAGACTACTGCACACCTGATGAGGCCAAGTTCGGAAAGGAGAACAAAAATCAGCGCAAGGTGCACATACAGAGGATTGAAAGGAGATGGGCAAGATAATGGAGGGAGTACAGGTATGTAACTCCAAAGTATATGAAGAAATTCGCACTTAATCATCCATGCCCAAGAGCTCCATTGGCTTTGGCCAAGAAGTCGACCCCACCAAACATCAAGCGTGGTGAGGATTTTCCTGAAGAATGGGCCAAGCGCCAACCCAAGCTGGCTAGACAAGCCAAAGAAGCAGTGAGGAAATTCAATGAAGACTCTACTACTGCTGCTGCCACTGAGGCCTCTGTCAAGCCTAGGAAATCAATGGCAAAGAAGCCCGCGCACAAGCCAAGTGCTTCACCAACAGTGCCCTCATGGCCAAGTTCCTCAGCAATGCCCTCACGGCCAGAATCTTCAAAGCCCTCACGGCCAGAATCTTCAAAGCCCTCATGGCCAATTCCTCATGCTGCTCCTGCTCCTCCAAAATCCTCAACTCCTCCTTCAAAGTCCTCAGCTGCTCCGGCAAAGTCCTCAGCACATGTACATCTGGCTACGTGCCAAAGGACTGCAGGCATCTCTATTGCCTCTGGTGTCTCAGCGAGTTCCTCAGCTGCACCAAATTCTTCATCAGGCCCCACTCTACTGAAGACAAAGGCAATGGCTGGACGAGGTCCTCGGCCAAGTCCTAAGAAGAAATAGGTTGCCTTCCAAGTACCATTTGACGATGAAGCTGATGATGATGAACTTGCAGAAATCATCAGAGACAGACAAGAAAGGGCCTCTAGAGCCAAAGGCACCCCTGTGCCACTGCTATTGGATCCTAAGATGATCCTCGATTACATTGATCTCTGGCACAAGGATCCAGACACCCCTATGCCTGATTTTCATTTGACTCCTGGCCAAAGTCACATGCTGACTCATTTCATTTACAAGAAAAATGGAAATTTGAGAAGGCGGAGTAGATCAAGAAGGCTCAAGACAGAAAGAGAAGTTCGAGGAAAATGTTATCTCTTTGACGACTGATGACTTTACAAAGATCCAGTCTGAAATCAAAGCCCTCAGCAATGATTTCGATGCTTATTATGCTGATTGGCAAGGAGCCAAAGTCAGGTTTGTAAACTGACTGAGAAGTTCACCAATGTTGCAGCTCCAACGCAACAGAAAGTTCAGCAGGCTGAAGCATCTGCTCAGCCTACTGAAGAACATGCCAGCACCGCTGATGACTTTCAGGCTGCTGAAGAAAATGTTAGTTCCAGGGCTGATGACTGCATTCCAGCCGCTGAAGAAATTGCCAGGGCATCCATTAGTGGTGCGCCTGAAGAAAATGAAGAAGTCAGGGTAACTGCATCATTTGCGCCTGAAGAAAATCAATCTGATTCCTTAGCTCCTCCTGCGCCTACACCATCTCCTATCCTTCCATCTGCATCAGATGTGAAAAAGACCAAGGCTGCAGAGCGAGCTGCAGTGAAGAAAAGGAAAGCATCAGCTGCTTCAGATTCTTCAGCTCCGAAGAAAATGAAGCCTATGACCAGCTCGTCTGAAAATCCCATTGATGATGTTCCAATCTCAACCATGCCATCAAAGGACCTTGTTCCTTTTGGTGAAGAATATGAGATCCCTAGCGGATCTGATGCAGAAAATCATTCTGCTGCTTCGTCAGAGCAGATTGATGAAGAAATTGAAGTGGATACGATCCCTTTAACACCAGTTGTTTCCTCGCCAATGCCTCAGTTCACAGCTGAAGCGGCTGGCATTGAAGAAATTGAAGATGAAGACGTGGATATTGGGTGTACTACGCCAGTGATGAATGATGACTTTTGGGAAAGTTAGCACCCCAATTCTACACTCTTCACCCCACTGCAACAAATACCTCAGTCCCCTACACCAACCATTCAAATGGGCTCTGAAGAAACTCACCCCACATCGACTGTGCATGAAGAAATTCCAGCCACTAGTGCTGAAGAACCTGCTGCTGCTGATCATATGACAACGCAGACTGCAACTGAAGAGGAACCAGAAATTCCTCAGCCTGAAGAACCTGAGATTGCGATTCCTAAGGTCATGATGCAACTCACTGACACTCCACTGCCAAAGCCAAAGGATCCATTCTCACGCAAGCAAAAGTTCGAGGCTAAAGATTTCTTTAGCGAGCATGTATTCTTCACTGACTACAACCCATATGACTCTGCTCGCATAAGGAAGAGGCGTTTCTGGACTGCTAGTCAAGCCAATTTCTATTCCTCAGTGTTGTTCAACAAAGACAAAGTCTTCGATCATGCACACATTCCTCACATGGACATGGAGTCACTGTCGGGCTTCGACCCAGTCCTCAGTGTTCCTCACGACGCTGGATTGCTAAATTTCTGCACTGACATATGTGATTGGAATGAAGAAATTATTCTTCAGTTCTATGCGATGCTGCACATCACAGGAGATTCTGAAGATATGAACTCATGGGTGCTGGACTGGATGTCAGAAAATACTCACTACAATGCACCAGCAACCGAATTGCTTCGTGCCCTCCCACTCAGTCCTCCCCTTGACGGTGCTCATTGCGTCTACAGTGAACCTGAGCTTACAAATCATTACATGCAAGTGCTGATGAAGCCTTTGAAGCCAGGACAGGCCCCTCTAACCAAATTCCTCGTCAAGGAATTGTTGTATGTGCCTCGGACTGTCTATCGCATTCTGTCGAAGACAATGAGTCCTATCAAAGGCCACGACTCAAATGATGAAGAAGTCATTGGCATCATGAAGAATCTGCTTTTCAATATCATTCATGGCGTTCCCGTCAACTTCCATGATTTCTTCATGAGGACTCTGGCAAATATTGCTATGTCACCATTTGAGCTGAAGCCTTATGCACCATGGATTATGAGATTCATCAGGACAAGGTCTTCACTCAATTACAAGGATGACACTCTGAACCACTGCAGCTACTTGCCTCCGATTGAAGTCCTCAAACGGATATTTTCCTCAGCTGATGATAAAGGCAAGGCAACTGTTGTGATAGATGAAGGCATTCGTCCATTGGATGGTCAATTTCGAAAAGGCTGCATCCTATTCCACCAATGATGACTCTGCCACACATGACTCTGCCGCCAACAACTCTGCCAAGAAAAATCCTCAAGCCATAGCACCCAGGGTGATGACTGATCGTGAGTTACTCCTCAGTCTTCATCAGAAGGTTGATCGCAATCATAAATGGGTCAAGCGTCAGTTTGGTTCAATTCTTCACAACATGACCTCAACCCATAGTGCAGTGAAGAAAAATCAGTACTACCTACATGAAACCTTCACCCGTACCTGGGCTATTCTGTCTCATGTCTACAGCGAAGAAAATCTGAAGAAAATGGGTCAGAAGGAAGAATTTGACTGGTCTGCACCTCCTCCGAAGAAATACAAGAAGGTCAAGGTTCCTTCCTTGGTGGCCAGTTCTTATTCTTCATCGCGCGACACTGATGAAAATGAAGACTTGGACGACACTGCGGCAGGCCCTACTTCAACAACCGACCCCAACAACGATGGCGCTCCTCCATCAACTTGATATTCCTCAGGGGCGTTAGTCCTCAGTTTCGATCCTTTTGGTCATTCAATGACAAAGGGGGAGAAAGTTGAATTAGTCTTCAAGCGGGTCTATTATATGGGCATTTTTTTTTGATAAGTTACAACTCTCGCTCTTCTGAAACTTTATTGGATCGAGTTGTAATCTTAAACCCGATGGTGCTCTGATACTTTTGATGTGTTCCACTGCATGCTTATTCCTCGTTATATGTTAATACACGCATGCTGAATTACATCAGTCACCATATTTCATCATGCATTTCAAATTCTTCATATTATATGTCAAATGCGTGTATGAATTACAAGATATAGGGGGAGATCTCCATGATTGAACTCTTCAAGTGTGCATTGCTTCAAAAGCAAATTCCTCACTATGCACATCTTCAGGGGGAGTTCTTCTATATCTTGCAATCAAATTCCTCAATATCAGTATTTACACTTCATATGTTTATCCCCGTTGAAAACTTAACCTATATTGTCATAAATCACCAAAAAGGGGGAGATTGTAAGTGCATCTAGAGCCCCTTAGTGATTTTGGTGTATTGAAGATTTATAGGTTAAGGTCTAATGAGTTAATGAGTGTACACAGGTCTATAAGTCTATGAGGAGTTTGATATTTACAGTGAAAGTCGACCCCTAAAAATGAAGTTCTTCAACTGCAGACTTTGGTATTCTGAAGACTTTGAAAGTGAAGAAATTGGTGTGACCTTGAAGACTTGGTATTCATTTGAGGAACATGAAGCGTGAAGACTTTGTTTTCGTAGTTTTGTTTTCTCTTTCTTGAGTCATAGGAAACACGTCATCGTTAAAGGGGTCGAGGAAATACTAAGGAAAAATTTCCATGTGATGCTCAACTCAAAATCCTACACCTACCTATCCCTTCGAGTGAAGCCATTGGAAATCTCATACAGTTCAATCAATTTCTTCAGTGACAGAGACGAAGTTCTTCTGGTCGCTGAGGAATTCGTTCTGACTGAGGAGTTAGGAATTCGCCAGTGCGGATTGCCTACACAGTGAGGAACATGATAGCCCTGAGGAATTTGAACCTGAAATTTCGGACCGTTGCTGTGCTATGCGCCAGCTGTCCCCAAATATCTTATCCACCTAACGGTCATATCATTGAAGGGCATTTATGTCTTATCATGTCGGGCTGCTCCCTAGGCTATAAATAGCCGCCCCCTACAACCACTAGCTGGTTGGCTGCTCCGAGAGAAACTAACACTTGTCAATTGAGAGCATCCCATCCTCCGAGGACTTTGAGTGAAAATCATCAAGTGAGGAAAACCCAAACCCAAACACCTACAAACCCAAAGTGATTGAGCATCATTGAAGAGATTGATCCTGCGTGGATCCGATGCTTGTTACCTTTGAAGATTGTGCTTCTTCCAGACGGTTAGGCGTCATGGTCTAGAGCATCCAAGAGGAATTGTGAATCGTCGAGTGACCGAGTCTGTGAAGGTTTGGAAGTCGCCTGAAGACTTACCATGAGTGATTGGACGAGGTCTGTGTGACCTTAGTCCAAGGAGAATACGGTGAGTACTTGGTGTCTTGAGCTGCGTGCTTAGGACTGGGTGTCTGGGACTGTGTGTCCTCGAGTTTAAATACTCAGCCGCTCCAACCAGATGTACAACTGAGACAGCAGTTGGAACTGGTCTACCAAATCATTGTCTTCACCAAGCTTACTGGTTCTATTTCCTCAACACTTTCATTTCCTCATTACAGTGTTAAGTGCTTCATCATATCTGTGTTTGAAGACTTTGACTGAAGACTTTCTGAATTTCCTCAGCTCAATTTCTTTAGTCTGTTTGTCTTCATCTTGTGTTATCCTGTGATTACGCCTTCTGTACTCTGTGCTTGTCTTCATTTCATCATGATGACCATGCATGTATTCTCTTATGCTTACTTCTGAGTACTTATTCCGCTGCAAGTAGTTCTTCGCTAAGGAATTTCCTCACCTGCAAATTCCTCAGTGAAGAATTCATAAAAATCGCCTATTCACCCCCCCCCTCTAGTCGATATAACGCACTTTCACATTGACATGGTATTGGCTATTGGATGATATTGGATCATGGAACTAGAACCGATTGAAATTGAATTTCATCAGAAGTTTTATCCTATGCATCTGGTTCATCGTGATCTGAATTATATTTATAATTTTTGGCCTCATGAAGGAGAAAGTATCGCTCAAGCTTGGGGGAGGCTTAAGTCAATGTTATATCCATGCCCCAATCATGAGCTCTCAAGAGAAATTATTATTCAAAAAAATTATGATCGGCTTTCTCATAATGATCGATCCATGCTCGATACTTCTTGTATTGGTTCCTATTGAAGGAAATACGCCCTAGAGGCAATAATAAAGTTCTTATTTATATTTCCTTATATCATGATAAGTATTTATTATTCATGCTAGAATTGTATTAACCGGAAACTTGATACATGCATCAATACATAGACAAAACAAAGTGTCCGTAGTATTCCTCTACTTGACTGGCTCGTTAATCAACGATCGTTAAGTTTCCTAACCATAGACATGTATTGTAATTTGATGAAGGGGATCACATCATTAGGAGAATGATGTGATGGACAAGACCCACCCGTTAGCTTAGCATAATGATCATTAAGTTTTATTGCTATTGCTTTCTTCATGACTTATACATATTCCTTTGACTATGAGAATACGCAACTCCTGAATACTGGAGGAACACCTTGTGTGCTATCAAATGTCACAACGTAATAGGGTGATTATAAACATGCTCTACAGGTGTCTCCGAAGGTATTTTTTGGGTTGGCATAGATCGAGATTAGGATTTGTCACTCTGAGTAACGGAGAGGTATCTCTGGGCTCTCTCGATAATGCACATCATGATAAGCCTTGCAAGCAATGTGACTAATGAGTTATTTACGGGATGATGCATTATGGAACGAGTAAAGAGAATTGCCGGTAATGAGATTGAACTAGGTATGAAGATACCGACGATCGAATCTCGGGCAAGTAACATACCGATGACAAAGGGAATGACGTATGTTGTCATTGCGGTTTGACCGATAAAGATCTTCGTAGAATATGTAGGAACCAATATGAGCATCATGGTTTCGATGTTGGTTATTGATCGGACATGTGTCTCAATCATGTCTACATAGTTCTCGAACCCGTAGGGTCCGCACGCCTAACGTTCGATGACGATTTGTATTATCAGTTATGTGTTTTGGTGACCGAAGATTGTTCGGAGTTCCCAATGAGATTACGGACATGACAAGGAGCCTCGAAATGATCGAGAGGTAAAGATTGATATATTGGACGATAATATTCAGACACCAGAATGGTTTCGGAGTTTTTCAAATATTTATCAGAGTACCAAGGGGTTACCGGAACCCCCCGGGGAGAGTAATGGGCCACTATGGGCCATAGGGGAGAGAGAGAGCAGCTCACAAGGGGTGGCGCATGCCCCCCCCCCCCATGGGGAGTCCGAATTGGACAAGGGGAGGTGGCACGGACCCCCTTTCCTTCTCCCTCTCCTTCTCCCTTTCCCACTCCAAAAGAAGGAGGGGGCGACTTGGACTAGGAGTCCAAGTGGGTTTCCCCCCACTTGGCGCGCCACCTAGGACCGGCCTCCTCCCCTCTCCTCCTTTATATATGGGGGTAGGGGCACCCCAAATCACATCAATTATTTCTTAGCCGTGTGCGGTGCCCCCCCTCCACCGTTTACTCCTCCAGTCACATTGGTGTAGTGCTTAGGCGAAGCCCTGCGCGGATCACATCACCATCACCGTCACCATGCTGTAGTGCTGACAAAAATCTTCCTCTACACTTTGCTGGTTCAAGAGTACAAGGGAAGTCATCAATCTGAACGTGTGCAGAACTCGGAGGTGCCGTACGTTCGGTGCTTGGTCGGTTAGATCGCGAAGACGTTCGACTACATCAACCGCGTTAAGCTAACGCTTCCGCTTTCGGTCTACGAGGGTACATGGACACACTCTCCCCTCTCGTTGTTATGCATCTCCTAGATAGATATTGCGTGATCGTAGGAATTTTTTCGAAATTGCATGCTACATTCCCTAACAGTGGCATCCGAGCCAGGTCTATGCTAGATGATATGCACGAGTAGAACACAAAGAGTTGTGGCCGATCTTAGTCATACTGCTTACCACCAACGTCTTATTTTGAGTTGGCGGTATTGTTGGTTGAAGCGGCCCGGACCAACCTTACATGACCACGTTCATGAGACCGGTTCCACCGACAGACATGCAACTTATTTTGCATAAAGATGTCTGGCGGGTGTTTGTTTCTTTAACTTTAGTTGAATCGAATTTGACTACGGCTGGTCCTTGTTGAAGGTTAAAACAACAAACTTGCCAAAAAATCATGTTGGTTTTGATGCGTAGGTAAGAACGGGTTCTTACTAGAAGCCCGTAGCATCCACGTAAAACTTGCAACAACAAATTAGAGGACGCCTAACTTGTTTTTGCAGGGCATGTTGTGACGTGATATGGTCAAGACATGATGTGATATACGTTATTATATGATCATCTTTTGTAAAAGTTATCGGCAACTGGCAGGAGCCTTATGGTTGTCACTTTATTGTATGAAATGCAATCGCCATGTAATTGCTTAACTTTATCACTGTGCGTTAGCGATCGTTGTAGAAGCAATAGTTGGCGGGACGACAATGACGCTACGGTGGAGATCAAGGTGTCAAGTCGGTGACGATGGAGATCACGATAGTGCTTTGGAGATGGAGATCAAAGGCACAAGATGATGATGGCCATATCATGTCACATATTTTGATTGCATGTCACTAGTACGCGTCGGTGCTAAACAAACGGTTTTTAACCCCTTTCCGTGACGGCATTCGGAACCGTCGCCAAGTGAGTGTGGGAGATAGGGGAGTCCTTCCCACACGACCCAGAAACCGTTGGGGATATGCCCTCCTGGCACACACGCTCGACAAAATGAGGTCGTGTGCGACCTGTGAGCACTCAAACACAGAAATACGTACAATATTGCTAAAAAAATACAACTATATATGCGAAATCATTTCCGGTCGTAAGTACATCCCACACAGTTAGTCACCACTAAACGTTTCCATTCGTATATACATCCCACACAGTCACTACAGGAAAACGTTTGCGCAAGGTGGCGTAACGCAAACAGTTTTGAAGAGAATGTCGTGTGTGATTGTTCATTGATCCAACATGGTTTATTCCTAGAAGCTGTGTGCGTTGCCTGACGTCATCGCCCACGGTGTTTTCTCATTAACCGTTTGCAATAGGAAAACCCAATTAGCAAGCTAATTGTCCTATTATTAATAATCCATTTACTAATCTAATTGACATTCAAATTAAGCACATAATATATTCCATTTCCATATTAAGGAAGCAGGATTTCATAATTAAAATACATCGGAGTACAACATGATATAGCTTCAGCACTCAGCTACCCCATTACACAACTGCATCAGGAGCAAGTTTCACATGCAACATCTAGAACCTTTCAAAATTAGCATCATAGACGGTACATATAGAGATGCATCTCATCTGGAAAACTGCTGAAGCGGATGGCGAATATTGAGCCTTCATTCATGTTGAAGGTCTTTGCAACTTTAGGCCAATGCATGTGGATGATTGACAGTCCATCCTTCGACCTCTTCTAGAACACTTCAATATTGAACCTTGGGTGTTGTATGAGAACTTTCCTCGCCTCCTGACCACAGAGGTGGTTTGAGAGGTAATCATCAGTGAACCCTGAAAACAAGGATGTGCATAAATATCTTCTCTATATTGGAAACGGGGCAAAGGAATAAAAAAAGGCAAGGTATAATAGTTAGTACCATCTTGTAAACCTCAGTGCTTGCCATTGTTTCCCTGCAACACATATAAGGTAGTTAGTCATCAGGTTAAGTAAGGGTTCGCATGCTATGAGTAAAATATGTTGATGAAAAATAAGCACATTGCATATTCATCAGATTAATTCAAGCCACTTGGAAAACCCATTTATCCAAACCAAGCATGATTAAGAACTAGGAAATATAGCACTTGTATATGTTTCTCATGTATTAAGTGCAGCCAAATTCGATTTATTCCTCACATGGTATACAATAAGAGAATGCAGCCACAAGAATTGAACATCGCATTGCAGAATTGAACCAGGCAGTTAACTAAACACCACAACAAATTAACCAAACTTTAACTGAGCACCACATTGCACAATATAACATACTCCTAATAGAAGATCAGACAGTTAACCAAACCAATTATGCTTAACAACTTGGAAATATTGCACCCTGAAGAATTGAACATCACATTTGCAGAATTGAACCAAGCAGTTAATTGAACACCACATTGCACGGCATATAGAACATATACACTATAGCAGAAGATTGCATGGTAAAAGTAGATAACAATTCACTAGAATTTGTTAAGGAAAGGCAGTAGCTAGCAAACTGAACATGGATCCTTATAGTGAGCTAATAAGACAAGCTACTCCTTATTGTCGGACATATCGATGACAATTGGCTCCTTGGACATGGAAGAGGGCGAGGCCTCTGCATCGTGGGTGCCCTCGTTGTAGTGGTGAGTTGCCTGAGCTGCTCCGGGCACCAACCTGCTGGCTCTCGAGATGAGGTAAGCACGGGCACGCAGAGAATACACCTAGTTGTCTTCATCGAAGGCACCGACGGTGGCCTCGAGAAAACGCCATGAACTTCCCTTTAAAGCAGCCAATCGCGTCGCGACATAAGTGCGCGAGGCATCAACAGTGGCCTCGATGGCGAGGTGCTCCTCCAAGATTTGGGGGTCGGCATGAATGGTAGCCATCGCAACCTCATCTGCGCGTCTGGCCGCGATTTTCTTCTCCGCTGCCAAATGCCTCTTGAGGTCCTGGCTAAACTGCGTGCACCATGGCTTAGGCCGGCGCTTATTTGGTGGAGGGGTTGGTGATTTGGGTGGAAGTGTTGCGCTCGCGCCGGCGGTCGGGGCATGTGGGATGTGGAAGGAGGAGGAGGATGGGGGTCGGGTGTGGATTACCTACCGGGATAGGCGAGGACGAGCAGCGTGAAGGAGGGTCGCCGATGAGGAGACGGCGGAGCTACAAGCAAGGAGTGAAGGTTTCAACTCGGAAAGGAAGGAGGAAACAGGGGAAATGTGGCTTTTGGTAAGGGGGAGGGGGCGGGGAGGTAGATATTTCCGTGGAAGACGAAAATTTGGAATCGCTTCAGCCAAAAAACTGGCACGCAAAGTGTCGTTAGACATGGTCCCTTATTCAGAGCGGGTTGTGGACTAGCCGTCGCACCTTCTCGCGTAAGCCGTATGCGTACTATACTCCGACGGTGCTCCAAGATATTTTGTGCTGCATCTCACACGGTTGGTTATAATAAACTGTGTGGGATCTACTTGATTTTTGTCTAGATTTGAATTACATAATGGGGTCACAGTGGCCATGGACGGTTGTCGGATTTCGGGTTCCGGCAAAACCCTCAAGGTTCGAACACTGGGGTGCGCACAAATATCTCTCCCTCCCCTAGCTCACACGCTCACCACGAACTCAAGGCTCGGCGCATCGAACTCAAAGAACAAGGGACACAGGGTTTATACTAGTTCGGGCCACCAATGTGGTGTAATACCCTACTCCAGTGTGGTGTGGTGGATTGCCTCGTAGGCTAAGGATGAACAAGTACAATGGAAGGACAGCCTCTTGAGGAGAGGTGTTCTTGGGCTCGATGAGCTTGTCTGGTTGAGGATGATCTGGATGCTCCCTCCTCTGTTCTCCTTCTACTGTGGTGGCTAGTCCTGTTTATAGAGGCCCTGGTCCTCTTCCCAAATGTAGGCGGGAAGGGATCCAACAATGGCCAAATTTGAAGGGGGACAACCAGTACAAGTTATCCTAACTAATGGTGGTCTTCGCCTGCCAAAGTCTCTGGTGGTGATGCCGTCCTAGGCTCCACGATGACCTCCGTCCTACCGTCTTGCTGGTCTTGGTCTCGTTGCACCGATATGGAAACCTTTGCCTGATGCCTCGGGACTCCTCGCCTGCGCTTGCCTCTTTAGAACCAAAGAAGAAAGCGAGTACCTGCAGGCGTTGTTGGCGCCCTCCTGGCCTTGTTCGTCATGGCTTGCGTCACAGGAACCTCGAGGTGCCCCTCGCCTTGATCTCTCTGCCCCTCGCGAGCCAGCCTAGTGAGGCTGCCCCCAGGAGGTCTTGCATCGTCCGCCTCGCGAGGGTCTTGAGCGTTTGCTGGTGAAGATGGGCCGTACCAGGCCGCTAGTGGAGCCACGCCGTGGGCCGCAGGTAGGCAAGTCTAGGGACCCCCGTTCCTAGGACGCCGACAGTAGCCCCCGGTCCCAAGGCGCGCGTGGACTGGGCTTCGATACGAAGTCAAGGGGCAAGTGCGGAGCGCTGCTACCTCTTGAGCACTTCATTGGTTTTCCCTTGAAGAGGAAAGGATGATGCAGTAAATTAGCGTAAGTATTTCCCTCCGTTTTTTAGAACCAAGGTATCAATCTAGTAGGAGACCACACTCGAGTCCCACACACCCACACAAACAAATAAGAACCTCGCAACCAACGCGATAAAGGGGTTGTCAATCCCTTCACGTTTCACTTACAAGAGTGAGATCTGATAGATATGATAAGATAATATTTTTGGTATTTTTATGATAAAGAGAACTAAAGATGCAAATTAAATAAACGACAATAGAAATAGCTGAGTGTTGGAAGATTAATATGATGGCGAATAGACCCGGGGGCCATAGGTTTCACTAGTGGCTTCTCTAAAGAGCATAAGTATTACGGTGGGTGAACAAATTACTGTCGAGCAATTGATAGAATTGAGCATGGTGATGAGAATATCTAGTATCATCATGTATATAGGCATCACGTCCGTGACAAGTAGACCGAAACTATTCTGCATCTACTACTATTACTCCACACATCGACAGCTATCCAGCATGCATCTAGAGTATTAAGTTCAAAAGAACATAGTAATGCTTTAAACAAGATGACATGATGTAGAGGGATAAACTCACGCAATATGATATAAACCCCATCTTTTTATCCTCGATGGCAACAATACAATACGTGTCTTGCTGCCCATCTTTGTCCTTTGGGAAAGGACACGCAAGATTGAACCCAAAGCTAAGCACTTCTCCCATTGCAAGAAAGATCAGTCTAGTAGGCCAAACCAAACTGATAATTCAAAGAGACTTGCAAAGATAACCAATCATACATAAAAGAATTCAGAGGAGATTCAAATATTGTTCATAGATAAACTTGATCATAAACCCACAATTCATCGGTCTCGACCAACACACTCAAAAGAAGAGTTACATCAAATATATTTCCAAGAAGATCGAGGAGAACTTTGTATTGAGATCCAAAGAGAGAGAAGAAGCCATCTAGCTAATAACTATATATGGAACCGAAGGTCTAAGGTAAACTACTCACACATCATCGCAGAGGCTATGGTGTTTATGTAGAAGCCCTACGTGATCAACGCCCCCTCCGGCAGGATGCCGAAAAAGGCCCCAAGATGGGATCTCACGGGTACAGAAGGTTGCGGCAATGGAATTACGTTTTCGTGGATGCTTCTGATGGTTTGGGGGTACGTAGGTATATATAGGAGGAAGAAGTACATCGGTGGAGCAACATGGGCCCTACGAGGGTGGAGGGCGCGCCTGCGGGAGGTGGGTGCGCCCCCCTACCTCGTGCTCTCCTTGTTGATTGCTTTACGTAGACTCCAAGTCCTCTGGATCACGTTTGTTACAAAAATCACGTTCCCGAAGGTTTCATTCCGTTTGGACTCCGTTTGATACCCTTTTCCTTGAAACACTAAAATAGATAAAGATAAAATAAAATTGGGTTGCCTCCCAACAAGCGCTATCGTTTAACGCCCCTAGCTAGGCATAAAAACAAATTGCTACAATTGTGGAAGACCGGACACTACTCCAATGAGTGTACGGCTCCTACAAAAGAAGAGAAGATTCTCCTAAAAAAGAAGTAGAAGAGAAGAATCACCACCAAGAGAGAGAATGAGTAGAGATGATTATTACGAACGTAGAACCTCTCATGAAGCAATGATTCGGAATGGAAGGACAAATCATCAAGGAGCTACACTAAGCAAAGACATCAACCTTGGAAGATCATTGACAACTTTTAAAGACTCATGAGAAGCTACGCTTTGAAAATCTCAACCTTGAGAAAGAGCATGAGTTCTTAAAAGCAATCAATGATGATCTTCGCAAGAAAAGTTCTTCTTACATTGCCAAGCGTTTACTCTTGTCTACTTACATGCCACAAGTAAAATCTAGCAACAAGAGTAAGAAAGATTATTCATCTAGTAGTAACAATAGTCATGCTAAATCCAATGTTGTTGCTTCTAGTAGTTCTCTTGATTCCACTAATGATTCTCTTAGCCAAGGTACACTTGAGCAAGAAAATAGCTTATTGAAGGGAATTATAGAGAAGGGTGTTTATGTAACGTCCCAAAATTCTAAATTTTGGAATGTTATATTAAAAAAATAACTCTGATTGTTTGTGTTGATTGTTGAGTGATTGATTGTGGGAAATTGAGTGGAATTTGAAACTTTTTGAAAGTTAAATGAGAGGGAATAAAAGGACTTTCCCAAACTTTCATTTTGCTTTTATGATCTTCGGGATTCAAATTCTTTTCATCACAAAACCTGGAGAGAAGATGACATGACTTCTTCCATTTATTTAAATGACAAGGGTGTTGAAAATATTTGAATTTCATTTGGAAAATATTTCCAATTCTAAAACTTTATGCAACTCAATGATTTTCACGGAGAAGATAAAATGACTTCTTCAAATTAAATGAAATATGAGTTGGGAGTTTTAAAAGAATTAAATTCAAAGTTCTTTTGAATTTATTTCCAATTGGAGTTATTTGAGTTTTATTCAAATTATTTTTCTCCAAAAACAAAATATATGGAAAATAGGGTAACATGATTCCCTACATCGAAAATTGGAGAGAAATTAATTTGAAGTCATTTTGGTATTTTAAAAATGATTTTATTGGATTTTATTGGACCAGTAGCACTGTGTGAATTATTAAAATTTGTGTGTATTTCATTTCAAGCTAAAATAGTGTTCATGTTGTAGAAAATCTTTTCTGAAAATTTTGATATATTATATGCCTATATAAAATTTTTTATTTTTGTTTTGTTGTCTCTGTCTTAAAAAAATCGCTGCACCCATGGGCCAAGGGCCAAGGCCCAAGGCCAAGCCAAGCAATGACGGCCGGCCACAAGGCCATTGTCAAGACGCACCAAGGGAGCCAGGAGCCTCCTTTTCCAATCCTAGTAGGATTCTTTTCCTACTTCCGTTTATTCCGATTTGTTTCTAGATCTTTTCCTTTGTTTCCTAATCCTAGTCTATTTCTTGTCCCCTACCCCAAGCAAACCCTCCCTCCCACTATAAATACCCAAGCACCCCCTCCAACACATCAAACCAACACCTCTCCTCTCCTCTCCTCCCGACAGCAGAAGTGAAGTTTGACCCTCAGGAAATAGAAGCTCTGATCATTACAGAGAAATCCAGGAAGAGAAAAAGAAGGCAACCCCGAACAACACAATTTTCGCAGAGAAGGACCTGAGTCATATCACTTGTTACAGGTGCAAGGATTTAGGTCATTACGCTAGTACATGTCCAGAAAAGAAGCCAAGAATCCAAGGAGCCTACATAATCACAAATAAGCCCCAAGACATGTCGGAAGTCTTTTGTTTTCATTGCAAGGAAGCAGGACATTATGCTACTAAATGTTCCTACAAGAAGGAAGCTGGAGTTGAGTAGTTGGAATTTTGATATGGATAATAAGAGTGGTAGAAACCAATTTTTTTCATGAGTACAATAAGTTGAGTTATGTAATGGGTGCTCAGAGTTTGTAATGGATTCATGAAATCAATAAAGTTAAGGTGACATGTTTTCATATGTTTAATTGTAGGAGTTGTTACTCTGTGAACAAAGATTTTGACCATTTTCGAGGATATGAGAAATATGGTCTATGGATGGATTTGTGAATTTCATTTTTAGGGTGGTAGTACCCTGTGAAGAAGACTAGACTAATGGATAAGAAAATATATATTCCACGGACTGTAGTTCGAAAAAAAAAGTTGGAGTTTTGCTTTTGATATGATGGTATGAAGAAAGCAGTACTCTTTGGATTTAAAGGATGTGTAATATGGAACAAGAGAGTTACCCCAAGGATGAGTTAAAGCTACACTAGTGTTGAAGTGGGCCATAACCCACAGGCCCAAGAATTAATAAGGATCGAGTACCCACTGGAGAAAGAAATTTTGGGAATAGACTACGATTTGATCAACCGACGATTCTATAGGAGTTTACGCAAAACCTGAGAGTTGTTAAGGAACGATAGATGTTTGTTTGGCCTGCAGAATCAATGGATTTTTTCGAACTTGGTTCGTCGACAAGAGAAATTTTGCAATGCTTGTGAGGATGACCGAGTGTTAGAATGCGAGATTCACTAAACCATGTACAAGGTAATGATTTGGGTGCGGGATGGATTGATCACCATACCGACTTACTCTTATTATTCGCTTTGCTATATGGGATGGTAAAATTTGAGTGACTTACCTATAGTAGAGAGACGACGATCAAAACCTTGTTTATACCTTAAAAAGGTATAGGTATTTTTTTTCCCTGTACACGGCAGTTGTTGCCAACCGTAGGTTATACGGTGAGGTTCAACCCAGACCCGTTTTCTGCAGGGGAAACCATAAATCGTTAACCACCATGAGATACCGATATTTGTTTAGAATTGGCGCGGACCGTCAGCTATGAAGACCCAGTCTCGGAATAACCTTACCAAGAGTACAGGACAAAAGAATTGAGGAAAAGGTTATGCCACTACGGAAGAGCCCAGAGAAGGAATTATTCTTAATATCTGAGAAGACCGACATTGTCAACCCAAAGGAATGGAGTACATGAGTTTTGTCGAACAATAACCATGCTTCTAAGTGTGGTAGCACACTAGACCATACAGATCAATGGATTTGCTAGAAGACCCCCAACCCCTAACCCTTTCTTGCTAGCCTCTTCGAATCTCGAGGACGAGATTCATTTTAAGTGTGGTAGATTTGTAACATCCCAAAATTCTAAATTTTGGAATGTTATATTAAAAAATAACTCTGATTGTTTGTTTGATTGTTGAGTGATTGATTATGGGAAATTGAGTGGAATTTGAAACTTTTTGAAAGTTAAATGAGAGGGAATAAAAGGACTTTCCCAAACTTTCATTTTTGCTTTTATGATCTTCGGGGATTCAAATTATTTTCATCACAAAACCCTGGAGAGAAGATGACATGACTTCTTCCATTTATTTAAATGACAAGGGGTGTTGAAAATATTTGAATTTCATTTGGAAAATATTTCCAATTCTGAAACTTTAAGCGACTCAATGATTTTCACGAGAGAAGATAAAATGACTTCTTCAAATTAAATGAAATATGAGTTGGGAGTTTTAAAAGAATTAAATTCAAAGTTCTTTTGAATTTATTTCCAATTGGAGTTATTTGAGTTTTATTCAAATTATTTTCTCCAAAAACAAAATATATGGAAAATAGGGTAACATGATTCCCTACATCGGAAAATTGAGAGAAATTAATTTGAAGTCATTTTGGTATTTTAAAAATGATTTTATTGGATTTTATTGGACGAGTAGCACTGTGTGAATTATTAAAATTTGTGTGTATTTCATTTCAAGCTAAAATAGTGTTCATGTTGTTGAAAATCTTTTCTGAAAATTTTGATATTTTATATGCCTATATAAAATTTTTTATTTTGTTTTGTTGTCTCTGTCTTAAAAAAAGTCATTTGACTTCGCCAGACCAAGGGCCAAGGCCCAAGGCCAAGCCAGTGACGTGCCGCCACAAGGCCATCGCCAAGACGCTTTCAAGGGAGCCAGGAGCCTCCTTTTTCCAATCCTAGTAGGATTCTTTTCCTACTTCCGTTTATTCCGATTTGTTTCTAGATCTTTTCCTTTGTTTCCTAATCCTAGTCTATTTCTTGTCCCTACCCCAAGAAAACCCCTCCCTCCCACTATAAATACCCAAGCACCCCCCTCCAACACATCAAACCAACACCTCTCCTCTCCTCTCCTCCCGACAGCAGAAGTGAAGTTTGACCTCGGAAATAGAAACTCGATCATTCTGAGAGAAATCCAGAAGAGAAAAGAAGGCAACCCAGAACAACACAATTTTCGCAGAGAAGGACCTGAGTCATATCACTTGTTACAGGTGCAAGGATTTAGGTCATTACGCTAGTACATGTCCGAAAAGAAGCCAAGAATCCAAGGAGCCTACATAATCACAAAGAAGCCCCAAGACATGTCGGAAGTCTTTTGTTTTCATTGCAAGGAAGCAGGACATTATGCTACTAAATGTTCCTACAAGAAGGAAGCTGGAGTTGAGTAGTTGGAATTTTGATATGGATAATAAGAGTGGTAGAAACCAATTTTTTTTCATGAGTACAATAAGTTGAGTTATGTAATGGGTGCTCGAGTTTGTAATGGATTCATGAAATCAATAAAGTTAAGGTGACATGTTTTCATATGTTTAATTGTAGGAGTTGTTACTCTGTGAACAAAGATTTTGACCATTTTCGAGGATATGAGAAATATGGTCTATGGATGGATTTGTGAATTTCATTTTAGGGTGGTAGTACCTGTGAAGAAGACTATACTAATGGATAAGAAAATATATATTCCACGGACTGTAGTTGAATAAAAAAGTTGGAGTTTTGCTTTTGATATGATGGTATGAAGAAGCAGTACTCTGGATTTAAAGGATGTGTAATATGGAACAAGAGAGTTACCCCAAGGATGAGTTAAAGCTACACTAGTGTTGAAGTGGGCCATAACCCACAGGCCCAAGAATTAATAAGGATCAAGTACCCTTTGGAGAAAGAAATTTTGGGAATAGACTACGATTTGATCAACCGACGATTCTATAGGAGTTTACATAAAACCCGAGAGTTGTTAAGGAGCGATAGATGTTTGTTTGGCCTGCAGAATCAATGGATTTTTCGAACTTGGTTCGTCGACAAGAGAAATTTTGCAATGCTTGTGAGGATGACCGAGTGTTAGAAGGCGAGATTCACTAAACCATGTACAAGGTAATGATTTGGGTGCGGGATGGATTGATCACCCTACCGACTTACTCTTATTATTCGCTTTGCTATATGGGATGGTAAAATTTGAGTGACTTACCTATAGTAGAGAGACGACGATCAAAACCTTGTTTAAACCTTAGAAAGGTATAGGTATTTTTTTTCCCTGTACACGGCAGTTGTTGCCAACCGTAGGTTATACGGTGAGGTTCAACCCAGACCCGTTTTCTGCAGGGGAAACCATAAATCGTTAACCACCATGAGATACCGATATTTGTTTAGAATTGGCGCCGGACCGTCACTATGAAGACCAGTCTCGGAATAACCTTACCAAGAGTAAAGGACAAAAGAATTGAGGAAAAGGTTATGCCACTACCGGAAGAGCCCAGAGAAGGAATTATTCTTAATATCTGAGAAGACTGACATTGTCAACCCAAAGGAATGGAGTACATGAGTTTTGTCGGAACAATAACCATGCTTCTAAGTGTGGTAGCACACTAGACCATACAGATCAATGGATTTGCTAGAAGACCCCCAACCCCTAACCCTTTCTTGCTAGCCTCTTCGAATCTCGAGGACGAGATTCATTTTAAGTGTGGTAGATTTGTAACATCCCAAAATTCTAAATTTTGGAATGTTATATTAAAAAAATAACTCTGATTGTTTGTTTGATTGTTGAGTGATTGATTATGGGAAATTGAGTGGAATTTGAAACTTTTTGAAAGTTAAATGAGAGGGAATAAAAGGACTTTCCCAAACTTTCATTTTTGCTTTTATGATCTTCGGGGATTCAAATTATTTTCATCACAAAACCCTGGAGAGAAGATGACATGACTTCTTCCATTTATTTAAATGACAAGGGGTGTTGAAAATATTTGAATTTCATTTGGAAAATATTTCCAATTCTGAAACTTTATGCGACTCAATGATTTTCACGAGAGAAGATAAAATGACTTCTTCAAATTAAATGAAATATGAGTTGGGAGTTTTAAAAGAATTAAATTCAAAGTTCTTTTGAATTTATTTCCAATTTGGAGTTATTTGAGTTTTATTCAAATTATTTTTCTCCAAAAACAAAATATATGGAAAATAGGGTAACATGATTCCCTACATCGGAAAATTGGAGAGAAATTAATTTGAAGTCATTTTGGTATTTTAAAAATGATTTTATTGGATTTTATTGGACGAGTAGCACTGTGTGAATTATTAAAATTTGTGTGTATTTCATTTCAAGCTAAAATAGTGTTCATGTTGTTGAAAATCTTTTTCTGAAAATTTTGATATATTATATGCCTATATAAAATTTTTATTTTTGTTTTGTTGTCTCTGTCTTAAAAAAAATCGCTGCACCCTTCAATGGCCAACGGCCAAGGCCCAAGGTTGTGGCCGGCCGCCACAAGGCCATCGCCCAGACGCACCAAGGGAGCCAGGAGCCTCCTTTTTCCAATCCTAGTAGGATTCTTTTCCTACTTCGTTTATTCCGATTTGTTTCTAGATCTTTTCCTTTTGTTTCCTAATCCTAGTCTATTTCTTGTCCCCTACCCCAAGCAAACCCCTCCCTCCCCACTATAAATACCCAAGCACCCCCCTCCAACACATCAAACCAACACCTCTCCTCTCCTCTCCTCCCGACAGCAGAAGTGAAGTTTGACCCTCGGGAAATAGAAACTCTGGTCATTACAGAGAAATCCAGGAAGAGAAAAAGAAGGCAACCCCAGAACAACACAATTTTCACAGAGAAGGACCTGAATCATATCACTTGTTACAGGTGCAAGGATTTAGGTCATTACGCTAGTACATGTCCAGAAAAGAAGCCAAGAATCCAAGGAGCCTACATAATCACAAAGAAGCCCCAAGACATGTCGGAAGTCTTTTGTTTTCATTGCAAGAATGCAGGACATTATGCTACTAAATGTTCCTACAAGAAGGAAGCTGGAGTTGAGTAGTTGGAATTTTGATATGGATAATAAGAGTGGTAGAAACCAAATTTTTTTTCATGAGTACAATAAGTTGAGTTATGTAATGGGTGCTCAGAGTTTGTAATGGATTCATGAAATCAATAAAGTTAAGGTGACATGTTTTCATATGTTTAATTGTAGGAGTTGTTACTCTGTGAACAAAGATTTTGACCATTTTCGAGGATATGAGAAATATGGTCTATGGATGGATTTGTGAATTTCATTTTTAGGGTGGTAGTACCCTGTGAAGAAGACTAGACTAATGGATAAGAAAATATATATTCCACGAACTGTAGTTGAAAAAAAAAGTTGGAGTTTTGCTTTTGATATGATGGTATGAAGAAGCAGTACTCTGGATTTAAAGGATGTGTAATATGGAACAAGAGAGTTACCCCAAGGATGAGTTAAAGCTACACTAGTGTTGAAGTGGGCCATAACCCACAGGCCCAAGAATTAATAAGGATCAAGTACCCTTGGAGAAAGAAATTTTGGGAATAGACTACGATTTGATCAACAAGCGATTCTATAGGAGTTTACATAAAACACGAGAGTTGTTAAGGAGCGATAGATGTTTGTTTGGCCTGCAGAATCAATGGATTTTTGAACTTGGTTCATCGACAAGAGAAATTTTGCAATGCTTGTGAGGATGACCGAGTGTTAGAATGCGAGATTCACTAAACCATGTACAAGGTAATGATTTGGGTGCGGGATGGATTGATCACCATACCGACTTACTCTTATTATTCGCTTTGCTATATGGGATGGTAAAATTTGAGTGACTTACCTATAGTAGAGAGGCGACGATCAAAACCTTGTTTAAACCTTAGAAAGGTATAGGTATTTTTTTTCCCTGTACACGGCAGTTGTTGCCAACCGTAGGTTATACGGTGAGGTTCAACCCAGACCCGTTTTCTGCAAGGGAAACCATAAATCGTTAACCACCATGAGATACCGATATTTGTTTAGAATTGGCGCCGGACCGTCAGCTATGAAGACCCAATCTCGGAATAACCTTACCAAGAGTAAAGGACAAAAGAATTGAGGAAAAGGTTATGCCACTACGGAAGAGCCCAGAGAAGGAATTATTCTTAATATCTCGAGAAGACCGACATTGTCAACCCAAAGGAATGGAGTACATGAGTTTTGTCGAACAATAACCATGCTTCTAAGTGTGGTAGCACACTAGACCATACAGATCAATGGATTTGCTAGAAGACCCCAACCCTAACCCTTTCTTGCTAGCCTCTTGAATCTCGAGGGCGAGATTCATTTTAAGTGTGGTAGATTTGTAACATCCCAAAATTCTAAATTTTGGAATGTTATATTAAAAAATAACTCTGATTGTTTGTTTGATTGTTGAGTGATTGATTGTGGGAAATTGAGTGGAATTTGAAACTTTTGAAAGTTAAATGAGAGGAATAAAGGACTTTCCCAAACTTTCATTTTGCTTTTATGATCTTCGGGATTCAAATTATTTTCATCACAAAACCACGGAGAGAAGATGACATGACTTCTTCCATATATTTAAATGACAAGGAGTGTTGAAAATATTTGAATTTCATTTGGAAAATATTTCCAATTCTGAAACTTTATGCGACTCAATGATTTCCACGAGAGAAGATAAAATGACTTCTTCAAATTAAATGAAATATGAGTTGGGAGTTTTAAAAGAATTAAATTCAAAGTTCTTTTGAATTTATTTCCAATTTGGAGTTATTTGAGTTTTATTGAAATTATTTTTCTCCAAAAACAAAATATATGGAAAATAGGGTAACATGATTCCCTACATCGGAAAATTGGAGAGAAATTAATTTGAAGTCATTTGGTATTTTAAAATGATTTTATTGGATTTTATTGGACCAGTAGCACTGTGTGAATTATTAAAATTTGTGTGTATTTCATTTCAAGCTAAAATAGTGTTCATGTTGTAGAAAATCTTTTTCTGAAAATTTTGATATATTATATGCCTATATAAAATTTTTTATTTTTGTTTTGTTGTCTCTGTCTTAAAAAAATCGCTGCACCCTTGGCCAAGGGCCAAGGCCCAAGGCCAAGCCAATGCCGGCCGCCACAAGGCCATCGCCAAGACGCACCAAGGGAGCCAGGGAGCCTCCTTTTTCCAATCCTAGTAGGATTCTTTTCCTACTTCCGTTTATTCCGATTTGTTTCTAGATCTTTTCCCTTTTGTTTCCTAATCCTAGTCTATTTCTTGTCCCCTACCCCAAGCAAACCCCTCCCCTCCCCACTATAAATACCCAAGCACCCCCCCCCCTCCAACACATCAAACCAACACCTCTCCTCTCCTCTCCTCCCGACAGCAGAAGTGAAGTTTGACCCTCAGGAAATAGAAGCTCTGATCATTACAGAGAAATCCAGGAAGAGAAAAAGAAGGCAACCCCAGAACAACACAATTTTCGCAGAGAAGGACCTGAGTCATATCACTTGTTACAGGTGCAAGGATTTAGGTCATTACGCTAGTACATGTCCAGAAAAGAAGCCAAGAATCCAAGGAGCCTACATAATCACAAAGAAGCCCCAAGACATGTCGGAAGTCTTTTGTTTTCATTGCAAGGAAGCAGGACATTATGCTACTAAATGTTCCTACAAGAAGGAAGCTGGAGTTGAGTAGTTGGAATTTTGATATGGATAATAAGAGTGGTAGAAACCAATTTTTTTTCATGAGTACAATAAGTTGAGTTATGTAATGGGTGCTCAGAGTTTGTAATGGATTCATGAAATCAATAAAGTTAAGGTGACATGTTTTCATATGTTTAATTGTAGGAGTTGTTACTCTGTGAACAAAGATTTTGACCATTTTCGAGGATATGAGAAATATGGTCTATGGATGGATTTGTGAATTTCATTTTAGGGTGGTAGTACCTGTGAAGAAGACTAGACTAATGGATAAGAAAATATATATTCCACGGACTGTAGTTCAAAAAAAAGTTGGAGTTTTGCTTTTGATATGATGGTATGAAGAAAGCAGTACTACTGGATTTAAAGGATGTGTAATATGGAACAAGAGAGTTACCCCAAGGATGAGTTAAAGCTACACTAGTGTTGAAGTGGGCCATAACCCACAGGCCCAAGAATTAATAAGGATCAGTACCCTTTGGAGAAAGAAATTTTGGGAATAGACTACGATTTGATCAACCGACGATTCTATAGGAGTTTACATAAAACCCGAGAGTTGTTAAGGAGCGATAGATGTTTGTTTGGCCTGCAGAATCAATGGATTTTTTCGAACTTGGTTCGTCGACAAGAGAAATTTTGCAATGCTTGTGAGGATGACCGAGTGTTAGAATGCGAGATTCACTAAACCATGTACAAGGTAATGATTTGGGTGCGGGATGGATTGATCACCATACCGACTTACTCTTATTATTCGCTTTGCTATATGGGATGGTAAAATTTGAGTGACTTACCTATAGTAGAGAGACGACGATCAAAACCTTGTTTATACCTTAGAAAGGTATAGGTATTTTTTTTCCCTGTACACGGCAGTTGTTGCCAACCGTAGGTTATACGGTGAGGTTCAACCTGCACCGTTTTCTAGGGAAACCATAAATCGTTAACCACCATGAGATACCGATATTTGTTTAGAATTGGCGCCGGACCGTCGACTATGAAGACCAGTCTCGGAATAACCTTACCAAGAGTACAGGACAAAAGAATTGAGGAAAAGGTTATGCCACTACCGGAAGAGCCCAGAGAAGGAATTATTCTTAATATCTGAGAAGACTGACATTGTCAACCCAAAGGAATGGAGTACATGAGTTTTGTCTGAACAATAACCATGCTTCTAAGTGTGGTAGCACACTAGACCATACAGATCAATGGATTTGCTAGAAGACCCCCAACCCCTAACCCTTTCTTGCTAGCCTCTTCGAATCTCGAGGACGAGATTCATTTTAAGTGTGGTAGATTTGTAACATCCCAAAATTCTAAATTTTGGAATGTTATATTAAAAATAACTCTGATTGTTTGTTTGATTGTTGAGTGATTGATTATGGGAAATTGAGTGGAATTTGAAACTTTTGAAAGTTAAATGAGAGGAATAAAAGGACTTTCCCAAACTTTCATTTTGCTTTTATGATCTTGGGATTCAAATTATTTTCATCACAAAACCCCGGAGAGAAGATGACATGACTTCTTCCATTTATTTAAATGACAAGGGTGTTGAAAATATTTGAATTTCATTTGGAAAATATTTCCAATTCTGAAACTTTATGCGACTCAATGATTTTCACGAGAGAAGATAAAATGACTTCTTCAAATTAAATGAAATATGAGTTGGGAGTTTTAAAAGAATTAAATTCAAAGTTCTTTTGAATTTATTTCCAATTGGAGTTATTTGAGTTTTATTCAAATTATTTTCTCCAAAAACAAAATATATGGAAAATAGGGTAACATGATTCCCTACATCGGAAAATTGAGAGAAATTAATTTGAAGTCATTTTGGTATTTTAAAATGATTTTATTGGATTTTATTGGACCAGTAGCACTGTGTGAATTATTAAAATTTGTGTGTATTTCATTTCAAGCTAAAATAGTGTTCATGTTGTTGAAAATCTTTTCTGAAAATTTTGATATTTTATATGCCTATATAAAATTTTTTATTTTGTTTTGTTGTCTCTGTCTTAAAAAAAGTCGCTGCACCCCTTGGCCAAGGGCCAAGGCCCAAGGCCAAGCCATTGACGGCCCGCGCCACAAGGCCATCGCCACACGCACCAAGGGAGCCAGGAGCCTCCTTTTCCAATCCTAGTAGGATTCTTTTCCTACTTCCGTTTATTCGATTTGTTTCTAGATCTTTTCCTTTTGTTTCCTAATCCTAGTCTATTTCTTGTCCCCTACCCCAAGAAAACCCTCCCTCCCCACTATAAATACCCAAGCACCCCCCTCCAACACATCAAACCAACACCTCTCCTCTCCTCTCCTCCCGACAGCAGAAGTGAAGTTTGACCCTCGGGAAATAGAAACTCTGATCATTACAGAGAAATCCAGGAAGAGAAAAAGAAGGCAACCCCAGAACAACACAATTTTCGCAGAGAAGGACCTGAGTCATATCACTTGTTACAGGTGCAAGGATTTAGGTCATTACGCTAGTACATGTCCAGAAAAGAAGCCAAGAATCCAAGGAGCCTACATAATCACAAAGAAGCCCCAAGACATGTCGGAAGTCTTTTGTTTTCATTGCAAGGAAGCAGGACATTATGCTACTAAATGTTCCTACAAGAAGGAAGCTGGAGTTGAGTAGTTGGAATTTTGATATGGATAATAAGAGTGGTAGAAACCAATTTTTTTTTTGATGAGTACAATAAGTTGAGTTATGTAATGGGTGCTCAGAGTTTGTAATGGATTCATGAAATCAATAAAGTTAAGGTGACATGTTTTCATATGTTTAATTGTAGGAGTTGTTACTCTGGGAACAAAGATTTTGACCATTTTCGAGGATATGAGAAATATGGTCTATGGATGGATTTGTGAATTTCATTTTTAGGGTGGTAGTACCCTGTGAAGAAGACTATACTAATGGATAAGAAAATATATATTCCACGGACTGTAGTTCGAATAAAAAAAGTTGGAGTTTTGCTTTTGATATGATGGTATGAAGAAAAGCAGTACTCTTTGGATTTAAAGGATGTGTAATATGGAACAAGAGAGTTACCCCAAGGATGAGTTAAAGCTACACTAGTGTTGAAGTGGGCCATAACCCACAGGCCCAAGAATTAATAAGGATCAAGTACCCACTGGAGAAAGAAATTTTGGGAATAGACTACGATTTGATCAACCGACGATTCTATAGGAGTTTACGCAAAACCTGAGAGTTGTTAAGGAACGATAGATGTTTGTTTGGCCTGCAGAATCAATGGATTTTTTCGAACTTGGTTCGTCGACAAGAGAAATTTTGCAATGCTTGTGAGGATGACCGAGTGTTAGAAGGCGAGATTCACTAAACCATGTACAAGGTAATGATTTGGGTGCGGGATGGATTGATCACCCTACCGACTTACTCTTATTATTCGCTTTGCTATATGGGATGGTAAAATTTGAGTGACTTACCTATAGTAGAGAGACGACGATCAAAACCTTGTTTAAACCTTAGAAAGGTATAGGTATTTTTTCCCCAGACACGGCAGTTGTTGCCAACCGTAGGTTATACGGTGAGGTTCAACCTGACCCGTTTTCTAGGGGAAACCATAAATCGTTAACCACCATGAGATACCGATATTTGTTTAGAATTGGCGCCAGACCCGTCAGCTATGAAGACCCAGTCTCGGAATAACCTTACCAAGAGTAAAGGACAAAAGAATTGAGGAAAAGGTTATGCCACTACCGGAAGAGCCCAGAGAAGGAATTATTCTTAATATCCGAGAAGACCGACATTGTCAACCCAAAGGAATGGAGTACATGAGTTTTGTCTGAACAATAACCATGCTTCTAAGTGTGGTAGCACACTAGACCATACAGATCAATGGATTTGCTAGAAGACCCCCAACCCCTAACCCTTTCTTGCTAGCCTCTTCGAATCTCGAGGACGAGATTCATTTTAAGTGTGGTAGATTTGTAACATCCCAAAATTCTAAATTTTGGAATGTTATATTTAAAAAATAACTCTGATTGTTTGTTTGATTGTTGAGTGATTGATTATGGGAAATTGAGTGGAATTTGAAACTTTTTGAAAGTTAAATGAGAGGAAATAAAAGGACTTTCCCAAACTTTCATTTTTGCTTTTATGATCTTCGGGGATTCAAATTATTTTCATCACAAAACCCTGGAGAGAAGATGACATGACTTCTTCCATTTATTTAAATGACAAGGGGTGTTGAAAATATTTGAATTTCATTTGGAAAATATTTCCAATTCTGAAACTTTATGCGACTCAATGATTTTCACGAGAGAAGATAAAATGACTTCTTCAAATTAAATGAAATATGAGTTGGGAGTTTTAAAAGAATTAAATTCAAAGTTCTTTTGAATTTATTTCCAATTGGAGTTATTTGAGTTTTATTCAAATTATTTTCTCCAAAAACAAAATATATGGAAAATAGGGTAACATGATTCCCTACATCGGAAAATTGAGAGAAATTAATTTGAAGTCATTTTGGTATTTTAAAATGATTTTATTGGATTTTATTGGACGAGTAGCACTGTGTGAATTATTAAAATTTGTGTGTATTTCATTTCAAGCTAAAATAGTGTTCATGTTGTTGAAAATCTTTTTCTGAAAATTTTGATATATTATATGCCTATATAAAATTTTTTATTTTTGTTTTGTTGTCTCTGTCTTAAAAAAAATCGCTGCACCCACGGCCAACGGCCAAGGCCCAAAACCAAGCATTGACGGCCGCCGCCACAAGGCCATCGCCAAGACGCACCAAGGGAGCCAGGAGCCTCCTTTTTCCAATCCTAGTAGGATTGTTTTCCTACTTCCGTTTATTCGATTTGTTTCTAGATCTTTTCCTTTTGTTTCCTAATCCTAGTCTATTTCTTGTCCCTACCCCAAGCAAACCCTCCCTCCCACTATAAATACCCAAGCACCCCCCTCCAACACATCAAACCAACACCTCTCCTCTCCTCTCCTCCCGACAGCAGAAGTGAAGTTTGACCCTCGGAAATAGAAACTCTGGTCATTACAGAGAAATCCAGAAGAGAAAAGAAGGCAACCCAGAACAACACAATTTTCACAGAGAAGGACCTGAATCATATCACTTGTTACAGGTGCAAGGATTTAGGTCATTACGCTAGTACATGTCCGAAAAGAAGCCAAGAATCCAAGGAGCCTACATAATCACAAAGAAGCCCCAAGACATGTCGGAAGTCTTTTGTTTTCATTGCAAGGAAGCAGGACATTATGCTACTAAATGTTCCTACAAGAAGGAAGCTGGAGTTGAGTAGTTGGAATTTTGATATGGATAATAAGAGTGGTAGAAACCAAATTTTTTTCATGAGTACAATAAGTTGAGTTATGTAATGGGTGCTCAGAGTTTGTAATGGATTCATGAAATCAATAAAGTTAAGGTGACATGTTTTCATATGTTTAATTGTAGGAGTTGTTACTCTGTGAACAAAGATTTTGACCATTTTCGAGGATATGAGAAATATGGTCTATGGATGGATTTGTGAATTTCATTTTTAGGGTGGTAGTACCCTGTGAAGAAGACTAGACTAATGGATAAGAAAATATATATTCCACTTAACTGTAGTTCGAAAAAAAAAGTTGGAGTTTTGCTTTTGATATGATGGTATGAAGAAAGCAGTACTACTGGATTTAAAGGATGTGTAATATGGAACAAGAGAGTTACCCCAAGGATGAGTTAAAGCTACACTAGTGTTGAAGTGGGCCATAACCCACAGGCCCAAGAATTAATAAGGATCAAGTACCCTTTGGAGAAAGAAATTTTGGGAATAGACTACGATTTGATCAACCGACGATTCTATAGGAGTTTATAAAACACGAGAGTTGTTAAGGAACGATAGATGTTTGTTTGGCCTGCAGAATCAATGGATTTTTTCGAACTTGGTTCATCGACAAGAGAAATTTTGCAATGCTTGTGAGGATGACCGAGTGTTAGAATGCGAGATTCACTAAACCATGTACAAGGTAATGATTTGGGTGCGGGATGGATTGATCACCATACCGACTTACTCTTATTATTCGCTTTGCTATATGGGATGGTAAAATTTGAGTGACTTACCTATAGTAGAGAGACGACGATCAAAACCTTGTTTAAACCTTAGAAAGGTATAGGTATTTTTTCCCCTGTACATGGCAGTTGTTGCCAACCGTAGGTTATACGGTGAGGTTCAACCCAGACCCGTTTTCTGCAGGGGAAACCATAAATCGTTAACCACCATGAGATACCGATATTTGTTTAGAATTGGCGCCAGACCCGTCAGCTATGAAGACCCAATCTCGGAATAACCTTACCAAGAGTAAAGGACAAAAGAATTGAGGAAAAGGTTATGCCACTACCGGAAGAGCCCAGAGAAGGAATTATTCTTAATATCTGAGAATACTGACATTGTCAACCCAAAGGAATGGAGTACATGAGTTTTGTCGGAACAATAACCATGCTTCTAAGTGTGGTAGCACACTAGACCATACAGATCAATGGATTTGCTAGAAGACCCCCAACCCCTAACCCTTTCTTGCTAGCCTCTTCGAATCTCGAGGACGAGATTCATTTTAAGTGTGGTAGATTTGTAACATCCCAAAATTCTAAATTTTGGAATGTTATATTAAAAAAATAACTCTGATTGTTTGTTTGATTGTTGAGTGATTGATTGTGGGAAATTGAGTGGAATTTGAAACTTTTTGAAAGTTAAATGAGAGGGAATAAAAGGACTTTCCCAAACTTTCATTTTTGCTTTTATGATCTTCGGGGATTCAAATTATTTTCATCACAAAACCCTGGAGAGAAGATGACATGACTTCTTCAATATATTTAAATGACAAGGAGTGTTGAAAATATTTGAATTTCATTTGGAAAATATTTCCAATTCTGAAACTTTATGCGACTCAATGATTTTCACGAGAGAAGATAAAATGACTTCTTCAAATTAAATGAAATATGAGTTGGGAGTTTTAAAAGAATTAAATTCAAAGTTCTTTTGAATTTATTTCCAATTTGGAGTTATTTGAGTTTTATTGAAATTATTTTCTCCAAAAACAAAATATATGGAAAATAGGGTAACATGATTCCCTACATCGGAAAATTGAGAGAAATTAATTTGAAGTCATTTTGGTATTTTAAAATGATTTTATTGGATTTTATTGGACCAGTAGCACTGTGTGAATTATTAAAATTTGTGTGTATTTCATTTCAAGCTAAAATAGTGTTCATGTTGTAGAAAATCTTTTTCTGAAAATTTTGATATATTATATGCCTATATAAAAATTTTATTTTTGTTTTGTTGTCTCTGTCTTAAAAAAAAATCGCTGCACCCCGCCGGGCCAAGGGCCAAGGCCCAAGGCCAAGCCAGCGGCCGGCCGGCCACAAGGCCATCGCTGCACGCACCAAGGGAGCCAGGGAGCCTCCTTTTTCCAATCCTAGTAGGATTCTTTTCCTACTTCCATTTATTCCGATTTGTTTCTAGATCTTTTCCCTTTTGTTTCCTAATCCTAGTCTATTTCTTGTCCCCTACCCCAAGCAAACCCCTCCCCTCCCCACTATAAATACCCAAGCACCCCCCCCCCTCCAACACATCAAACCAACACCTCTCCTCTCAGCAGCAGCAGCAGCCCCACACCAGCCGCCGCCCCCCTCCCTGCCGCCTTGCCTTGCCACCGCCGCCGCCGCAGTGCTGCCTGCCGCCTCGACCTCTCCTGAGGTTTATATGATCTCCTCTCCACCGTCCGTGATATCCTTTCCTCTAGGAGCAACCGCAACATCGGATCCGATCTTCTTCCCCAACTCCGACGACTACTCCGGTGAGATCAAAGAAATCCCGTAATTCATTTTTTCAGAAAATAGCAATCTTAGAAAATTCATATCTTTTAGAGTTTTTAGTATTTTTGAGTGATTCCAATTGCTATGTGTCACAAATTTGCTGAAGTTTCTGTTAGTGTCTCTGGATTTCAAATTTGAGTAGTTTAAATTTGAATTTGATAAATTTTGTTCAGATTAGTATTTTGGCCATAACTTGAGTTTAAAAATAGGTTTTTAATTAATTCTTTTTGCTCCTGGTCACTTGTGATATTGTTTAGCTGTACGATTTAGTTTGGTAATTTTGGAGTATTTTAAGTTAGATTTTAGTAGAAACAGTACTGTTTTGCTTATATAGTTGTTTTGGTTATGTAATCATTGTTTTAATTATTTTAGTTCATTCCTTTTGTAGATTTTCACTTGTTGTTATATGTTTATGTTTAGCTACAGTAGGTAAATTTTTGTAGTTATTTATTAGTGTTTAGCTACTGTTTTTTGTAATTGCTTGTTTAGTTCATAGTGATAGTGGATAAAAATAGTTTTATTAGTTTTAATAGTAATTCTTTTCCACTTCAAGTTATATTGTTTTTGTTTCTGTTATTTGTGAACACATTAGTTGTTATATTTATTTAGTATAGTTTATTAATGTTTTAATAAATGATTTGATGTTATAGTTGTCTTAGTGTTTTGCTAGTTGTTATATTTGTTCTAGTATTAACTAGATGGTTATAGTAGTTTTATATTAGTTATTTTTGTTAGTTATTAAATTAGTAATTTATTTTCTGTTATTTTATTAGATTTATATTTTCTTTGCTGTAGAAAAAAATATTAGAGTAATTTAGTGATGTTATGTTAAGATTTGTGTGAGTTGGTCACCACTAGTTTTTCCTTGAATTTTTCTCTCGAAGTTTTTCCTTTGGTTTTCGACTTGGTTTTCTTTGTTGCTTTTATTTTGATTGAGTATTGTTATGATTGATAGAATTGATTGCTAGGATGATTGCTTATATGATTGTCTGTTTAATATAGATTTTCAACGGAGTGACGAATAGTTCTACCAAGTCTTTATTCTGAGAGCGTTATTATCTTCATCAAGTAATACCAGGCAAGTTCACTTTGACCATGTTTTTCATACCTATGTGTTTTATTGCATCTAGTGTCATCTTCGCAACAATCCCTCCAGTAGTGATATTGAATCCTTGTAGTTGAGTAGTATGCATGAGGTAGGAACCCATCACCCTGTTACCAAGCCCGGGACGTTATTTATTTTAATGCTACGCTATAGTAGACGGGGTTGGTATGAGTGCTCGGAGTGGTGTGAGAATGGAGGATCTCGTCAATGGCGACAACTCCATGATGGAACCTGCAAGGACTGCATCTTCAAGGCCTCAAGACTTCAAGACTCGAGACAAGAATTCAATACACACTCTTTGGGTGAAGGATGGTTGACTGACGGCACCTGGAGAAACCAGTGGTTGGCGGGATGCATGGAGAAGCGCCATGACATCTTGGAAAGCTTCACCCAGACTCAAAGAGACGGAAGAATACTTCATGCCGGAAGCTTACTGTGCAACCGCAAGTCACTATTGGCTCGGCTTGGTTGACCTTAGTTGTGACTCTGGCTGGGACGGTGCTAGCAGATATAGAACTACGGTAGGATTGGATGAGCACCGGACGGTGGTCGAGGAACTCTTGGAAGACCATGTTTGGTCATCTTGTTCTCAAACACCGAAGTGCGAGAGCGTAAAGAGAGGATCGAATCTTGCGGGTAAAGTGTACAAACCTCTGCAGAGGGTTTAAACCTAATCGATTAGCCGTGTCCCCGGTTACGGACAATTTGAGCCTCTGGACTTGGATCTATCTCGGAACTCTCAACACCGGATTGATAACTTAATTGTGGGCAACTTATGATGATTTTGGGCTATGAGACATCGGTTGGCGGAACCATGTCATGATAGAAAACTCTATAGTACAGAATTCATTTATTCCTTTGATGTAGGGAAAATAAATCAACTTTTACGCAAACAAAACTCAGACACAGAGCCACAAAGCCATATTGCATATAGTATAGTTTTATCATCTGTTTTCTCATGTCGTGATCTTGCCGGTACATTCAATGTACTGACCTACATGGCTGCAACGTATCATGTTGCAGATATTTCCTCGACGAGTAAGAGTTACGATACAGGGTTACGGTCTACACTCAACCTGCCGATGGCGCTGATGGGACTCCACACCCGTTTGATTGTTTCCACTGTGACTTATGAGGTATATATCAGTTTTACGTTATTTATACATGTGATTGCACTTTGATATATACATTGATGTACTGTGTGTGCCAAACATACTGATCCGAGGATGGCACGAAACACGAGGCTTGACCGTCGAGGTCGGGTCGCTCCATGATATGGTATCGAGCACATGTTGATGAGGACGTGACCCTAGAAATCGGAAAGCCCTAGGACAGGATATCTCAAAACTTTATTTTCAAAAAGACTCTTACTTCTCATCTTTTATGATTTTATCAAATAGACCCTCTCACCTCAAATAGTTAGAATATACCCCTTTTCCCTTTTGACCACATGAAGGATCAACTGAAGCCGCTCCAAGAAAGATATCGGACATCTGATGACCCCTTCAAAGTAACCAGGATTTCACCATGCGTTGGAAGAAATTGCAGCTGCAACAATTGAAGACTCTGAAGACTTGAAGAATTTGAAGTTCCTGAAGAATTATTTGACCTTTCGAGACCAAACCCCTGTTATACACCTACGTTAGATGCGATGATTTGTGAGCTGTCATTTGTTTGATGTTTTCCGACAGCCACAAAGTAAAACCCGTTTCTTCAAAAACTATTGTTTGTATTGTGTATATCCCTCCCCACCTCTCTCATATCTCATCCCAAAACTTTTGGACCCCATAGATGATGAATGAAGTTGGACTGATATTCTCGGGACCGAAGACTCAGCTGGAGGTAGAGCTATGGATTCAGAACATGGAGAATCACTTCGGGAGCAATTTGGTTTCAAGGAAGAATGAAGTATCTTACGCTCTTCAGTACTTTGAAGGAAGTGCTGCAACCTGGTGGAAAATGCATCAAGCCATACAAGGATTTAATGGAGCAAGAACTTGGGAGGAATTCAAGAAGACCCTGTTGAGATCACGTCTCATCCGGAAGCACTACGATAACCCGAAGAAGAAACCTTGTGCCTGCAAGATTTGCGGAGAAATAGGACACACCCAGGAGGAACACAAGGATGGATGCCCTCATTGTGAGGAGAAACACCCAGCTGAGGAATGCCCAACTAGTCAGGTGACTTGTTTCTTGTGTGAAGGAACCACCCACTACCCGACCCAGTGTCACATTTACCCCATGGTGCAACAAACTATTCAGGAGCAGGAAGAAGGAATGAAAGAAGCCCTCCGAGAAGTTATGAAAGAACCTGTGATGAAGGAATGTGTTGAAGACCCGATGGAGAAGGCCTCAACAGATTTTACTCCAATGCCTGCTATTCATGTGGAGAAGAAGGACATTTTCGCAGATTGCACCAAGGAAAGAAAAGAGTATCCGGGATACTTCCGACAGCAGAAGTGAAGTTTGACCCTCGGAAATAAAAGCTCTGATCATTAGAGAAATCCAGAAGAGAAAAAGAAGGCAACCCCGAACAACACAATTTTCGCAGAGAAGGACCTGAGTCATATCACTTGTTACAGGTGCAAGGATTTAGGTCATTACGCTAGTACATGTCCGAAAAGAAGCCAAGAATCCAAGGAGCCTACATAATCACAAAGAAGCCCAAAGACATGTCGGAAGTCTTTTGTTTTCATTGCAAGGAAGCAGGACATTATGCTACTAAATGTTCCTACAAGAAGGAAGCTGGAGTTGAGTAGTTGGAATTTTGATATGGATAATAAGAGTGGTAGAAACCAATTTTTTTTCATGAGTACAATAAGTTGAGTTATGTAATGGGTGCTCAGAGTTTGTAATGGATTCATGAAATCAATAAAGTTAAGGTGACATGCTTTCATATGTTTAATTGTAGGAGTTGTTACTCTGTGAACAAAGATTTTGACCATTTTCGAGGATATGAGAAATATGGTCTATGGATGGATTTGTGAATTTCATTTTTAGGGTGGTAGTACCCTGTGAAGAAGACTAGACTAATGGATAAGAAAATATATATTCCACGGACTGTAGTTCGAAAAAAAAAAGTTGGAGTTTTGCTTTTGATATGATGGTATGAAGAAGCAGTACTCTTGGATTTAAAGGATGTGTAATATGGAACAAGAGAGTTACCCCAAGGATGAGTTAAAGCTACACTAGTGTTGAAGTGGGCCATAACCCACAGGCCCAAGAATTAATAAGGATCAAGTACCCTTTGGAGAAATAAATTTTGGGAATAGACTACGATTTGATCAACCGAGCGATTCTATAGGAGTTTACATAAAACCCGAGAGTTGTTAAGGAGCGATAGATGTTTGTTTGGCCTGCAGAATCAATGGATTTTTTCGAACTTGGTTCGTCGACAAGAGAAATTTTGCAATGCTTGTGAGGATGACCGAGTGTTAGAATGCGAGATTCGCTAAACCATGTACAAGGTAATGATTTGGGTGCGGGATGAATTGATCACCATACCGACTTACTCTTATTATTCGCTTTGCTATATGGGATGGTAAAATTTGAGTGACTTACCTATAGTAGAGAGACGACGATCAAAACCTTGTTTAAACCTTAGAAAGGTAAAGGTATTTTTTTCCCCTGTACACGGCAGTTGTTGCCAACCGTAGGTTATACGGTGAGGTTCAACCCAGACCCGTTTTCTGCAGGGGAAACCATAAATCGTTAACCACCATGAGATACCGATATTTGTTTAGAATTGGCGCGGACCGTCAGCTATGAAGACCAGTCTCGGAATAACCTTACCAAGAGTAAAGGACAAAAGAATTGAGGAAAAGGTTATGCCACTACCGGAAGAGCCCAGAGAAGGAATTATTCTTAATATCTGAGAAGACCGACATTGTCAACCCAAAGGAATGGAGTACATGAGTTTTGTGGAACAATAACCATGCTTCTAAGTGTGGTAGCACACTAGACCATACAGATCAATGGATTTGCTAGAAGACCCCAACCCTAACCCTTTCTTGCTAGTTTCTTGAATCTCGAGGACTAGATTCATTTTAAGTGTGGTAGATTTGTAACATCCCAAAATTCTAAATTTTGGAATGTTATATTAAAAAATAACTATGATTGTTTGTTTGATTGTTGAGTGATTGATTGTGGGAAATTGAGTGGAATTTGAAACTTTTGAAAGTTAAATGAGAGGAATAAAGGACTTTCCCAAACTTTAATTTTGCTTTTATGATCTTCGGGATTCAAATTCTTTTCATCACAAAACCCTGAGAGAAGATGACATGACTTCTTCCATTTATTTAAATGACAAGGGTGTTGAAAATATTTGAATTTCATTTGGAAAATATTTCCAATTCTGAAACTTTATGCAACTCAATGATTTTCACGAGAGAAGATAAAATGACTTCTTCAAATTAAATGAAATATGAGTTGGGAGTTTTAAAAGAATTAAATTCAAAGTTCTTTTGAATTTATTTCCAATTTGGAGTTATTTGAGTTTTATTCCAATTATTTTCTCCAAAAACAAAATATATGGAAAATAGGGTAACATGATTCCCTACATCGGAAAATTGAGAGAAATTAATTTGAAGTCATTTTGGTATTTTAAAATGATTTTATTGGATTTTATTGGACCAGTAGCACTGTGTGAATTATTAAAATTTGTGTGTATTTCATTTCAACCTAAAATAGTGTTCATGTTGTAGAAAATCTTTTTCTGAAAATTTTGATATATTATATGCCTATATAAAAATTTTTATTTTTGTTTTGTTGTCTCTGTCTTAAAAAAAAATCGCTGCACCCCGCCGGGCCAAGGGCCAAGGCCCAAGGCCAAGCCAGCGGCCGGCCGGCCACAAGGCCATCGCCGCACGCACCAAGGGAGCCAGGGAGCCTCCTTTTTCCAATCCTAGTAGGATTCTTTTCCTACTTCCGTTTATTCCGATTTGTTTCTAGATCTTTTCCCTTTTGTTTCCTAATCCTAGTCTATTTCTTGTCCCCTACCCCAAGCAAACCCCTCCCCTCCCCACTATAAATACCCAAGCACCCCCCCTCCAACACATCAAACCAACACCTCTCTCTCTCTCTCAGCAGCAGCCCACCACCAGCGCCGCCGCCGCCCCTCACCTGCCGCCGCCGCTTGCCACCGCCGCCGCCAGTGCTGCCGCTGCGCCCTCGACCTCTCCTGAGGTTTATATGATCTCCTCTCCACCGTCCCGTAATCTCCTTTCCTCTAGGAGCAACCGCAACATCGGATCCGATCTTCTTCCCCAACTCCGACGACTACTCCGGTGAGATCAAAGAAATCCCGTAATTCATTTTTTCAAAAATAGCAATCTTAGAAAATTCATATCTTTTAGAGTTTTAGTATTTTGAGTGATTCCAATTGCTATGTGTCACAAATTTGCTGAAGTTTCTGTTAGTGTCTCTAGATTTCAAATTTGAGTAGTTTAAATTTGAATTTGATAAATTTTGTTCAGATTAGTATTTTGGCCATAACTTGAGTTTAAAAATAGGTTTTTAATTAATTCTTTTTGCTCCTGGTCACTTGTGATATTGTTTAGCTGTACGATTTAGTTTGGTAATTTTGGAGTATTTTAAGTTAGATTTTTAGTAGAAACAGTACTGTTTTGCTTATATAGTTGTTTTGGTTATGTAATTATTGTTTTAATTATTTTTAGTTCATTCCTTTTGTAGATTTTCACTTGTTGTTATATGTTTATGTTTAGCTACAGTAGATAAATTTTTGTAGTTATTTATTAGTGTTTAGCTCCTGTTTTTTTGTAATTGCTTGTTTAGTTCATAGTGATAGTGGATAAAATAGTTTTATTAGTTTTAATAGTAATTCTTTTTCCACTTCAAGTTATATTGTTTTTGTTTCTGTTATTTGTGAACACATTAGTTGTTATATTTATTTAGTATAGTTTATTAATGTTTTAATAAATGATTTGCTGTTATAGTTGTCTTAGTGTTTTGCTTGTTGTTATATTTGTTCTAGTATTAACTAGATGGTTATAGTAGTTTTATATTAGTTCTTTTTGTTAGTTATTAAATTAGTATTTATTTTCTGTTATTTTATTAGATTTATATTTTCTTTGCTGTAGAAAAAAAATATTAGAGTAATTTAGTGATGTTATGTTAAGATTTGTGTGAGTTGGTCACCACTAGTTTTTCCTTGAATTTTTCTCTCGAAGTTTTTCCTTTGGTTTTCGACTTGGTTTTCTTTGTTGCTTTTATTTTGATTGAGTATTGTTATGATTGATAAAATTGATTGCTAGGATGATTGCTTATATGATTGTCTTTTTAATATAGATTTTCAACGGAGTGACGAATAGTTCTACCAAGTCTTTATTCTGAGAGCGTTATTATCTTCATCAAGTAATACCAGGCAAGTTCACTTTGACCATGTTTTTCATACCTATGTGTTTTATTGCATCTAGTGTCATCTTCGCAACAATCCCTCCAGAGTGATATTGAATCCTTGTAGTTGAGTAGTATGCATGAGGTAGGAACCCATCACCCTGTTACCAAGCCCGGGCGTTATTTATTTTAATGCTACGCTATAGTAGACGGGGTTGGTATGAGTGCTTCGGAGTGGTGTGAGAATGGAGGATCTCGTCAATGGCGACAACTCCATGATGGAACCTGCAAGGACTGCATCTTCAAGGCCTCAAGACTTCAAGACTCGAGACAAGAATTCAATACACACAACTGGGTGAAGGGCGGTTGTGGGCACCTGGAGAAACCAGTGGTTGGCGGGATGCATGGAGAAGCACCATGACATCTTGCGAAAAGCTTCACCCAGACTCAAAGAGATGGAAGAATACTTCATGCCGGAAGCTTACTGTGCAACCGCAAGTCACTATGGGCTCGGCTTGGTTGACCTTAGTTGTGACTGGCTGGGGCGGTGCTAGCAGATGTAGAACTACGGTAGGATTGGATGAGCACCGGACGGTGGTCGGAAGAACTCTTGGAAGACCATGTTTGGTCATCTTGTTCTCAAACACCACGAAGTGCGAGAACGTAAAGAGAGGATCGAATCTTGCGGGTAAAGTGTACAAACCTCTGCAGAGGGTTTAAACCTAATCGATTAGCCGTGTCCCGATTACGGACAATTTGAGCCTCGGACTTGGATCTATCTGGAACTCTCAACACCGGATTGATAACTTAATTGTGGGCAACTTATGATGATTTTGGGCTATGAGACATCGGTTGGCGGAACCATGTCATGATAGAAAACTCTATAGTACAGACTTCATTTATTCCTTTGATGTAGGGAAAATAAATCAGCTTTTACATAAACAAAACTCGAGACACGAGCCACAAAGCCATATTGCATATAGTATAGTTTTATCATCTGTTTTCTCATGTCGTGATCTTGCCGATACATTCAATGTACTGACCTACATGGCTGCAACGTATCATGTTGCAGATATTTCCTCGACGAGTAAGAGTTACGATACAGGGTTACGGTCTACACTCAACCTGCCGATGGCGTTGATGGGACTCCACACCCGTTTGATTGTTTCCGCTGTGACTTATGAGGTATATATCAGTTTTACGTTATTTATACATGTGATTGCACTTTGATATATACATTGATGTACTGTGTGTGCCAGCATACTGATCCAGGGATGGCACAGAAACACAGAGGCTTGACCGTCTGAGGTCGGGTCGCTACAGTTTACAAGAACCTTGCCAGAAGTAAGCAATTTGAGGAAATTGTATGCAAGCAAGGAAGACACCGGAAGAATCAAGGTGTTGGTTTTGAACGAAAGTTCAATACCAATGGAATTGAGTGGGAAGAAGATCAATACCCCAAGACGAAGTTTGTTCCTCAACAAGAGAAGTATGATCCTACTTTCCAAGGAACACAAGCTCAAGATGATCTTCCACCACAAGACCACAAGAAAAAAAGGCAAGTACAAGCTTCAAGAGTAGATTGATGCATTTGAAGAAGCTCCCAAGGCCTTGGTCAAGTGGGTTCCCAAGACTACATCAAGTTCTATTACATCAAGTACGACTACAACTCCACGCATTCCCATCAAGATGGTGTGGATCCCAAAGAAGAAGAAGTAGAGAGTTCTTGAGGGTGACTCTGCCAACATACTTCACTCATATCTTTTGGCAAGGACATGTGTAAACAACTTCCACATCTTGCACTAGTTCAAGGAGTCACAAACCCTCTTGTTGGTAAGACAATGGACAAGGTAACCTAATGCTTTCATGGACATCATCTATGTGTACATCACTCTATGTCTATGGATATCCTTGTTTGTTCCTTGTGGGACTAACTCGTGTAGGTATTGAAAGTGCAACTCACTCCAATGGATTGCTCCAAACGATCTACATCAACATTGAGCATCCACATCTTCGACACCTACATGAAGTGATCATCGACAAAACCCAAGGTTAGTTCATCCCTCTTAGGGGGATATCACATCTAGGGGGAGCTTTACTCAAATCAATTGAGCTAAAGCAACTCTAATGATGTGAACACAACAATGCTTTATGTGAAAGTGGTAACCCCACTTGTGCTTAAACGATGAGTATGACCAATGATCAAATGTTCTCATTTGACTCCTAAGTCAATATACTCATATATATATGACCTAGTCATCGCCAATTGCTTGGTAGATGCTAGAGTGTTTGTGCATGCTTTGTCACATATTTCATTTGCCATTTTATTGTGTGAGCATGTTGGTTGCATATTTTACTCATTCAAGGACATTCATTTGTTATTTTGTATGTTTGGCTTTTTCTCTTTTGCCAAATGGATGGACAAGAATGCCTAAGAACTTCCTCTAGCTATCTATGCTTTTCTCGTCTCAAACTCTATTCATGCTACATCACAAAGTTTGATCAAGTCAGATTCGAACCACTCTGTGTGAGGAGCACTCGGAGTCCCCGATTCGTCATAGACTTAAACTTCCAAAACCTCTTTGTGCATTTCGGTATGACCGAGTCATCCACTTCGGTCACACCGAGTTCACTAAGTTGATCTAGGTTTTCAATCTCAGTGCAACCAATTTGAACCTTTCGGTCACATCGAGTTGCAGTAACCGCTTGCGATTCTGCATCTCGGTGCCACCGGGTTGTTCCACTTGGTCACATCGACAGGGTCGGGATATATAAACCCACGGGTGAGATTTTGAAAATTTCTTCAAACTCCTCAGCCCGCGCGCTTGTCCTGCTCTGCCTCCTCGGGTCTTCGGATCGTCTCCTCGCCACCAGCGACCTCTCGCCGCTGGTTTCCATCACCGTCAATGGAAATCTGCTCCGCCGTTGCTGCCGTAGTGAACTCCCACCGAACTAGGGTACAAGTTCGACTCTATGTGCTAATTCCTTAACTCTGATTCATAGCACATTGCTTTGCCATGATCTTTACCACGTATGCAAACGATCTATCCATAGAGAACATCCTTTAGGTTAGATTTGATTTGAAAATTTAGGGTTAGGTCTCCGCCGAACTCATCTCGGACCGACCGAGTTGGAGAAATCGGTCTCACCGATTTGGCTTAGGCCATTGCACATGCGTTTTTGGTCTGACCGAAAACTGCAAATCGGTGCGACCGAATTCGACTCGCTGTGAAACCCTAGCAATCTCGGTGCCACCGAACTGTGACTCGATCTGACCGAGTTCACTAGTTTAGGTTCCAAAAATTGCTTCGGTATCACCGAGTTTATCAAATCGGTAGCTCCGAAATGTTTTTTTGGAGAACTAAAACTAAGTTTTTGAACCATCTGTTTTGCAAAAACTCTGCACTTTGTGATGCTCATCCTCTCTACCTCATCTACATCTATTCACAGGGTCTGCTGTCAGTGAGATTGCCAAGATGTCTGGCCAGAGTGACAGTCAGAACAGATCTAAGGAAATATTGCAATTGAGTGAGGGTTCAGATCCCTCAAGCAGCTATGATGAGGGCAGTAGGAGCACACCTAGTAACTTGCCCAAGGCAGCCACTAGAGCAAGGAAGAAGAGAACCTCAGACTCTGAGGATGAGGAGTATGTGGCTGTTGAGGATGAGGCCACCTCAAGGAAGAAAGTCTAGAAGAAGGAGTATAGCACAGCTGCTGCAACAAAGCGGGGTTGAACAAGAAGGCACCTGCCAAGAGAATCCCAATGTTAAAGCCAAGGAAGGTTGCAATAGGAGAGACAATGAAATTCACCATAGAATCAGATGATGGTGAAGCAGCAGGAGATGACAAGAAAAAGAAGAGGGCAAGAACCACAACTGCAAAATGTAACATCCCAAATTTTCAATTTGGAATGTTATACATAGGTCATCCATGCATATCATATTTTATTGCATCTTCGTTCCGCAATCCTCGAAATCCTAAGCAACTCAAGGACCCTCGAAGAGAGTTGGGGATTTTCCGGTTTTCATATTTTGATTTCTATCAAATACTGAGAACGAGGATTTTTGCTTTTAATTATTTTTCTCTCCGGAAAAATATTTGATATTAAAAATATATGAGAGGAGATAATATGACTTCTCCAAAATAATTGAAATATTGGAGGTAAAATGTTAGAATCATTATTTGGATTTTATTTGAGTTTATTTTGAATTTTATTTGCATTAGAAAAATTTGCACATTTTGAAAATTGCATTTAGGGCCAAGAAAATGTTCAACTCGTTCTAAATATTTCATTTAGACGGTGAAAATTTGCTTTGGCATTTTAGATTTCTATTTTATTTTATAGGAATTTTTCTGTCATGAACTATTTAAAAAAAATGGCTGGCAAGACCCGACTAGGCTAACTAGGCCAAAGCCCAGCCAGCCAGGCCGCCTAAGCTGCCGCCGCCTTCCTCTCGCCACGCCACCGTAGAGTCCGTCTTGGACTCGCCGCCCTCTGCCCCTTCCCAAGGCACCGCACCCCTACTTTAAATACCACCGCCTCCTCTAGCCATCACCACCGCCACCGCCGCCCGCCGCTCGGGAGCTAAGCCGCCTTCCGCCTCGGGAGCCGAGCCCCCCTTAAGCCGCCTTCCGCGCCGGGAGCCGAGCCACCTAAGCCGCCGCCGTCGCCGAGCCCCGCCTGAGCCGCCGCGCCGCCGCCGCCGCCGCCACCCGCCATCGAGCCATCGCGCCGCCAGAGTTTCCCGAGCCGAGCGAGGTAGCCGCCCGCCGCCCGGTTTTCCGAAGAAAACCGTTTCGGTTTTTTTTGAAAACCCTAGTTTTAGTTTTTTTGAAATAGATCGGTTTTTCTCCGGTTTATTTATTTACCGAGCGTTCGCTCGTTCGTTTGTTTTAACGAACGCGTTCTTCGTTTAGGTTCAGATAACGAACGTTCGTTCGTTAAGCTGTTCGTCGCTTTTCTTCTCCCGGATTTATTCTGTGATTTTTCTGATCGTGATTTCTGATCCGATGTTCGATCTAGTATAACTTTTTGCTCCTTTATCGGAATCAGGCGATTCAAGCGCCTAGAGTTTCGTCTCGAAACCCTCTTTCCGAATAATCAACTCAAAAAAGTTTTTGCCTCTGTAAAATTTGACCTTAGTTCAGATTAGTAAACGGATCTTATTTCTTTCGTCGTTTGAGTTTTGTTGCTTCTTTGGTTTGATTCTTTTTGCGAACCAGAGTTCTTAAGTTGAACTTTCTGGTCAACCTCTTTTAATTGAGTTTTACCTATGCATCTTTGCTTGTTGCTTATGTATGTTATTGTTTGCTTGCGATAGAATTCCCGGAGTGCGAAGCGTGTTACTACGAGTCTCTAGGATTCACGGATCGTCAGCAAGGCAAGTAACACATTGATCATACTCTTTTCATACCCAATTTTTATGCATTAGTTTCAATCCTCAAACATTGCATGATTAGGATGTCATTAATTTGTGGGTTGGGAAGTAGTAATTGAGGTAGAACCTATTGCCCTGTTACTATCAAACCCTTGGGAGTTACTTCTACGTGTTGTTATTATTGCCATGCTATGCTCGTAGACGTGGATTGGGTTTGAGTGCATCCATGACAGATGTGAGATTATTAATTAATGGTTTACTTTAAGGTGGCAACTTTAATACACATCTGGGTGGATTGAGGCACCTGGGGAACCCAGTGTTGTCTGTTTTATTTTTGGAAATCCCGGGGTACCCGTGTCATCTTCCTATGGACCGCCACCTAGGCTCAAAGGGAACTGAGATTATTCATGCTAGAAACTTCCGTGTGCAGCCACAAGCTACTATTTGCTCTAGCATAGTTGAGTAAGTTATGTGAAGCTCTTGAAGAGGTAGATCAGTAGGTAGTGGGTTTTGTAGGTTTGGTATGGTCTACCCGGAGTAGAGATTTAATGTTTCTGAAAGACTATGTCTCGGTCATCCGTTTCTCAAACACCATGTAGTGCGAGAAATCAACGGAGGCGATCGAGTCTTGTGGGGAAAAGTGTGCAAACCTCTGCAGAGTGTACAATCTAATCATAGTTAGCCGTGTCCCCGGTTATGGACAAATTTTGAGTATCTAGTATCTGAGTATTCACATATATCTCATCAGTCTTAAATTAATATTGTTGGGATGTTAACTACTTTAATTGGGATTGAGAATGCTGTCAACCATTCTCAATGTTTAACAACCACCATGATAGTTAAATAAAATTTATTCCTTTGTTGTAGGAAAAAATTGGCCTTAAGCCCTATTATTGTCGAGTCCTTAGGTACAACCTTATGTCTGTCTCAATGCTTTGTGATCTTGATATGGTTGTTGTCTTTGGCAAGTATCGTTGTGTTGTGGTTATGGAAGCTGACAATTCCAAAGTCTTCGAAGGCTTTAGGAGAGGAGATTTGTATATTGTTGATTTCTCTAAACGACCGCAACCAGCCGTGTGCCTACTTGCAAAAGCTTCAGAAGGCTGGCTATGGCATCGACGACTTGGTCACGCAGGCATGAGGAATTTGCACACGCTTGCGAAGAAGAAGCACGTCATTGGCATTGAGAATGTCAAATTCCTCAAGGATCACCTATGTGGAGCCTGTGAAGCTGGAAAAATGACCAAGGCCAAGCATCCAGCGAAGACTATCATGACCACTACTCGACCATTCGAATTGCTTCACATGGACCTCTTTGGTACTAATCATTACTCATCAGTCACTAATGATGCATCTCTATATGGCTTTGTTATTGTTGATGATTACTCTCGTTACACATGGGTACACATTGTTACTTACAAACATGAAGTGTAGGAAGTCTTCAAACGATTTTCCTCGAGGGCTTCAACCAACTTTGGTGTGAAGATCAAGCACATAAGGAGTGACAATGGAACTGAGTTCAAGAATTCCGGTCTTGATGACTATCTTGATGAAATTGGTACTACTCATAAGTTATCTGCTCCTTATACTCCTCAGCAAAATGGCGTTGTGGAGCGCAAGAACAGAACTCTTGTTGAGATGGCTCGCATTATGCTTGATGAGTACAAGATGCCTCGTCACTTCTGGATTGAGGCAATTTACACTGCGTGCCACATCATAAGCAGGGTATATCTTCACAAATTCTTCAAGAAGACTGCCTATGAACTCCTCACTGACAAGAAACCCAATGTGAATTATTTCAAAGTCTTCGGTGCTAAATGTTGGATTAGAGATCCTCATCACAATGCTAAATTTGCACCGAAAGCACATGAAGGTTTTATGCTTGGTTATGGAAAGGACTCGCACACCTACAGAGTCTTCAACAATGTTCTTCACAAGATTGTTCAAACTGTAGGTGTGTGGTTCGATGAAACTAATGGATCGCAAAGAGAGCACCTACCTTCTGTGATAGATGAACCAGCACCTGAGGATTCTATCAAGTTCAAGGCTCCTGAGGATGTCATTCCTATTGAAGAATCTGATGAAATTCATTCCAGAACGTGAAGAACATCGAGTTGACGCACCTAAAGAAAATGCTGAAGAAAATGGTGCTGAAGAAAATGCTGATCAAATTCCACGACGACAACCAGCTCATCCTCGCGTTGCAAAAGAAGTGCAAGTTTACAAGATCATCGATGACATTGAGGCACCAGGTCCTCTCACACGCTCAAAAGCTTCACATTTATCTAACTTTTGTGGGCACTATGCTTTTGTCTCTATCACAGAGCCCACTAAGGTAGATGAAGCATTTCGAGCCCGAGTGGATTCAGGCCATGCAAGAAGAATTACATCGATTCGAGCTCAACAACGTCGGGAACTGGTCAAACGTCCAGATCCTCGCAAGCATAATATCATTGGCACGAAGTGGATCTACCGCAACAAGCAAGATTAAAACGGCCTTGTGGTGAGGAATAAGGCACGACTTGTAGCTCAAGGCTACACACAGGTTGAAGGAATTGATTTCGATGAAACTTTTGCACCCGTTGCTAGACTTGAGGCTATTCGCATATTATTTGCTTATGCTAACCATCACGATATCACTTTATATCAAATGGATGTGAAAAGTGCATTCCTCAATGGTAAGCTTGAGGAAGAAGTATATGTTGCTCAACCCCCAGGTTTTGAAGATCCAAAGAATCCTGACAAAGTCTTCAGACTCAACAAGGCCCTCTATGGCCTCAAGCAGCCCCTCAAGCGTGGTATGACACTTTGAAGGAATTCCTCATGAAGAATGGTTTCACACCGGTTCACTCGACCCTACTCTGTTTACTAAATCTTATGATGGTGAACTATTTGTGTGCCAAATATACGTTGATGATATTATCTTTGGCACATCTTGACCAATGCTATAGTGATGAATTTGCCTATATGATGAGTGAAGAATATCAAATGTCTATGATGGGAGAGTTGAAATTCTTCTTAGGTCTTCAAATTAAATCAACATAAGCAATGGCATATTCATATCTCAGGAGAAATACCTCAAGGATGTTACGAGGAAATTCGGCATGCAAGATTGCAAAGGCGTCAAAATTCCTATGCCAACAAATGGCCATCTATGCACTGATGAAAATGGTATTGACTTCGATCACAAGGTATACCACTCCATGATTGGTTCTTTATTGTACCTATGTGCATCTAGGCCAGATATAATGCTTAGTGTTTGGATGTGTGCCCGATTTCAAGCTACACCGTAGGAATCACACCATAAGGCTATGAAGCATATTCTTCGATATCTAGCTCACACACCAACACTAGGATTATGGTACCCCAAGGGCTCGCTTTTGATCTCATTGGATATTCTAACTCGACTATCTTTGGTGATCGTGTGGACCGCAAGTCAACATCTGTACTTGTCATTTCCTAGGACGATCTTTGGTCTGTTGGTCCTCGAAGAAACAGAATCTGCGATCACCGCTCATCGCGGAAGCTGAGTACATTGCTGCTGGTTCTTGCTGTGCTCAATTGTTGTGGATGAAGCAAACTCTCAAGGACTACGGCATCAACGTGAAGAATGTGCCTCTCTACTGTGACAATGAGAGTGCCATCAAGATTGCTCCCAACCCAGTTCAGCACTCGAAGACAAAGCACATTCAGATTCGTCATCATTTTCTTCGTGATCATGTGTTGAAGGGCGACATTTCTATTGAGCATGTGAAGACTGAAGAACAGCTAGCCAATATCTTCACAAAGCCCTTGGATGAGAAGAGATTTAGCAAGCTGTGGTGTGAGCTAAATATCTTATAGTCTTCGAATGTTCTTTGAAAAGAACACTCATCCTAACACTTATGCAAAATTGATGACTTAGATGTGCAACACATGAAGAAACGTTTTTCTTCAATCAATGAAGAACAACACTCTATGTGTGAAGAAATTAATGAAGAATTTGATTCTCAGAACCCTACGACAATTGTACGCGGTGTCTGAAATCATCATTCTTATATGGTGGGTCACGCCACCACCAAAGTTGAAAATCTTCATTTTTTTAAAATTCCTCGGTTTTTTTTCTTGAAATTCTTCAATTTTTCAAATTCTTCAACTTTGCAAAATCTTCACTGCTTCCGCGTCTTTTTCTTCATTGGCTACACATATATATATATATATATATATATATATATATATATATATATATATATATATATATATATATATATATATATATATATATATATATATATATATATATATATTGGTTTATGTCCTCTACATCATTCACTTATGGCTATTTCTTGAAGTTGCGTCTTCTGCTAAGTGAATGTGATCGGACCCATCCCCCTCTATGCTATACTCAACCCAATCTATTCACAAATTCTTCATGTGCGTTCTATTTGAAACTCGTTCAAAATCTTCACCGTGTCCTTGTCAGCTGAAGAAATTGCGAACGGAACTTTTTAACTTATCATATTCAAAATTTCGGCTTTGCCGCTCAAACCATTCCACATCCCACGATAGACTTATCTATTCACCCACGATCTAACACGATCTCCACTTTTCGGTACATGGGTGACACATGTCATGCGAATGAGAAGGGTCAGGGGCACGTTCGTCCTAAATCTTCAGGCGAACAGTTTTTCACCGTGGCTATAAATACCCCTCTCCCCTTCCTCACTTCCTTTACTCCGCTCGACCTCTCTCTCCCGTTCGAGCTTCTCAAACCATAGCGCCACCGCTACTCCATCATCGCCGGTGAGGAAGAGCTTCACTGCCTCGACCTCATCACCGTCGGTGCCGCCATGAAATCTTCACTCCGCCGCGCGTGAGCCGCCTCTTCCTCCGCCGAGTTAGGCGTGGAAGATCTGAACTGACGAGCTTCAAATCTACACCTCACAGTTTGTCGTGTTCTTCATCCAGGGAAATTAAAAGTTACTTTTACTGCCCTCTTTGATTCGAATGTTTTCTACAAAATATTCAAAGGTGTTTTTCTTCAAATCCACACACACTAAAACACCTCACAAGTCATCTGTTCTTGATTCGATTCCCTAAGCATCCTTTTTCTTCAAGATTCCTTAATTGTGTGGATCTTCGGTCTATACAACTCTGGAACCTAAGACAAAGAACGCTTAGTGAAATTCTTCAAGGCTCATCTGGTCAAATTCCTCAAACTTGTTCCTTTTGAAAATCCTTCTAAAAACGCATATGACCTCTCCAAATTCCTCGCAACTATACTCTATTCACAGGTACTCATGTCCGTTGCTGAATCACTAGGTTCTCATCAACTTAACTCATTTGCAGCGTTCCTTGAAGAAAAGTTGCATACTTATTCAGAGAATTCGATTGTTCAAATTCCTCAACTGAAGAAAATGGCAGATGGTAAGAAGCCACAAAAAGGAGGAAAGAAGCCTGAGGTCATGACTGCTTTTGAGATCCCCGATGACATTTACAAAGACTACTGCACACCTGATGAGGCCAAGTTCGGAAAGGAGAACAAAAATCAGCGCAAGGTGCACATACAGAGGATTAAAAGGAGATGGGCAAGATAATGGAGGGAGTACAGGTATGTAACTCCAAAGTATATGAAGAAATTCGCACTTAATCATCCATGCCCAAGAGCTCCATTGGCACCTGGCCAAGAAGCTGACCCCACCAAACATCAAGCGTGGTGAGGATTTTCCTGAAGAATGGGCCAAGCGCCAAGCCAAGCTGGCTAGACAAGCCAAAGAAGCAGTGAGGAAATTCAATGAAGACTCTGCTACTGCTGCTGCCACTGAGGCCTCTGTCAAGCATAGGAAATCAATGGCAAAGAAGCCCGCGCACAAGCCAAGTGCTTCACCAACAGTGCCCTCATGGCCAAGTTCCTCAGCAATGCCCTCACGGCCAGAATCTTCAAAGCCCTCACGGCCAATTCCTCATGCTGCTCCTGCTCCTCCAAAATCCTCAAATCCTCCTTCAAAGTCCTCAGCTGTTGCGGCAAAGTCCTCAGCACATGTACATCTAGCTACGTGCCAAAGGACTGCAGGCATCTCTATTGCCTCTGGTGTCTCAGCGAGTTCCTCAGCTGCACCAAATTCTTCATCAGGCCCCACTCTACTGAAGACAAAGGCAACGGCTGGACGAGGTCCTCGGCCAAGTCCTAAGAAGAAATAGGTTGCCTTCCAAGTACCATCTGATGATGAAGCTGATGATGATGAACTTGCAGAAATCATCAGAGACAGACAAGAAAGGGCCGCTAGAGCCAAAGGCACCCCTGTGCCACTGCTATTGGATCCTAATATTATCCTCGATTACATTAATCTCTGGCACAAGGATCCAGACACCCCTATGCCTGATTTTCATTTGACTCCTGGCCAAAGTCACATGCTGACTCATTTCATTTCTGAAGAAAAATGGAAATTTGAGAAGGCCAGGCAGATCAAGAAGGCTCAGTACAGGAAAGAGAAGTTCCTGAGGAAAAATGTTATCTCTTTGATGATTGATGACTTTACAAAGATCCAGTCTGAAATCAAAGCCCTCAGCAATGATTTTGATGCTTATTATGCTGATTGGCAAGGAGCCAAAGTCAGGTTTGTAAACTGACTGAGAAGTTCACCAATGTTGCAGCTCCAACGCAATGAAAGTTCAAGATGGTGAAGCATCTTCTCACCCTCTTGAAGAACATGCCAAGACACTGATGACTTTCAGAGTCTGTCAAGAAAATGTTAGTTCCAAGGCTGATGACTACATTCCAGCCGCTGAAGAAATTGCCAGGGCATCCATTAGTGGTGCGCCTGAAGAAAATGAAGAAGTCAGGGCAACTGCATCAGTTGCGCTTGAAGAAAATCAATCTGATTCCTTAGCTCCTCCTTCGCCTACACCATCTCCTATCCTTCCATCTGCATCAGATGTGAAAAAGACCAAGGCTGCAGAGCGAGCTGCAGTGAAGAAAAGGAAAGCATCAGCTGCTTCAGATTCTTCAGCTCCGAAGAAAATGAAGCCTATGACCAGCACGTCTGAAAATCCCATTGATGATGTTCCAATCTCAACCATGCCATCAAAGTACCTTGTTCCTTTTGGTGAAGAATATGAGATCCCTAGCGGATCTGATGCAGAAAATCATTCTGCTGCTTCGTCAGAGCAGATTGATGAAGAAATTGAAGTGGATACGATCCCTTTAACACAAGTTGTTTCCTCGCCAATGCCTCAGTTCACAGCTGAAGAGGCTGGCGTTGAAGAAATTGAAGATGAAGACGTGGATATTGGGTGTACTATGCCAGTGATGAATGATGACTTTTGGGAAAGTCAGCACCCCAATTCTACACTCTTCACCCCACTACAACAAATACCTCAGTCCCCTACACCAACCATTCAAATGGGCTCTGAAGAAACTCACCCCACATCGACTGTGCATGAAGAAATTCCAGCCACTAGTGCTGAAGAACCTGCTGCTGCTGATCATATGACAACGCAGACTGCAACTGAAGAGGAACCAGAAATTCCTCACTGAAGAACCTGAGATTGCGATTCACGAGGTCATGATGCAACTCATCGACACTCCTTCGCTAAAGCCAAATGTAGCGACCAGACCGAATGGATCAAGTCTACGTGCTCGATGTCATCCTGGATCAAGAATGCCGACACCACACAAGCCTTCAAGGATTTATAGCAGAGTAGCAATCACACACTTATTACATCGTTGTCCACAAGGAACTTAATACAATAATATGGCTTAAGGCCATCTAATAATAACAGCGGAAGGCTTGGAAGATAAGCGAGTCCATCAACTCCATCGGCATCATCGAGTATAGAACCACGACCTAACACCTTACTCGTTGTTCGAAAAGTGCGCAACGTGAAAGTTGCAGCCCGAACGGGTCAAGACATGGAATGTGCCGCAATGTAACACATAAGAGCAATGAAGGAATAAGCCTATACTACATGCATATTTGGCTGGTGGTAAGGCTCTCACGGTTACATTTGCATAAAGCTGATTTTTCCCTACATCAAAGGAATAAATTTATTTAACTATCATGGTGGTTGTTAAACATTGAGAATGGTTGACAAGATCCTCAATCCCAATTAAAAAGTACTCATCAAAACCCAATAACTTTTATTAGAAGTAACATGTTGAGATTCACATGATATTCAATTACGAGATACTCAAAACGTCCATAACCGGGGACACGGCTAATCATGATTAGTTTATACACTCTGCAGAGGTTTATGACTTTTCCCCACAAGACTCGATCGCCTCCGCTTGGTTCTCGTGACTACATGGTGTTTGAAAACGGATGACCGAGACATAGTCTTTCGAAGCGCTAGCACCTTACATGTGGGTAGACCGTACCAACCTACATCCCTACATCAGCTAGCCTACCCGTAAGAGTTCGCACAACTTAGTCAACTACGCCAGAGCCCATAATTGGCTTGTGGCTGCACACGGAAGTTTCCAATTTGAATAATCTTATGATCCCTTGGAGCACAGGTGGCGGTCCGAAGAAATACAGTAAGTCAAGTCTGATAGAAACCAGGTGCCTCAATCCACCCAGATGTGTGTTTAGGTTGCCACCTTAGATAAACCATTAATTAACAATCTCACATCTGTCATGGATATTCACTCACCCAATCCACGTCTACTAGCATAGCATGGCACAATAAGCAAACGTAGAAGTAACTCCCAAGGTTTCATAAGTAAAACAGGTAATAGGTACTACCTCAAATCTACTTCCCAATCCCACAATTTAATTAGATCCTAAACATGCAAGTGTTTGAGGGTTTGATCTAATGCAATAAAACTGGGTAGTAGAAAAGGTATGATCAAGTGTTACTTGCCTTGCTGATGATCCGCGAGACCTAGAGATTCGAAGTAACAAGCGGCGCACTCCGGGTGATCTAACGCAGACAAACAACAAGCATACAATAAGTACTCATCTAATGCACGGGGAAATCTCGAATAAAAGATCTAACCAGAGAGTTCAACTTAAGAACCCTGGTTGCAAAAGAATCGAATCAAATAAAGCATCGAAAGTCGAAACTCGAGAGAGAACGACTCGGTTTAGCAATCTGAAACTAGGTCAAAATTTTACAGTAGTAAAACTCTGCGTAAGTAGGGTAGTCGGAACGGTGGTTTCGTAACGAAACTCCAGGCGTTTGAATCACCTGATTCCGATAAACGAGCAAGAAATAAAACAGATTTGAAAATCGGATCGGAAATCAAATCTGAGAAATAACGGATTAAATCCGATTAAAGAAAACGACGAACGGATTAAATAACGGACGTTCGTTAACAGAACTAATCCAACGAACACATTCATTGAAACGAACGGTTCGGTGAACGCTCGTTAATTAAGAAAACGAAAAAAATAAACCATCTAGGTTTTGAAAAAAAACCGATCATCACGAAAAAACGGATCGGGTTTTCTAAAAACCGGATCGGGAAAACCGAATCGGGCGGCAGCTACCTCCGGTGGTCTTCGGCGGGGCTCAAGGCCGGGCGATGAGGGGCGGCGGGTCGGGCGAGGTGGCGGCGAGGTGGCGGCGTCAGGGAGACGGCGGCGTCGGGCGTCCGGCGGCGGGCGGGTGGGGTCGGGTTAGGTGGTGGCGGGTGAGAGAGGGGGGGCGGGGTATTTATGGAAGGGGGGGTGGCGCCTTGGGGGGGGCAAGCCGGGCGGGTCGAGGCGGACTCGGGCGGCGGGCGACGTCTTGGCGGCGGGGCTCACAGTGCGTCTTGTGAGGGAGAGGAGGAGGCGGGCGGGGCAATGCTTGGGCGGGCCTGGGCCTCGGCCCAGGGGGGGGGCGATTTTTTTAAAACAAAACCAAATGAATAAAAAAATACCAAACGAACTCCAATTTAATAAAATAATTTTCCCGACTCCTAAAATGAGTGAACAAAATGAACTTTAAAAACGGCAAACATGCATATTTTTTTAAATGCTCATTTTGCCTAAGCAAAATAAATCTTTCAAAAGCCAAATTTGATTTATTTATAAAATCTTCATTTTCCTAAATGTTGGGAAAGTCATATTATTCCTCTCTTAATTTTTTATAGGAAAACTTTATGAGGATAATTAAATAAACCCAATGATCCTATTTTCAAAATTTGAGAAATCCCAAATATGAAAATAATGAAACTTCCAACTCTCTCCGAGGGTCCTTGAGTTGCGTGAAATTTTCTAGGATCGGAAAATGCGAGAAAATATGATATGCATGATGACCTAATGTATAACATTCCAAATTGAAAATTTGGGATGTTACAAACCTACCTCTTAAGATGAATCTAGCCCTCGAGATTCGGGTTGGCTAGAAAATAGGTGAGGTGGTCCTACAAAACTTCCTCTCTTTCCTGTGTGGCTTCATCCTCGGTGTGGTGGCTCCTTGAACTTTGCAAAACTTGATAACCTTGTCTGCGGGTAACTCACTGGCATAATCGAGAATCTTAACCGGTTTTTCCTCATATGTCAAGTCATCCTTCAATCAATTGCTTCCGGTGGCTTTGTGTCTCTTAACGGTACCTCTGCTATCTCGGGTGACATTTCTTCAATCGAGAAACATGGAATACATCATGAACTCCCCGACAGTCCTTCCGGTAATTCCAACTTATAAGCAACTTCTCCCATGCGTTGCAAAATCTTATACGGTCCAACTAAACGGGTGCTAACTTTCCTTTCACTCCAAAACGCTTAACTCCTCAAGCGGGATACTCGAGATATACTCTGTCTCCAACCTCATACTCAATCGCTGGCGCTTTGAATCGGCATAGCTCTTTTGTCTCGGACTGGGCTACCTTAAGCCTGTCTCGAATCAACTTAACCTTCTCGTTCGACTCCTTAATCAAATCTGGTCCAAACAACGGCGATCTCCAGCCAGTCCCATGACAACGGTGTCCTGCACCTTCTTCCATACTGAGCCTCGAAGGTGCCATCTTTAAGCTGGTTTCAGAATCGTTGTTGTAGGAAAATTCTGCATACGACAAATTATCATCCCAGCTAGATCCATAATCTAGTGCACAAGCTCTCAGCATGTCCTCCAAAATCTGATTGACTCTCTCGGTCTGTCCATCGGTCTGTGGGTGGAAAGCTATACTGAATTCCAGCCTGGTTCCCAATGTTTCATGCAACTGGTTCCAAAATTTTGAGGTAAATTGGGTTCCTCTATCTGATACGATACTCCTCGGAACTCCGTGTAAACACACAATTCTGGTCATGTATATCTTTGCCAACTTAGCACTGCTATAGGTGGTCTTGACTGGAATGAAATGAGCTACCTTCGTCAAGCGGTCGACTATAACCCAAATCGAGTCATATCCTGAACGGGTCTTTGGCAAACCTGTGATGAAATCCATGCCTAGTTTATCCCACTTCCATTCGGTATCGATAATGGTTGTAATAATCCTCGCCGCTTCGATGCTCGCCTTTACTTTCGACATACGCCAAAACTGCTACATACTCCGCAATATCCTTCTTCATTCCGGTCCACCAGAAAATATTCTTCAAATCCAAATACATCTTGGTATTTCTTGGGTGAATCGAATAGGGTGAGTCATGGGCTTCTTGCAAAATCAACTTCCTGATTTCTGGGTCATTGGGCACATAAACACGGTCTTCAAACCATAGGGTATCGTGCTCATCCTCACGAAATCCTTTAGCTTTTCCTTTGCTCAATTTCTCCTTTATAGAGGCAACTTCCTTATCTCGCCTTTTGGGCTTTCTGATTTTGTCCATCGATTGTCATTGAATCTCCAATGCTGCTACATAGCCTCTCGAAACTATTTCCAAACATAGCTCTCGAAGGTCCTCGACTAACTCATTGGGTATTCCTCCCATCATTAGGGTATTGACGTGGCTCTTACGGCTCAATGCGTCAGCTACGACATTAGCCTTTCCGGGGTGATAATGCAATCTCATATCATAATCCTTGATAAGTTCTAACCATCTCCTTTGTCTGAGATTCAATTCCTTCTGTGTGAAGATGTACTTCAAACTCTTGTGATCCGTATATACTTCACAATGATTTCCAATGAGAAAATGTCTCCACGTCTTCAGGGCATGCACAACGGCTGCTAACTCCAAATCATGTGTGGCATAATTCAACTCATGGGGCTTAAGTTGTCGTGAAGCATACGAAACAACTCTTCCTTCTTGCATAAGTACGGCTCCAAGTCCTCGACGTGAAGCATCGCAATACACCTCATAATCCTTGGTCTGATCTGGCAATATCAAAACTGGTGAGGTAACCAATCTTTTCTTCAACTCCTGAAAACTTGCCTCGCAGTCCTCAGTCCATATGAATTTGTTTTCCTTCTTCAACAATTCTGTCATAGGCTTTGCAATCCTTGAGAAATTCTCAATGAATCTTCGTAGTATCCTGCGAGTCCAAGGAAACTCGAATCTCTCCAACTGTCGTTGGTGCTTCCCATTTGTTACGGTCTCTACCTTTGTGGGGTCAACTGCTATCCCTTCTCCGGATATAACATGTCCGAGAAATCCAACTTCCTTTAGCCAAAACTCACACTTGCTGAATTTGGCATACAACTGGTGTTCCCTTAGTTTCTCCAAAACCAATCGCAAATGTTCCTTGTGTTCCTCTTCATTCTTTGAGAAAATCAAAATGTCATCAATGAACACCACGACAAACTTATCCAAAAACTCCATAAACACTTTGTTCATCAGGTTCATGAAATAGGCTGGCGCGTTAGTCAGTCCAAATGACATAACGGTATACTCGTACAGTCCATATCTCGTGGTAAATGCTGTCTTGGGTATGTCCTGCTCCCGAATCTTTAACTGATGGTACCCTGATCGCAAGTCGATCTTGGAAAACACTTTGGATCCTTGCAAGCGATCAAACAGATCATTTATCATAGGTAGTGGGTACTTGTTCTTGATTGTTACTTCATTCAATCCACGATAATCGACAACCATTCTTAAAGATCCATCCTTCTTCTCCACCAACAAAACGGGTGATCCCCAAGGTGAAGAACTTGGGCGAATAAAACATTTATCCAATAGTTCCTTAATCTGCTTCTTAATTTCTGCCAAATCCTTTGCGGGCATCACATGACGGTCGCCGATATCGGGCCTGTTCACGCAACAGCTCGATCAAAACTCAATGTCTCTATCCGTGGCATTCCGGCAACTCTTCCGGGAATACATCAGGATAATCCTTCACCACTGGTACTTCTTCCTGTACCACTCCTGATAAGCAATTAACTTGTGCTCTCCTCGGCTCGTGCCGTGATACATACTTAGTCCTTCTTCCTTCTGGTGTGGTGAGCAAAATTGACCTTGTGGTGCAATCTATGTTTCCTCCATACTTTGATAACCAATCCATACCTAATATCACATCCAATCCTTGGGATTCCAGAATTATTAGGTCCGAGGGGAAAACATAGGGTCCAATCCTTAATGGCAGTCGATCACACCATTTACTAGCCATGTACTCTGCTCCGGGTGAGGTTACTAGCATGGGTGACCTAAGGGCTTGGGTTGGTAACTTGTACTTATCCACAAATCCCTTGATATGTATGAATGTGATGCACCAAAGATCAAAAAGAACAACTGCGATAAATGACTTAACCAAAAACTTACCGACATCGCGATCGGGCTGATCTTCAACCTCCTCCACATCAATGTGGTTCACCTGTCCCCTGTTGAAAGGGTTGGGCTTCTTTCGAGCTTCCATTGCCATTTCCATTATGGCCTTACTCGATCATTTGCATAGTGCCCGATCTTGCGGCACTTAAAGCAAGTAATGTGACTCAAGTCTACCTTGGATGGTGTTGACGGGTTGGTGCGATTCTATCCGTTGCTTCCTCCATTCCCGCTCCCATTCTTGGTGCCATTATGGTTGTGCGAATTTCCTCCTCCATGGGTATCTGAAACTGAATTCTGATTTAGGGTATAACGTGGTTTCACTTTGAGCTCGAGTTATACTTCCCTTGTCCATACTTCCGCTATGCAGTTCTCAATTTGTTGCTGCTTGCCTTCAATCATGAGGGCTCGGTCTACCAACTCCCGGTAGTTGTTGAAACTGGCTACCATCAACGGCATCTGAACTCATCATTCAGTCCTTCTAGAAACTTCTCTGTTTAGCTGCGTCCTCAGCAACGTCATCCGGGGCATAACGTGCTAATTTGCTAAAGTCATCCACGATCGCCAACAGTCCTTCCTCCTTGGCGAAGTTGCGAAACTCACGCTTCTTCATGGCCATGGCTCCTGCTGAAACATGGGCGGTGCGAAAAGCTTGCTGAAATTGATCCCATGTGATGGTGTTCACGGGTAAGTGGCTGTGAAATTCTCCCACCATCTGTCTGCGGGTCCTTCAAGCTGATGTGCTGCAAACTTCACTCTTTCACCATCTGTGCATCCTGCTGTGGTCAGCTCCCTTCCTATCTTGCGGAGCCAGTCATCTGCTACAATCGGCTCGGTGCTACTGGAGTACACCGGCGGGTTCAGTCTAAGGAAACGAGTCAAATGATCCGCAGGTGGTGGTGGTGGTGGGTTGTTGTTGTTTTTGTTGTTGTTGCCCTGGTTCTGCACCAATGTTTGAATCAGGGTATTCGCTTCTTTGGATCAATTGGGTGATCTCTGGCGGGAAAGCGAATCCGGGTCGCGTCTCGGAGGCATCTGATGGGTTTAGAAGAGATGAGAATTTAGAATAGATTGAGGTCTAAGGGGAATCACTACCCAAATGCACATGAGCAAATGCACACAAAATCACTTCATTCAATCAAACAAGGGCTTACAACGATCTAACTATCGCAAAAGGTGCGTGTACTACAATGTTTACATGGAGGGAAATACTACTAATATGTGGGGGACTTCTACTAATTTGAACCGGTGGAAGACTCCATGATGTCTGCTCCAGCTTCGTCTTCAATGTCGGGTTCACTTGGATCCGAATCGGTGTCGTCGATGTTGATGTAGTCACTTGGGTAATCGACATACTGGTCTTCATTCCTGAGCGCCAACTTCTTCTTGAGTTCTTCGATCTCGTACTTAAGATCGTTATTGTCCATGTAGTCCTTGCGTGTAGTCTTTAGTTCTCCTTCCAGTTCGATGATCCTTCCCTTTGTCTTCTGCAACTCCAACATATCATTGCACATTTGGTTCTCCTGGCGTCGAATGTGCTGATTTAACTCCTGGATGAATGCTGCAATGGACCTATCCTTCTTGGTGCTGACGACGTCCCAGTTGTCATCTCGGCGTCCGCAAATCTGGTAGATAGTGTCCTTGAGGTCTTCTTGATAAACTTCTCCAATGCGTCCCATGGTGATGTGAGCTGCCATGCTCTTTCCCAGACTCCAAGTTGGTGCACTGAAAACACTATCTATAGGCTTGGTGATTGGGGCGAATGTCCTTCCTGGAACGTGAGCGTGAATCTTCCAGCGCTCCTCTTCAGGCAGAGTGGCGTTGAAAGTCCCGGTGAAGCTTGGTAGTCCAATGTTCAGGTACTTGGTAACTTCCTTCAAGTGAAATCCAAAAGGTGTGCCTTCATCCGGTTGGGTGTACTTGATCTTCGCGTCCGTCATCCTAAAGAGTAGAAAAGATGAGCAGTTAGAAAATGGGAAGAGAGTAGTGATCTATGGCTTTAACTTAGCGGTCGTGTCCTACGATCAACGTGTGCTCGATACCATTCTCTCAGAGCGACCAGACCGAATGGATCAAGTCTTTGTGCTCGATGTCATCCTGGATCGATAATCGACACCACAGTGCCGAAGGATTTATAGCGAGTAGCAATCACACACTTATTACATCGTTGTCCACAAGGGAACTTAATACAATAATATGGCTTAAGGCCATCTAATAATAACAGCGGAAGGCTTGGAAGATAAGCGAGTCCATCAACTCCATCGGCATCACCGAGTATAGAACCACGACCTAACACCTTACTGTCGTTCAAAAGTCGCAACGTGAAAGTTGCAGCCAAAACGGGTCAACACATGGAATATCTTGGCAATGTAACACATAAGAGCAATGAAGGAATAAGCCTATACTACATGCATATTTGGCTGGTGGTAAGGCTCTCTGGTTACATTTGCATAAAGCTGATTTTCCCTACATCAAAGGAATAAATTTATTTAACTATCATGGTGGTTGTTAAACATTGAGAATGGTTGACAACATCCTCAATCCCAATTAAAAGTACTCATCAAAACCCAATAACTTTTATTAGAAGTAACATGTTGAGATTCACATGATATTCAATTACCAGATACTCAAAACGTCCATAACCGGGGACACGGCTAATCATGATTAGTTTATACACTCTGCAGAGGTTTATGACTTTTCCCCACAAGACTCGATCGCCTCCGCTTGGTTCTCGTGACTACATGGTGTTTGAAAAGCGGATGACCGAGACATAGTCTTTCGAAGCGCTAGCACCTTACATGTGGGTAGACCGTACCAACCTACATCCCCTACATCAGCTAGCCTACCCGTAAGAGTTCGCACAACTTAGTCAACTACGCCAGAGCCCATAATTGGCTTGTGGCTGCACACGAAGTTTCAGTTTGAATAATCTTATGATCCCTTGGAGCATGGGTGGCGGTCCGAAGAAATACAGCAAGTCTGATAGAAACCAGGTGCCTCAATCCACCCAGATGTGTGTTTAGGTTGCCACCTTAGATAAACCATTAATTAACAATCTCACATCTGTCATGGATATTCGCTCACCCAATCCACGTCTACTAGCATAGCATGGCACAATAAGCAAACGAGAAGTAACTCCCAAGGTTTCATAAGTAAAACAGTAATAGGTACTACCTCAAATCTACTTCCCAATCCCACAATTTAATTAGATCCTAAACATGCAAGTGTTTGAGGGTTTGATCTAATGCAATAAAACCTGGGTAGTAGAAAAGGTATGATCAAGTGTTACTTGCCTTGCCGATGATCCATGAGACCTAGAGATTGAAGTAACAAGCGGCGCACTCGGGTGATCTAACGCAGACAAACAACAAGCATACAATAAGTACTCATCTAATGCACGGGGAAATCTCGAATAAAAGATCTAACCAGAGAGTTCAACTTAAGAACCCTGGTTGCAAAAGAATCGAATCAAATAAAGCATCGAAAGTCGAAACTCGAGAGAGAACGACTCGGTTTAGCAATCTGAAACTAGGTCAAAATTTTACAGTAGTAAAACTCTGCGTAAGAAGGGTAGTCGGAACGGCGGTTTCGTAACGAAACTCCAGGCGTTTGAATCACCTGATTCCGATAAACGAGCAAGAAATAAAACAGATTTGAAAATCGGATCGGAAATCAAATATGAGAAATAACGGATTAAATCCGATTAAAGAAAACGACGAACGGATTAAATAACGGACGTTCGTTAACAGAACTAATCCAACGAACACATTCATTGAAACGAACGGTTCGGTGAACGTTCGTTAATTAAGAAAACCGAAAAAAATAAACCATCTAGGTTTTTGAAAAAAAAACCGATCATCACGAGAAAAACCGGATCGGGTTTTTCTAAAAAAAACCGGATCGGGAAAAACCGAATCGGGGCGGCGGCTACCTCCGTGGTCTTCACCGGCGGGGCTCGGGGCCCGGGGGCGAGGGGCGGTGGGGTCGGTGAGGTGGCGGCGAGGTGGCGTCGGCGGGAGACGGCGGCGGCGTCCGGCGGCAAGGCGGCGGTGGTGGGTCGGGTTGAGGCGGGTGGCGGCGGGTGAGAGAGAGGGGGCGGCCAGGGTATTTATGGAAGGGGTGGTGGCGCCTGGGGAGGGGCAAGCGGGCGGGTCGGAGGCGGACTCAGTGGCGGCAGGCGGCGTCTGTGGCGGGGCTCACAAGAGCGTCTTGTGAGGGAGAGGAGGAGGCGGGCAGGGTCTTTGGGCAGCTGGGCCTCGGCCTGGGGGCGCGTGATATTTTTTTTAAAACAAAACCAAATGAATTAAAAAAATACCAAACGAACTCAATTTAATAAAATAATTTTCCCGACTCCTAAAATGAGTCGAACAAAATGAACTTTAAAAGCGGCAAACATGCATATTTTTTAAATGCTCATTTTGCCTAAGCAAAATAAATCTTTCAAAAAGCCAAATTTGATTTATTTATAAAATCTTCATTTTCCTAAATGTTGGGAAAGTCATATTATTCCCTCTCTTAATTTTTTATAGGAAAACCTTATGAAGATAATTAAATAAACCAATGATCCTATTTTCAAAATTTGAGAAATCCCAAATATGAAAATAATGAAACTTCCAACTCTCTCCGAGGGTCCTTGAGTTGCGTGAAATTTTCTAGGATCGGAAAATGCGAGAAAATATGATATGCATGATGACCTAATGTATAACATTCCAAATTGAAAATTTGGGATGTTACACCAAAGGATCCATTCTCACGCAAGCAAAAGTTCGAGGCTAAAGATTTCTTTAGCGAGCATGTATTCTTCACTGACTACAACCCATATGACTCTGCTCGCATAAGGAAGAGGCGTTTCTGGACTGCTAGTCAAGCCAATTTCTATTCCTCAGTGTTGTTCAACAAAGACAAAGTCTTCGATCATGCACACATTCCTCACATGGACATGGAGTCACTGCCGGGCTTCGAGCCAGTCCTCGGTGTTCCTCACGACGCTGGATTGCTAAATTTCTGCACTGACATATGTGATTGGAATGAAGAACTTATTCTTCAGTTCTATGCGATGCTGCACATCACACGAGATTCTGAAGATGTGAACTCATGGGTGCTGGACTGGATATCAGAAAATACTCACTACAAGGCACCAAGAACTGAATTGCTTCGTGCCCTCCCACTCAGTCCTCCCCTTGACGGTGCTTATTGCGTCTACAGTGAACCTAAGCTTACAAATCATTACATGCAAGTGCTGATGAAGCCTTTGAAGCCAGGACAGGCCCCTCGAACCAAATTCCTCGTCAAGGAATTGTTGTATGTGCCTCGGACTGTCTATCACATTCTGTCGAAGACAATAAGTCCTATCAAAGGCCACGACTCAAATGATGAAGAAGTCATTGGCATCATGAAGAATCTGCTTTTCAATATCATTCATGGCGTTCCCGTCAACTTCCATGATTTCTTCATGAGGACTCTGGCAAATATTGCTATGTCACCATTTGAGCTGAAGCCTTATGCACCAAGGATTATGAGATTCATCAGGACAAGGTCTTCACTCAATTACAAGGCTGATACTCTGAACCACTGCAGCTACTTGCCTCCGATTGAAGTCCTCAAACGGATATTTTCCTCAGCTGATGATAAAGGCAAGGCAACTGCTGTGATAGATGAAGGCATTCGTCCATTGGATGGTCAATTTCGCAAGGCTGCATCCTATTCCACCAATGATGACTCGCCACACATGACTCGCCGCCAACAACTCGCCAAGCAAAATCCTCAAGCCACAAAGACTGTGGTGATGACTGATCGTGAGTTACTCCTCAGTCTTCATCAGAAGGTTGATCGCAATCATAAATGGTCAAGCGTCAGTTTGGTTCAATTCTTCACAACATGACCTCAACCCATAATGCAGTGAAGAAAAATCAGTACTACCTCCATGAAACCTTCACCCGTACCTGGGCTATTCTGTCTCATGTCTACAGCGAAGAAAATCTGAAGAAAATGGGTCAGAAGGAAGAATTTGACTGGTCTGCACCTCCTCCGAAGAAATACAAGAAGGTCAAGGTTCCTTCCTTGGTGGCCAGTTCTTATTCTTCATCGCGCGACACTGATGAAAATGAAGACTTGCACGACACTGCGGCAGGCCCTACTTCAACAACCGACCCCAACAACGATGGCGCTCCTCCATCAACTTGATATTCTTCAGGGGCGTTAGTCCTCAGTTTCGATCCTTTTGGTCATTCAATGACAAAGGGGGAGAAAGTTGAGTTAGTCTTCAAGCGGGTCTATTATATGGGCATTTTTTTTGATAAGTTACAACTCTCGCTCTTCTGAAACTTTATTGGATCGAGTTGTAATCTTAAACCCGATGGTGCTCTGATACTTTTGATGTGTTCCACTACATGCTTATTCCTCGTTATATGTTAATACACGCATGCTGAATTACATCAGTCACCATATTTCATCATGCATTTCAAATTCTTCATATTATATGTCAAATGCGTGTATGAATTACAAGATATAGGGGGAGATCTCCATGATTGAACTCTTCAAGTGTGCATTGCTTCAAAAGCAAATTCCTCACTATGCACATCTTCAGGGGGAGTTCTTCTATATCTTGCAATCAAATTCCTCAATATCAGTATTTACACTTCATATGTTTATCCCCATTGAAAACTTAACCTATATTGTCATCAATCACCAAAAAGGGGGAGATTGTAAGTGCATCTAGTGCCCCTTAGTGATTTTGGTGTATTGAAGATTTATAGGTTAAGGTCTAATGCGTTAATGAGTGTACACGGGTCTATAAGTCTATGAGGAGTTTGATATTTACAGTGAAAGTCGACCCCTAAAAATGAGGTTCTTCAACTGAAGACTTTGGTATTCTGAAGACTTTCTGAAGACTTTGAAAGTGAAGAAATTGGTGTGACCTTGAAGACTTGGTATTCATTTGAGGAACATGAAGCGTGAAGACTTTGTATTCATAGTTTTGTTTTCTCTTTCTTGAGTCATAGGAAACACCGTACTGTTAAAGGGGGTCGAGGAAATACTAAGGAAAAATTTCCATGTGATGCTCAACTCAAAATCCTACACCTACCTATCCCTTCGAGTGAAGCCATTGGAAATCTCATACAGTTCAGTCAATTTCTTCAGTGACAGAGACGAAGTTCTTCTGGTCGCTGAGGAATTCGTTCTGACTGAGGAGTTAGGAATTCGCCAGTGCGGATTGCCTACACAGTGAGGAACATGATAGCCCTGAGGAATTTGAACCTCAAATTTCCGACCGTTGCCGTGCTATGCGCCAGCTGTCCCAAAATATCTTATCCACCTAACGGTCATATCATTGAAGGGCACTTATGTCTTATCATGTCGGGCTGCTCCCTAGGCTATAAATAGCCGCCCCCTACAACCACTAGCTGGTTGGCTGCTCCGAGAGAAACTGACACTTGTCAATTGAGAGCATCCCATCCTCCGAGGACTTTGAGTGAAAATCATCAAGTGAGGAAAACCCAAACCCAAACACCTACAAACCCAAAGTGATTGAGCATCATTGAAGAGATTGATCCTGCGTGGATCCGACGCTTGTTACCTTTGAAGACTGTGCTTCTTCCAGACGGTTAGGCGTCATGGTCTAGAGCATCCAAGAGGAATTGTGAATCGTCGAGTGACCGAGTCTGTGAAGGTTTGGAAGTCGCCTGAAGACTTACCATGAGTGATTGGACGAGGTCTGTGTGACCTTAGTCCAAGGAGAATACGGTGAGGACTTGGTGTCTTGAGCTGCGTGCTTAGGACTGGGTGTCCGGGACTGTATGTCCTCGAGTTTAAATACTCAGCCGCTCCAACCAGACGTACAACTGAGACAGCAGTTGGAACTGGTCTACCAAATCATTGTCTTCACCAAGCTTACTGGTTCTATTTCCTCAACACTTTCATTTCCTCATTACTGTGATTCATCATATCTGTGTTTGAAGACTTTGACTGAAGACTTTCTGAATTTCCTCAGCTCAATTTCTTTAGTCTGTTTGTCTTCATCTTGTGTTATCCTGTGATTACGCCTTCTGTACTCTGTGCTTGTCTTCATTTCATCATGATGACCATGCCTGTATTTTGTTATGCTTACTTCTGAGTACTTATTCCGCTGCAAGTAGTTCTTCGCTAAGGAATTTCCTCACCGGCAAATTCCTCAGTGAAGAATTCATAAAAATCGCCTATTCACCCCCCCCCCTCTAGTCGATATAACACACTTTCACATTGACATGGTATTGGCTATTGGATGATATTGGATCATGGAACTACAACCGATTGAAATTGAATTTCATCAGAAGTTTTATCCTATGCATCTGGTTCATCGTGATCTGAATTATATTTATAATTTTTGGCCTCGTGAAGGAGAAAGTATCGCTTAAGCTTGGGGGAGGCTTAAGTCAATGTTATATCCATGCCCCAATCATGAGCTCTCAAGAGAAATTATTATTCAAAAAAATTATGCTCGGCTTTCTCATAATGATCGATCCATGCTCGATACTTCTTGTATTGGTTCCTATTGAAGGAAATATGCCCTAGAGGCAATAATAAAGTTGTTATTTATATTTCCTTATATCATGATAAATATTTATTATTCATGCTAGAATTGTATTAACCGGAAACTTGATACATGCATCAATACATAGACAAAACAAAGTGTCCGTAGTATTCCTCTACTTGACTGGCTCGTTAATCAACGATCGTTAAGTTTCCTAACCATAGACATGTGTTGTCATTTGATGAAGGGGATCACATCATTAGGAGAATGATGTGATGGACAAGACCCACCCGTTAGCTTAGCATAATGATCGTTAAGTTTTATTGCTATTGCTTTCTTCATGACTTACACATATTCCTTTGACTATGAGAATACGCAACTCCTGAATACCGGAGGAACACCTTGTGTGCTATCAAATTTCACAACGTAACAGGGTGATTATAAAGATGCTCTACAGGTGTCTCCGAAGGTATTTGTTGGGTTGGCATAGATCGAGATTAGGATTTGTCACTCTGAGTAACGGAGAGGTATCTCTGGGCTCTCTCGATAATGCACATCATGATAAGCCTTGCAAGCAATGTGACAAATGAGTTATTTACGGGATGATGCATTATGGAACGAGTAAAGAGAATTTCCGGTAATGAGATTGAACTAGGTATGAAGATACCGACGATCGCATCTCGGGCAAGTAACATACCGATGATAAAGGGAATGACGTATGTTGTCATTGCGGTTTGACCGATAAAGATCTTCGTAGAATATGTAGGAACCAATATGAGCATCAAGGTTTCGATGTTGGTTATTGATCGGAAATGTGTCTCAATCATGTCTACATAGTTCTCGAACCCGTAGGGTCCGCACGCCTAACGTTCGATGACGATTTGTATTATCAGTTATGTGTTTTGGTGACCGAAGATTGTTCGGAGTTCCGAATGAGATTACGGACATGACGAGGAGCCTCGAAATGATCGAGAGGTAAAGATTGATATATTGGACGATAATATTCAGACGCCAGAATGGTTTCAGAGTTTTTCAAATATTTATCGGAGTACCGAGGGGTTACCGGAACCCCCCGGGGAGAGTAATGGGCCACTATGGGCCATAGGGGAGAGAGAGAGCAGCTCACAAGGGGTGGCGCATGCCCCCCCCCATGGGGAGTCCGAATTGGACAAGGGGAGGTGGCGCGGACCCCCTTTCCTTCTCCCTCTCCTTCTCCCTTTCCCCCTCCAAAAGAAGGAAGGGGGCGACTTGGACTAGGAGTCCAAGTGGGTTTCCCCCCACTTGGCGCGCCACCTAGGACCGGCCTCCTCCTCTCTCCTCCTTTATATATGGGGGTAGGGGCACCCCAAATCACATCAATTATTTCTTAGCCGTGTGCGGTGCCCCCCTCCACCGTTTACTCCTCCAATCACATTGGCGTAGTGCTTAGGAGAAGCCCTGCGCGGATCACATCACCATCACCGTCACCATGCTGTAGTGGTGACAAAAATCTTCCTCTACACTTTGCTGGTTCAAGAGTACAAGGGAAGTCATCAAGCTGAACGTGTGCAGAACTCGGAGGTGCCGTACGTTCGGTGCTTGGTCGGTTAGATCATGAAGACGTTCGACTACATCAACCGCGTTAAGCTAACGCTTCCGCTTTCGGTCTACGAGGGTACATGGACACACTCTCCCCTCTTGTTGTTATGCATCTCCTAGATAGATATTGCGTGATCGTAGGAATTTTTTCGAAATTGCATGCTACGTTCCCCAACAGTGGCATCCGAGCCAGGTCTATGCTAGATGATATGCACGAGTAGAACACAAAGAGTTGTGGCCGATCTTAGTCATACTGCTTACCAATAACGTCTTATTTTGAGTTGTCAGTATTGTTGGATGAATCGGCCCGGACCAACCTTACATGGCCATGTTCATGAGACCGGTTCCACCGACAGACATGCAACTTACTTTGCATAAAGGTGTCTGGCGGGTGTTTGTTTCTTTAACTTTAGTTGAATCGAATTTGACTACGGCTGGTCCTTGTTGAAGGTTAAAACAACAAACTTGCCAAAAAATCATGTTGGTTTTGATGCGTAGGTAAGAACGGGTTCTTACTAGAAGCCCGTAGCATCCACGTAAAACTTGCAACAACAAATTAGAGGACGCCTAACTTATTTTTGCAGGGCATGTCGTGATGTGATATGGTCAAGACATGATGTGATATACGTTATTATATGATCATCTTTTGTAAAAGTTATCGGCAACTGGCAGGAGCCTTATGGTTGTCACTTTATTGTATGAAATGCAATCGCCATGTAATTGCTTTACTTTATCACTGTGCGTTAGCGATAGTTGTAGAAGCAATAGTTGGCGGGACGACAACGACGCTACGGTGGAGATCAAGGTGTCAAGTCGGTGATGATGGAGATCACGATAGTGCTTTGGAGATGGAGATCAAAGGCACAAGATGATGATGGCCATATCATGTCACATATTTTGATTGCATGTCACTGGTACGCGTCGGTGCTAAACAAACGGTTTTTAACCCCTTTCCATGACGGCATTCGGAACCGTCGCTAAGTGAGTGTGGGCGATAGGGGGGTCCTTCCCACACGACCCAGAAACTGTTGGGGATATGCCCTCCTGGCACACACGCTCGACAAAATGAGGTCGTGTGCGACCGGCGAGTACTCAAACACAGAAATATTTACAATATTGCTAAAAAAATACAACTATATATGCGAAATCATTTCCGGTCGTAAATACATCCCACACAGTTAGTCACCACTAAACGTTTCCATTCGTATATACATCCCACACAGTCACTACAGGAAAACGTTTGCGCAAGGTGGTGTAACGCAAACAGTTTTGAAGAGAATGTCGTGTGTGATTGTTCATTGATCCAACACGGTTTATTCCTAGAAACTGTGTGCGTTGCCTGACGTCATCGCCCACGGTGTTTTCTCATTAACCGTGTGCAATAGGAAAACCCAATTAGCAAGCTAATTGTCCTATTATTAATAATCCATTTACTAATCTAATTGACATTCAAATTAAGCACATAATATATTCCATTTCCATATTAAGGAAGCAGGATTTCATAATTAAAATACATCGGAGTACAACATGATATAGCTTCAGCACTCAGCTACCCCATTACACAACTGCACCAGGAGCAAGTTTCACATGCAACATCTAGAACCTTTCAAAATTAGCATCATAGACGGTACATATAGAGATGCATCTCATCTGGAAAACTGCTGAAGCGGAAGGCGAATATTGAGCCTTCATTCATGTTGAAGGTCTTTGCAACTTTAGGCCAGTGCCTGTGGATGATTGACAGTCCATCCTTCGACCTCTTCTAGAACACTTCAATATTGAACCTTGGGTGTTGTATGAGAACTTTCCTCGCCTCCTGACCACAGAGGTGGTTTGAGAGGTAATCATCAGTGAACCCTGAAAACAAGGATGTGCATAAATATCTTCTCTATATTGGAAATGGGGCAAAGGAATAAAAAAAGGCAAGGAATAATAGTTAGTACCATCTTGTAAACCTCAGTGCTTGCCATTGTTTCCCTGCAACACATATAAGGTAGTTAGTCATTAGGTTAAGTAAGGGTTCGCATGCTATCAATAAAATATGTTGATGAAAAATAAGCACATTGCATATTCATCAGATTAATTCAAGCCACTTGGAAAACCCATTTATCCAAACCAAGCATGATTAAGAACTAGGAAATATAGCACTTGTATATGTTTCTCATGTATTAAGTGCAGCCAAATTCGATTTATTCCTCACATGGTATACAATAAGAGAATGCAGCCACAAGAATTGAACATCGCATTGCAGAATTGAACCAAGCAGTTAACTAAACACCACAACAAATTAACCAAACTTTAATCGAGCACCACATTGCACAATATAACATACTCCTAATAGAAGATCGACGATTAACTAAACCAATTATGCTTAACAACTTGGAAATATTGCACCCTGAAGAATTGAACATCACATTTGCAGAATTGAACCAAGCAGTTAATTGAACACCACATTGCACGGCATATAGAACATATACACTATAGCAGAAGATTGCATGGTAAAAGTAGATAGCACAATTCACTAGAATTTGTTAAGGAAAGGCAGTAGCTAGCAAACTGGACATGGATCCTTATAGTGAGCTAATAAGACAAGCTACTCCTTATTGTCGGACATATCGATGACAATTGGCTCCTTGGACATGGAAGAGGGCGAGGCCTCCGCATCGTGGGTGCCCTCGTTGTAGTGGTGAGTTGCCTGAGCTGCTCCGGGCACCAACCTGCTGGCTCTCGAGATGAGGTAAGCACGGGCACGCAGAGAATACACCTTGTTGTCTTCATCGAAGGCACCGACGGTGGCCTCGAGAAAACGCCATGAACTTCCCTCTAAAGCAGCCAATCGCGTCGCGACATCAGTGCGCGAGGCATCAACGGTGGCCTCGATGGCGAGGTGCTCCTCCAAGATCTGGGGGTCGGCACGAATGGTAGCCATCGCAACCTCATCTGCGCGTCTGGCCGCGATTTTCTTCTCCGCTGCCAAATGCCTCTTGAGGTCCTGGCTAAACTGCGTGCACCATGGCTTAGGCCGGCGCTTATTTGGTGGAGGGGTTGGTGATTTGGGTGGAAGTGTCGCGCTCGCGCCGGCGGTCGGGGCATGTGGGATGTGGAAGGAGGAGGAGGATGGGGGTCGGGTGTGGATTACCTACCTGGATAGGCGAGGCCGAGCAGCGTGAAGGAGGGTCGCCGATGAGGAGACGGCGGAGCTACAAGCAAGGAGTGAAGGTTTCAACTTGGAAAGGAAGGAGGAAACAGGGGAAATGTGTCTTTTGGTAAGGGGGAGGGGGCGGGGAGGTAGATATTTCCGTGGAAGACGAAAATTTGGAATCCCTTCAGCCAAAAAACTGGCACGCAAAGTGTCGTTAGACACGGTCACTTATTCAGAGCGGGTTGTGGACTGTAGCCGTCGCACCTTCTCGCGTAAGCCGTATGCATACTATACTCCGACGGTGCTCCAAGATATTTTGTGCTGCATCTCACACGGTTGGTTATAATAAACTGTGTGGGATCTACTTGATTTTTTTCTAGATTTGAATTACATAATGGGGTCATAGTGGCCATGGACGGTTGTCGGATTTCGGGTTCCGGCAAAACCCTCAAGGTTCGAACACTGGGGTGCGCACAAATATCTCTCCCTCCCCTAGCTCACACGCTCACCACGAACTCAAGGCTCGGCGCATCGAACTCAAAGAACAAGGGACACAGGGTTTATACTGGTTCGGGCCACCAATGTGGTGTAATACCCTACTCCAGTGTGGTGTGGTGGATTGCCTCGTAGGCTAAGGATGAACAAGTACAAGGGAAGGACAGCCTCCTGAGGAGAGGTATTCTTGGGCTCGATGAGCTTGTCTGGTTGAGGATGATCTGGATGCTCCCTCCTCTGTTCTCCTTCTACTGTGGTGGCTAGTCCTGTTTATAGAGGCCCTGGTCCTCTTCCCAAATGTAGGCGGGAAGGGATCCAACAATGGCCAAATTTGAAGGGGGACAACCAGTACAAGTTATCCTGACTAACGGTGGTCTTCGCCTGCCAAAGTCTCTGGTGGTGACGCCGTCCTAGGCTCCACGATGACCTCCGTCCTGCCGTCTTGCTGGTCTTGGTCTCGTTGCACCGATATGGAAACCTTTGCCTGATGCCTCGGGACTCCTCGCCTGCGCTTGCCTCTTTAGAACCAAAGAGGAAACGAGTACACTGCGTGCGCTGGCGCCCTCCTGGCCTTGTTCGTCATGGCTTGCGTCACAGGAACCTCGAGGTGCCCCTCGCCTTGATCTCTCTGCCCCTCGTGAGCCAGCCTAGTGAGGCTGCCCCCAGGAGGTCTTGCATCGTCCGCCTCGCGAGGGTCTTGAGCGTTTGCTGGTGAAGATGGGCCCAGGCCGCTAGTGGAGCCACGCCGTGGGCCGCAGGTAGGCAAGTCTAGGGACCCCCGTTCCTAGGACGCTGACAGAGCCCGGGCCCAAATGCCATGGATGGGCTTTGAGACGAAGTCAAGGGGCAAGTGCGGAGCGCTGCTACCTCTTGAGCACTGCATTGGTTTTCCCTTGAAGAGGAAAGGATGATGCAGTAAATTAGCGTAAGTATTTCCCTCCGTTTTTTAGAACCAAGGTATCAATCCAGTAGGAGACCACACTCGAGTCCCACACACCCACACAAACAAATAAGAACCTCGCAACCAACGCGATAAAGGGGTTGTCAATCCATTCACGGTCACTTACAAGAGTGAGATCTGATAGATATGATAAGATAATATTTTTGGTATTTTTATGATAAAAAGAACTAAAGATGCAAATTAAATAAATGGAAATAGAAATAGCTGAGTGTTGGAAGATTAATATGATGGCGAATAGACCCGGGGGCCATAGGTTTCACTAGTGGCTTCTCTCAAGAGCATAAGTATTACGGTGGGTGAACAAATTACTGTCGAGCAATTGATAGAATTGAGCATGGTGATGAGAATATCTAGTATCATCATGTATATAGGCATCACGTCCGTGACAAGTAGACCGAAACTATTCTGCATCTACTACTATTACTCCACACATCGACAGCTATCCAGCATGCATCTAGAGTATTAAGTTCAAAAGAACAGAGTAATGCTTTAAACAAGATTACATGATGTAGAGGGATAAACTCACGCAATATGATATAAACCCCATCTTTTTATCCTCGATGGCAAGAATACAATACGTGTCTTGCTGCCCACGTTGTCACTAGGAAAGGACACCGCAAGATTGAACCCAAAGCTAAGCACTTCTCCCATTGCAAGAAAGATCAGTCTAGTAGGCCAAACCAAACTGATAATTCAAAGAACTTGCAAAGATAACCAATCATACATAAAAGAATTCAGAGGAGATTCAAATATTGTTCATAGATAAACTTGATCATAAACCCACAATTCATCGGTCTCAACCAACACACCGCAAAAGAAGAGTTACATCAAATAGATTTCCAAGAAGATCTAGGAGAACTTTGTATTGAGAACCAAAGAGAGAGAAGAAGCCATCTAGCTAATAACTATATATGGAACCGAAGGTCTAAGGTAAACTACTCACAAATCAACGGAGAGGCTATGGTGTTTATGTAGAAGCCCTACGTGATCAACGCCCCCTCCGGCAGGACGCCGAAAAAGGCCCCAAGATGGGATCTCACGGGTACAGAAGGTTGCGGCAATGGAATTACGTTTTCGTGGATGCTTCTGATGGTTTGGGGGTACGTAGGTATATATAGGAGGAAGAAGTACATCGGTGGAGCAACATGGGCCCTACGAGGGTGGAGGGCACCCCCCTACCTCGTGCTCTCCTTGTTGATTGCTTTACGTAGACTCCAAGTCCTCTGGATCACGTTTGTTCCCAAAATCACGTTCCCGAAGGTTTCATTCCGTTTGGACTCCGTTTGATACCCTTTTCCTTCGAAACACTGAAATAGGCAAAAAAATATCAATTTGGGTTGGGCCTCCGGTTAATAGGTTAGTCCCAAAAATAATATAAAAGTGTATAAATAAGCCCATTAATCATCCAAAATAGAATATAACATAGCATGGAACAATAAAAAATTATAGATACGTTGGAGACGCATCAAGCATCCCCAAGCTTAATTCCTGCTCGTCCTCGAGTAGGTAAATGATAAAAACATAATTTTTGATGTGGAATGCTACTTAGCATAATTTTAAATGTAACTCTATAAATTGTGGTATGAATATTCAGATCTGAAAGATTCAAGATAAAAGTTTAATTGACATAAAAGTAATAATACTTCAAGCATACTAACTAAGCAATTATGTCTTCCCAAAATAACATGGCCAAAGAAAGTTCATCCCTACAAAATCATATAGTTTGGTCATTCTCCATTTTTGTCACGCAAGAATGCTCTCATCATGCACAACCCCGATGACAAGCCAAGCAATTGTTTAATACTTTAGTAATCTCAAACTTTTTCAACTTTCACGCAGTACATGATCGTGAGCCATGGATATAGCACTTTGGGTGGAATAGAATATAATGATGGGGGTTATGTGGAGAAGACAAAAAAGGAGAGAGTCTCACATCAACGCGGCTAATCAACGGGCTATGGAGATGCCCATCAATTGATGTTAATGTGAGGAGTAGGGATTGCCATGCAACGGATGCACTAGAGCTATAAATATATGAAAGCTCAACAAAAGAAACTAAGTGGGTGTGCATCCAACTTGCTTGCTCACGAAGACCTAGGGCATTTGAGGAAGCCCATTGTTGGAATATACAAGCCAAGTTCTATAATGAAAATTTTCCACTAGTATATGAAACTGACAAAACAAGAGACAATCTATCATAAGGATCATGGTGCTACTTTGAAGCACAAGTATGGAAAAAGATAGTAGCATTTCCCCTTTTTATTTTCTTTTTTTTGGGCCTTTCTTTTTTTGGTCTTTCTCTTTTTTTTGGGACAAAGCTCTATGAATGCTGATCATCACACTTCTATTTATTTAAAACTCAATGATTACAACTCGATACTAGAACAAAGTATGACTCTACATGAATGCCTCCGGCGGTGTACCGGGATGGGCAATGAATCAAGAATGACATGTATGATAATATGCATGGTGGCTTTGCCACAAATACGATGTCAACTACATGATCATGCAAGGCAGTATGACAATGATGAACGTGCCATGATAAACGGAACGGTGGAAAGTTGCATGGCAATATATCTCAGAATGGCTATGGAAATGCCATAATAGGTAGGTATGGTGGCTGTTTTGAGGAAGATATAAGGAGGTTTATGTGTGATAGAGTGTATCGTATCACGGGGTTTGGATGCACCGGCGAAGTTTGCACCAACTCTCAAGGTGAGAAAGGGCAATGCACGGTACCGAAGAGGTTAGCAATGATGGAAGGGTAAGAGTGCGTATAATCCATGGACTCAACATTAGTCATAAAGAACTCACATACATATTGCGAAAATCTACAATTCATCAAAAACCAAGCACTACGCGCATGCTCCTAGGGGGATATATTGGTAGGAAAAGACCATCGCTCGTCCCCGACCGCCACTCATAAGGATGACAATCAAAGAACACCTCATGTTTCAAATTTGTTACATAACGTTTACCATACGTGCATGCAATGGGACTTGCCAACTTAAACAAAAGTATTTCTCAAATTCACAACTACTAAACTAGCACAACTTTAATATCACTACCTCCATATCTCAAAACAATCATCAAGCATCAAACTTTTCTTAGTATTCAACACACGCATAAGAAAGTTTTTACTAATTTTGAATACCTAGCATATTAGGACTAATTTCCCAATTTAAGAAAATTACCATGCTGTTTTGTAGGACTCTCAAAATAATATAAGTGAAGCATGAGAGAACAATAGTTTCTATAAAACAAATTCACCACCGTGCTCTAAAAGATATAAGTGAAGCACTAGAGCAAAACTATATAGCTCAAAAGATATAAGCAAAGCACATAGAGTATTCTAATAAATTCTGAATCATGTGTGTCTCTCTAAAAAGGTGTGTACAACTAAGATGATTGTGGTAAATTAAAAAGCAAAGACTCAAATCATACAAGATGCTCCAAGCAAAACACATATCATGTGGTGAATAAAAATATAGCTCCAAGTAAAGTTACCGATGGACGAAGACAAAAGAGGGGGTGCCTTCCGGGGCATCCCCAAGCTTTGGCTTTTGGTGTCCTTAGATTATCTTGGGGTGCCATGTGCATCCCCAAGCTAAGGCTCTTGCCACTCCTTGTTCTATAATCCATCAAATATTTACCCAAAACTTGAAAACTTCACAACACAAAACTCAACAGAAAATCTCGTGAGCTCCGTTAGCGAAAGAAAACAAAACACAACTTCAAGGTACTGCATTGAACTCATTCTTTATTTATATTGGTGTTAACCTTACTGTATTCCAACTTCTCTATGGTTTATAAACTATTTTACTAGCCATAGATTCATCAAAATAAGCAAACAACACACGAAAAACAGAATCTGTCAAAAACAGAACAGTCTGTAGTAATATGTAACTAACGCAAACTTCTGGAACTGACAACAATCTACCAAAATAGGAAGACCTAATTAATTTGGTTATTGATCTTCTGCAATTGGAATCAGTATTTTATCACCTTCTGGTGATTTTTAACAATTGTTTTCGTGAACAGAAAGTTTCTGGAATTTTCAGCAAGATCAAATAACTATCATCCAAGAAGTCCCTATAGGTTTAACTTGGCACAAACACTAATTAAAACACAAAAACAAAAATAACCAGAGGCTAGATCAACTATTTATTCCTAAACAGAAGCAAAAAGAAAAAGATAAAATAAATTTGGGTTGCCTCCCAACAAGCGCTATCGTTTAACGCCCCTAGCTAGGCATAAAAACAAGGATAGATCTAGGTATTGCCATCTTTGGTGGGTAATTCTTCAATAAGACACCTATAACCCCTAGGGGTTTCTTTATTTTTATTAATTATCAAACTCCTAGGCACAAGATCAAGAAAATCATTCGTAGCAAACAGCTCCTTAATGATAGCAAAAAGATTGGGATGAACACTTATTGATTTTAAATCCGCAGTTTCCTTACTAGAGGATTCACCCTTATTTTTAGGAACATAAACAAGCCTGGCAATTTTGGTAGGAGGATTTGTAGTATTTTTAACGGAAGAAAAAGCGGACCCCAAGTTGGTGATAATTCCCTTAAGTTTATCGATTCTAGTAGAATCTTGATCTATTCTTTCATTAACTATGGGTTCTTTTTCCTTAAAACTTTCCAGAGTAACTCCCACCTAAGATCCATATTGGGTAATTCTGTTGTGGATATTTTTATCCAAACTCTCAATCAACTCTACAGTAGCAACTTTATTTTCAATAATTTCAAGCCTTTGCATCACATGTTCCACAGTTAACATAGTTCCATTAACCAAAAGAGGTGGTGAGCCAAACAAATCTATCATAGCATTATAAGAATCAAAAGTATGGCTACCCAAGAAATTCCCTCTGGTAATGTTATCAAGAATATATCTGTACCAAGGAGTAACGCCTACGTAAAAATTGCGGAGAAGAACAGAAGTAGATTGTTTCCTGGTAGATCTATTTTGAGCATTGCAAATTCTATACCAAGCATCTTTTAGATTTTCTCCCTTCCTTTGCTTAAAATTAAGAACTTCATTCTCGGGAGACAACGGAGAAGATAAGGGACTAGTCATAATGACAAGGCGAGCGATAAAGAGGCGAACGGAAAAGAGAGGGCGAATAAAATGGCAAGGGTAAAGTGTGGGAGAGGAAAACGAGAGGCAAATGGCAAATAATGTAATGCGAGGGATAAGAGTTTGTGATGGGTACTTGGTATGTCTTGACTTGTGTGTAGACTCCCCGGCAACGGCGCCAGAAATCCTTCTTGCTACCGCTTGAGCACTGCGTTGGTTTTCTCTTGAAGAGGAAAGGGTGATGCAGTAAAGTAGCGTAAGTATTTCCCTCAGTTTTTGAGAACCAAGGTATCAATCCAGTAGGAGACCACGCTCGATTCCCACGCACCTACACAAACAAATAAGAACCTCGCAACCAACGCGATAAAGAGGTTGTCAATCCCTTCACGGTCACTTACGAGAGTGAGATCTGATAGATATGGTAAGATAATATTTTTGGTATTTTTATGATAAAGAGAAATAAAGATGCAAAGTAAAATAAACGACAATAGAAAAAGCTAAGTGATGGAAGGTTAATATGATGGAGAATAGACCCGGGGGCCATAGGTTTCACTAGTGGCTTCTCTCAAGAGCATAAGTATTATGGTGGGTGAACAAATTACTATCGAGCAATTGATAGAATTGAGCATAGTGATGAGAATATCTAGGTATGATCATGTATATAGGCATCACGTCCGTGACAAGTAGACCGAAACGATGTTGCATCTACTACTATTACTCCACACATCGACCGCTATCCAGCATGCATCTAGAGTATTAAGTTCAAAAGAACAGAGTAATTCTTTAAGCAAGATGACATGATGTAGAGGGATAAACTCATGCAATATGATATAAACCCCATCTTTTTATCCTTGATGGCAACAATACAATACGTGCCTTGCTGCCCCTAACATCCTTGGGAAAGGACACCGCAAGATTGAACCCAAAGCTAAGCACTTCTCCCATTGCAAGAAAGATCAATCTAGTAGGCCAAACCAAACTGATAATTCGAAGAGACTTGCAAAGATAACCAATCATACATAAAAGAATTTAGAGGAGATTCAAATATTGTTCATAGATACACTTGATCATAAACCCACAATTCATCGGTCTCGACAAACACACCGCAAAAGAAGAGTTACATCAAATAGATCTCCAAGAAGATCTTGGAGAACTTTGTATTGAGATCCAAAGAGAGAGAAGAAGCCATCTAGCTAATAACTATATATGGATCCAAAGGTCTGAGGTAAACTACGCACACATCATCGGAGAGGCTATGGTGTTGATGTAGAAGCCCTCCGTGATCAATACCCCCTCCGGCAGGACGCCAGAAAAGGCCCCAAGATGGGATCTCACGGGTACAGAAGGTTGCGGCGGTGGAATTAGGTTTTCATGGATGCTTCTGATGGTTTGGGGGTACGTAGGTATATATAGGAGGAAGAAGTACGTCGGTGGAGCAACATGGGCCCCATGAGGGTGGAGGGCGGGCCTGGGGGAGGTGGGCACGCCCCCCTACCTCGTGCTCTCCTTGTTGATTGCTTCACTTAGACTCCAAGTCCTCTGGATCACGTTTGTTCCGAAAATCACGTTCCTGAAGGTTTCTTCCGTTTGGACTCCGTTTGATATCCTTTTCCTTCGAAACACTGAAATAGGCAAAAAAACAGCAATTTGGGCTGGGCCTCCGGTTAATAGGTTAGTCTCAAAAATAATATATAAGTGTATAAATAAGCCCATTAATCATCCAAAACAGAACATAATATAGCATGGAATAATCAAAAATTATAGATATGTTGGAGACGTATCAAGCATCCCCAAGCTTAATTCCTGCTCGTCCTCGAGTAGGTAAATGATAAAAAACAGAATATTTGATGTGGAATGCTACTTAGCATAATTTTCAATGTAACCCTCTTAATTGTGGTATGAATATTCACATCCGAAAGATTCAAGATAAAAGTTTAATATTGACATAAAAGTAATAATACTTCAAGCATACTAACTAAGCAATTATGTCTTCTCAAAATAACATGGCCAAAGAAAGTTCATCCCTACAAAATCATATAGTTTGGTCATGCTCCATTTTTGTCACACAAGAATGCTCTTATCATGCACAACCATGATGACAAGGCAAGCAATTGTTTCATAAATTAGTAATCTCAAACTTTTTCAACTTACACGCAATACATGAGCGTGAGCCATGGATATAGCACTTTGGGTGGAATAGAATATAATGATGGGGGTTATGTGGAGAAGAAAAAAAAGGAGAAAGTCTCACATCAACACAGCTAATTAATGGGCTAAGGAGATGCCCATCAATTGATGTTAATGTGAGGAGTAGGGATTGCCATGTAGCGGATGCACTAGAGCTATAAATATATGAAAGCTCAACAAAAGAAACTAAGTGGGTGTGCATCCAACTTGCTTGCTCACGAAGACCTAGGGAATTTGAGGAAGCCCATTGTTGGAATATACAAGCCAAGTTCTATAATGAAAATTTTCCACTAGTATATGAAAGTGACAAAACAAGAGACTATCTATCATAAGGATCATGGTGCTACTTTGAAGCACAAGTATGGAAAAAGATAGTAGCATTGCCCCTTTTTATTTTCTTTTTTTGGGCCTTTCTTTTTTTGGCCTTTCTCTTTTTTTTGGGACAATGCTCTATGAATGATGATCATCACACTTCTATTTATTTACAACTCAATGATTACAACTCGATACTAGAACAAAGTATGACTCTACATGAATGCCTCCGGCGGTGTACCAGGATGGGCAATGAATCAAGAGTGACATGTATGATAATATGCATGGTGGCTTTGCCACAAATACGATGTCAACTACATGATCATGCAAGGCAATATGACAATGATGAACGTGCCTTGATAAACGAAACGGTGGAAAGTTGCATGGCAATATATCTCAGAATGGCTATGGAAATGCCATAATAGGTAGGTATGGGGGCTGTTTTGAGGAAGATATAAGGAGGTTTATGTGTGATAGAGCGTATCATATCACGGGGTTTGGATGCACCGGCGAAGTTTGCACCAACTCTCAAGGTGAGAAAGGGCAATGCACGGTACCGAAGAGGCTAGCAATGATGGAAGGGTAAGAGTGCGTATAATCCATGGACTCAACATGAGTCATAAAGAACTCACATACTTATTGCAAAAATCTACAAGTCATCAAAAACCAAGCACTACGCGCATGCTCCTAGGGGGATAGATTGGTAGGAGAAGACCATCGCTCGTCCCCGACCGCCACTCATAAGGATGACAATCAAAGAACACCTCATGTTTCAAATTTGTTACATAACATTTACCATACGTGCATGCTACGGGACTTGCAAACTTCAACACAAGTATTTCTCAAATTCACAACTACTCAACTAGCACAACTTTAATATCACTACCTCCATATCTCAAAACAATCATCAAGCATCAAACTTCTCTTAGTATTCAACACACACATAAGAAAGTTTTTACTAATTTTGAATACCTAGCATATTAGGACTAATTTCCCAATTTAAGCAAATTACCATGCTGTTTTGTAGGACTCTCAAAATAATATAAGTGAAGCATGAGAGAACAATAGTTTCTATAAAACAAATTCACCACCGTGCTCTAAAAGATATAAGTGAAGCACTAGACCAAAACTATATAGCTCAAAAGATATAAGCGAAGCACATAGAGTATTCTAATAAATTCCGAATCATGTGTGTCTCTCTCAAAAGGTGTGTACAACTAAGATGATTGTGGTAAAATAAAAAGCAAAGACTCAAATCATACAAGACGCTCCAAGCAAAACACATATCATGTGGTGAATAAAAATATAGCTCCAAGTAAAGTTACCGATGGACGAAGATGAAAGAGGGGATGCCTCCCTGGGAATCCCCAATCTTTGTCTTTTTGGTGTCCTTAGATTATCTTAGGGTGCCATGGGCATCCCCAAGCTTAGGCTCTTGACACTCCTTGTTCTATAATCCATCAAATCTTTACCCAAAACTTGAAAACTTCACAACACAAAACTCAACAGAAAATCTCGCGAGCTCTGTTAGCGAAAGAAAACAAAACACCACTTCAAGGTACTGTATTTAACTCATTATTTATTTATATTGGTGTTAAAATTAATTTATTCCAACTTCTCTATGGTTTATAAACTATTTTACTAGCCATAGATTCATCAAAATAAGCAAACAACACGAAAAACAGAATCTATCAAAAACAGAACAGTCTGTAGTAATCTGTAACTATAGCAAACTTCTGGAACTCAGAAAAATCTAACAAAATAGGACGACCTAAATAATTTTTTTATTGATATTCTGCAATTGGAATCAGTATTTTATCATGTTCTTGTGATTTTTAACAATTTTTTTCGTGAACAGAAAGTTTCTGGAATTTTCAGCAAGATCAAATAACTATCATCCAAGAAGTTCCTATAGGTTTAACTTGGCACAAACACTAATTAAAACACAAAAACAAATCTAACCAGAGGCTAGATCAAATATTTATTCCTAAACAGAAGCAAAAATAAAAAAGCAAAAATAAAATTGGGTTTCCTCCCAACAAGCGCTATCGTTTAACGCCCCTAGCTAGGCATAAAAACAAGGATAGATCTAGGTATTGCCATCTTTGGTGGGTAATTCTTCAATAAGACACCTATAAACCCTAGGGGTTTCTTTATTTTTATTAATTATCAAACTCCTAGGCACAAGATCAAGAAAATCGTTCGTAGCAAACGGTTCCTTAATGATAGCAAAAAGATTGGGATGCACACTTATTGATTTTAAATCCGCAGTTTCCTTACTAGAGGATTCACCCTTATTTTTAGGAACATAAACAAGCTTGGCAATTTTGGTAGGAGGATTTGGAGTATTTTTAACGGAAGAAAAAACGGACCCCAAGTTGGTGATAATTCCCTCAAGTTTATCGATTCTAGTAGAATCTTGATCTATTCTTTCATTAACTATGGGTTCTTTTTCCTTAAAACTTTTCAGAGTAACTCCCACCTTAGATCCATATTGGGTAATTCTATTGTGGATCTTTTTATCCAAACTCTCAATCAACTCTACTATAGCAACTTTACTTTCAATAATTTCAAGCCTTTGCATCACATGTTCCAAAGTTAACATAGTTCCATTAACCAAAAGAGGTGGTGAGCCAAACAAATATGTCATAGCATTATAAGAATCAAAAGTATGGATACCCAAGAAATTCCCTCTGGTAATGGTATCAAGAATATATCTGTACCAAGGAGTAACGCCTACATAAAAATTGCAGAGAAGAACGGAAGTAGATTGCTTCCTGGTAGATCTATTTTGAGCATTGCAAATTCTATACCAAGCGTCTTTTAGATTTTCTCCCTCCCTTTGCTTAAAATTAAGAACTTCATTCTCGCGAGACAACGGAGAAGATAAGGGACTAGTCATAATGATAAGGCGAGCGATAAAGAGGTGAACGGAAAAGAGAGGGCGAATAAAATGGCAAGGGTGAAATGGGGGAGAGGAAAACGAGAGGCAAATGGCAAATAATGTAATGCGAGGGATAAGAGTTTGTGATGGGTACTTGGTATGTCTTGACTTGTGCGTGGACTCCCCGGCAACGGCGCCAGAAATCCTTCTTGCTACCTCTTGAGCACTGCGTTGGTTTTCCCTTGAAGAGGAAAGGGTGATGCGGTAAAGTAGCGTAAGTATTTCCCTCAGTTTTTGAGAACCAAGGTATCAATCCAGTAGGAGACCACGCTCGAGTCCCACACACCTACACAAACAAATAAGAACCTCGCAACCAACACGATAAAGGGGTTGTCAATCCCTTCACGTTCACTTACGAGAGTGAGATCTGATAGATATGATAAGATAATGTTTTTGGTATTTTTATGATAAAGAGAAATAAAGATGCAAAGTAAAATAAATGGCAATAGAAATAGCTAAGTGATGGAAGATTAATATGATGGAGAATAGACCCGGGGGCCATAGGTTTCACTAGTGGCTTCTCTCAAGAGCATAAGTATTACGGTGGGTGAACAAATTACTATCGAGCAATTGATAGAATTGAGCATGGTGATGATTATATCTAGGTATGATCATGTATATAGGCATCACGTCCGTGACAAGTAGACCGAAACGATTCTGCATCTACTACTATTACTCCACACATCGACCGCTATCCAGCATGCATCTAGAGTATTAAGTTCAAAAGAACAAAGTAATGCTTTAAGCAAGATGACATGATGTAGAGGGATAAACTCATGCAATATGATATAAACCCCATCTTTTTATCCTCGATGGCAACAATACAATACGTGCCTTGCTGCCCTAACATCCTTTGGGAAAGGACACCGCAAGATTGAACCCAAAGCTAAGCACTTCTCCCATTGCAAGAAAGATCAATCTAGTAGGCCAAACCAAACTGATAATTCGAAGAGACTTGCAAAGATAACCAATCATAGATAAAAGAATTCAGAGGAGATTCAAATATTGTTTATAGATAAACTTTATCATAAACCCACAATTCATCGGTCTCGACAAACACACCGCAAAATAAGAGTTACATCAAATAGATCTCCAAGAAAATCGAGGAGAACTTTGTATTGAGATCCAAAGAGAGAGAAGAAGCCATCTAGCTAATAACTATGGACCCGAAGGTCTGAGGTAAACTACTCATGCATCATTGGAGAGGCTATGGTGTTGATGTAGAAGCCCTCTGTGATCAATACCCCCTTCGGTAGGACGCCGGAGAAGGCCCCAAGATGCGATCTCACGGGTACATAAGGTTGCGGTGGTGGAATTAAGTTTTCGTGGATGCTTCTGATGGTTTGGTGGTACGTAGGTATATATAGGAGGAAGAAGTACGTCGGTGGAGCAACATGGTCCCCACGAGGGTGGACGGCGCGCCTGGGGGAGGTGGGCGCGCCCCCTACCTCGTGTTCTCCTCGTTGATTGCTTTACGTAGACTCCAAGTCCTCTGGATCACGTTTGTTCTGAAAATCACGTTCCCGAAGGTTTCATTCCGTTTGGACTCCGTTTGATATCCTTTTCCTTCGAAACACTGAAATAGGCAAAAAAACAACAATTTGGGCTGGGCCTCCGGTTAATAGGTTAGTCCCAAAAATAATATAAAAGTGTATAAATAATCCCATTAATCATCCAAAACAGACTATAATATAGCATGGAACAATAAAAAATTATAGATACGTTGGAGACGTATCAAGCGCCACGGGCCCCAACAGCCTGCGGCCTCGGTTGACGCATGGCGATTGATGGGACGTGGGCGTCTCCGCTTCCCCACGCTGCCTCGGCAACCGCCCGATTGACGAGTCCCTGGTGCATGCATAGAAAACCATCATTACCTTTGATCGTGGGGGTCTCAGGTTGGCCTTCTCCTGCTATAAATGAGGAGGGGGCGGAGCCCCCGTTGCCCATCTCTTTCTGTCCCGCTCGCTTCAACTTCCTTGCTTCATTACTAGCAGCGACACCCATGGCGCCGGTGAAGAAGTTCTCGGCCGCGGAGAAGGGGAAGGCCCGCCAGGAGGGGCCCGGCTCGCCGCGCCCAAGAGGGGGCGCGGTCGCCCATGTAAGCTCGCCGCGACCCCGCCGTGGCCCCTTGCGGGCGCGGTGGGAGCCGCCCAGGTCGTGGCAGCCCCGTCGATGAAGTGAGGCGCGCCATGGTTGCACAGCCTACCCAGCCGTGCTTCCACTCGGCGGAGGTGCTACCGGAGTTCGTCGTGTGGTCGGAGAACCCTGCCGGCACCTGGCTTCAGCTCCCGCGCTTCTTTGCCGATGAACTGCCGCCACAGGTCCAGGCGGTCTCTGGCTGTAGGCGGACGGCTGCTGCAGCAAGGCTTCATGGGTCGCGGTGGAAATCTCCGTCACGGGCAACACAGCCCTGGCCCGCAGCTGGCACACGTTTGCCCGCGTGCGCGGCCTGGGCAGGCGGTGTACCCTCCACTTCAAGTACGACGGCAATGCGACCCTCTACGTGCGGGTATTCAGGGAAGATGGTCGCCGCGTCAGATGCTGCCCCGAGGACAACGACGGCGGCGAGGTGCTCAGCCTTGGCGACAGTCATGACGAGGGTGAAGGTGAACTTGCCCTTGGCACTGGCCGTGGCTCGTCCAGCTACGCCGGCTCTTCCTTCGGTGACAGCTCCAACAGCGACGGCTATGACCAGCCGCCGTGCCCGCTTCGAAGGCGGTAGCGGGTCGTCTCGTCACCGCACCCTAGTGAAGTGCGAGGAGGGGTCTGGCTGAGTCCAGGAGGGCGCCAAGGGCCTGCCCTCACGAACCGATGCGGGGGTGTGTGCCGCTTTTTTTTTTTTTCTTTCCTTTCTTCGTGCATTCAAAAAAGAAACAAGTATGGGGCCCTGCGAGGGAGGGTAAGAACCGTGATTTCCAAGTCGTTATGTTATGTTTATTGTTCCTGTGTCGTGTTGCAGCATCAGTGTTTTATGTGGGCGTGTAGAGATAACTTAGCTCAACGTGTCTGAAGTAGTTTCCGCCTCGTGAGGCACACATCTCCCGGCACCTGGTGAGACCTCCTTGCCGTAGGCTTAGGAGGCGTCGGGGAACTGCAAAAATTTGTTAAGGAACTCTTATTCTTCCAAGCCCAGGGCCCTAGGTGTGGCCGGCCATGACCCAGCGCTCCGCGTCGCGGTACCCGAGGGGCACAGACTTAAGAGAGGGGGGTGCACTAGCATGCAAGCTCGAGTGAGGGTGCCTCGTGAAGACCAGGAAAAACGCTCGCGAGTGCACCTGTCCAGCCCCCTCGCGAGGCATGCAAGGGAGAGTACGGGTGAGGGAGTCCTAGACTAAGGGGTCCTTGGGCGTTCGACCTGTTATCCATGGGCCGGACTGATGGGATGTGAAGACATGAAGGCCGAAGACCGTACCCATGTCCGGATTGGACTTTCCTTGGCGTGGAAGGCAAGATTGGCGACCAACTATGAAGATTCCTTCTTATGTAACCGACTCTATGTAACCCTAGATCCCCGGTGTCTATATAAACCGGAGGGGTTAGTCCGAAAAGGATATACTCATTACCATAGTCATACAGGCTAGGCTTCTAGGGTTTAGCCATTACGATCTCGTGGTAGATCAACTCTTGTAATACTCATATTCATCGAGATCAATCAAGCAGGAAGTAGGCTATTACCTCCATAGAGAGGGCCCTAACCTGGGTAAACAACGTGTCCCCTATCTCCTGTTACCATCAACCTTAGACGCACAGTTCGGGACCCCCTACCCGAGATCTGCCGGTTTTGACATCGACATTGGTGCTTTCATTGGGAGTTCCACTATGTCATCGAAGAAAGGTTCGATGGCCCCTTCGATCATCTATAGCGACGCTGTCCAAGGAGAAACCTTCCTCCCTGGACAGATTTTCGTATTCGGCGGCTTCGTACCGCAGGCCAACTCGCTTGGCCACCTGGAGCAGATCGATAGCTACACCCCTGGCCACCAGGTCAGATTTGGAAGCTTGAACTATGTCATGGATATCCATGAAGACTTGATCTTCAACGGATTTGATACCACGGCAATCGCTCCCCCTCGTTCCGATGAACATGACTTAAATCTGTCATCGGACCATATTCAGGAGATGGTTCCTGTAACTACCATGGCCTTAGATCCAGAGCAGATCGCGCCATCCGAAACCGCAAAATCCGCGGTGTTAGAGCCGCACACGGACTCAGCACCTCGCAATGTCAGCGTCAACGGACAGACTTGTCTCCAGCTATAAGTTCCGAACCGCGCATCGCTTGCGGACACCGAATTGGATCGGTTATCGATCTTCGAGTTCAGTTCCGCAGATATCTTCCAACACTCGCCCTTGGGCGATGTGCTAAATTCATTAAAGAACCTATCCTTAGCAGGGGACTCGCAGCCGAACTATGTCCGGTTCGAACCGGAGGCTGATGATGGAGAATTTCGCTTCCCACCCACCACCCACTTCATAGCCACCGTCAAAGACTTAACCGACGTGCTTGATTAAGACATTGACGGTATGGACGACGATGCCGACAAGGACCAAGACCCGCCATTCACTCGGCGTTGGACGATCACCTCTTTATACGATGTGTACATGGTTGATACACCTAAAAAAGCTAGCGACGATGACAAAGAAGATCCAGTTGAGAATAAACCTCCCGAGACACAGTTCAAGCGCCGGCGCCCTAAACGCCGTTCTAAGTCACGTTGCTCAAAAGACAGCAACACTGGCACCGGATAAAATAGTACTCTGGACGACAACGAAAACAATGAAGACCCTGTTGGAGCAACATCCGAACAGGAGGAACAATAAAACGGGCAAGTTAGCCCTGACAAGCAGGCCATGCCCAACGACTCGGACACCGACAATGGGCCAAAACAAAGAACTGAGGGAAGAAACAGAGGAAAAAGGCGATCGAACCAAGATGACAAGAAACACCAGAATGCGAACTTCCATTAAAGAGGGGCAAGCCAACTACGAAAAGCAAATGAAAAGCCGCGTCCGGCACCTAGTCTAGTCTTCTCACCAGCGCAGAGCTAAGTGCTGCCACAAGGACGTGGGAGGGAGCCCTCGAGGCCTGAGGGCGGCACTCCCGAGACTCCGGGCCGTGTACAACCCCAACTCATTATTACGTGAGAGTGTCACCGGCGGTGATTCTTCACAGGCACCGGGCCTTCTTCACAGGCTCTGGGCCTTTCTTCACAGGCTCTGGGCCTTGCTTCATGGGTAGAACTTCCGAAGGTGCTGGATGTTCCAGGCGTTTTGGATAGGTATCCCGTCTTGTGTCTCCAGGCGCACGGCGCCAGCCTGGAGATGTGGACGACCTTGAACGGGCCCTGCCACATGGGTGAAAGCTTATGCAGCCCTTCCCTCGAGAGGACCCACCTCAGGACTAGGTCACCCATCTCGAGCGTCCTGGAGCGAATGTTGCGGCAGTGGTATCGCCACAGCGCTTGCTGGTACCTTGCCGCCCTCAGTGCAGCTTCACGACGACGTTCCTCCCCCAGCACAAAATCCATCCCCCGCGTGGCGTCCTGCTGCGTTTCGTCGAACACCAGGACCCGTGCGGAGCGATGCTTGACCTCGTGAGGAAGGACTGCTTCCGCTCCATAGACGAGGAAGAATGGAGTCTCTCCCGTTGGCTTGGTAGCGACGATGACAAAGAAGATCCAGTTGAGAATAAACCTCCTAAGACACAGTCCAAGCGCCGGCGCCCTATACGCTCACTCATTATTACTTGATTATTTCACGACCGGAGACCTTCACAGGCACGGGGCCTTGCTTCATAGGCGCTGGGCCTTACTTCATGGGTAGAACTTCCGGAGGTGCTGGATGTTCTAGGTGTTCTGGATGGGGACCCTGTCCTGCGTCTCCAGGCGCACGGTGCCAGGCCTAGAGATGTGGGCGACCCCAAACGGGCCCTCCCACATGGGCGAGAGCTTATGCAGCTCTTCCCTGGAGAGCACCTGCCTTAGGACGAGGTCGCCCACCTCAAGCGTCCTGGAGCGGACGCTGCGGCAGTGATACCGCCGCAGCGCCTGCTGGTATCTTGTCGCTGGGAGCGTGGCTTCGCGGTGGCGTTCCTCCCCTAACACAAGGTCCATCCCCCGCATGGTTAAAAGTGCAACTATCCCTGGGTGGTTTTGGTAATTATTAACAACATATAGCTCATTGAGCTAATGCTATTTCAAGATAAATATTTTAGGAAAGCTCGATGATTGGCATGGCATGGATTAGGAATGTGAACCCCTCAAAATGCTAAGAAAAAAAGATTGGCTCAAGCTCTAAAGCCCAAGACTCTACATTTTACTTTTAGTGATCCAAGATCACATTGAGTCCATAGGAAAAGCCAATACTATTAAAAGGGGATGAGGTGTTGCTTAATGGCTTGCTTGCTGAAAATGCTTAGTGATATGTTCCAAAACCCTCAACCACTTTCTCATATCCACATATGTCCCAAACCAAAAGTCAAACTCGGCCCCACAGAAACTTTCTATCCGGCGCCGCGAGTTCATTTGGCATAGCCACTGCCACAAAACCCTAGTCACTTTGGTCTTACCAATTGGGATCTCGGTCTCACCGAGATGGGATTGCAAACTCTCTGTTTCCCTTCGTAACATTTCGGTCCAACCGAGATGAGCGATCGGTCCCACCGAGTTCGCAATGCAAACTCTCTGTTTCCCTTCTGTAACGTTTCGGTCTTACCGAGATGAGCGAATCGGTCCCACCGAGTTTGCCTGACCAACTCTCTGTTAGCTTGTTACCAAAATCGGTCTCACCGAGTTTGTGTAATCGGTCTCACCGAGATTACGTTATGCCCTAACCCTAATGAAATCGGTCCCACTGAGTTGACATGTAGGTCCCACCGAAAATCCTAACGTTCACATTTTGAAATAAATCGGTCTGACCGAGTTTTATTATTCGGTCCCACCGAGTTTGGTGATTTGTGTGTAACGGTTAGATTTTGTGTGGAGGCTACACATACCCCTCACCCACTCTTCATTCGGAGAGAGAGCCATCAGAACATGCCAACACTTCCAGCATACATTTTCTGAGAGAGAACCACCTACTCAAGTGTTGAGGTCACAGACTTGAGCTCGCCTTCTCAAGTGCCAACCCATGCCTGTGAGAGAGAGTTGAGTGTTGGGAGACTATCATCTGAAGCACAAGAGTAAGGAGTTCCTCATCAACACACCATCTATTACCTTTTGGAGAGTGCAGCTCCTCGAGCTTCTTCTTGAAGGTTACTCGTGAAGGTCTTGAGGCCTCTCAAGACTTCGTGGAACCTTCGTGGGTGGCGCGTGGACTCGCGCAACCGTTACCCTTCATGGGTTGAAGCGTGTTCGATAGCACCACCTCGGAACCACGCCAAAAATCTCCGTGCCATCGCTTCTAGGCATGCGCCACTTGCATGTGTAGGTTGGTTCCTTGACTAGTGCTAGGTTGCTAAAAGCAAGATCTGTGTTCCAAGGTTAGCACTTTCAATCCTATAATGTCTTGAAGAGATTACTAGTGAACTGCAAGCCGTTGTCGAGCTCGTCGTGATGATGCGGTTGGGGAGGCCTCTCAAGACTTCAGCCCGTGTTCGGCCTGGCCATCTCTCTAGGCAATCGCTCACGCAAGCCGTTGTCAGTTATGATGCGGTTGGGGACCCCGAATCGGCTCACGAGACTGATAACCCACAAGTATAGGGGATCGCAACAGTTTTCGAGGGTAGAGTATTCAACCCAAATTTATTGATTCGACACAAGGGGAGCCAAAGAATGTTCTCAAGTATTAGCAGCTGAGTTGTCAAATCAACCACACCTGGATAACTTAATATCTGCAGCAAAGTATTTAGTAGCAAAGTAGTATGGAAGTAACTGTAACGGTAGAAAAAGTGATATTTTCGGGTTTTGTAGTGATTGTAACAGTAGCAACGAAAAAGTAAATAAGCTAAGAACAATATGTGAAAAGCTCGTAGGCATTAGATTGGTGATGAAGAATTATGCCGGATGCGGTTCATCATGTAATAGTCATAACATAGGGTGACATAGAACTAGCTCCAATTCATCAATGTAATGTAGGCATGTATCCCGAATATAGTCATATGTGCTTATGGAAAAGAAATTGCATGACATCTTTTGTCCTACCCTCCCGTGGCAGCGGGGTCCTAGCGGAAACTAAGGATATTAAGGCCTCCTTTTAATAGAGTACCGGACCAAAGCATTAACACATAGTGAATACATGAACTCCTCAAACTACGGTCATCACTAGGAGTGGTCCCGATTAATGTCACTTTGGGGTTGCCGGATCATAACACATAGTAGGTGACTATAGACTTGCAAGATAGGATCAAGAACTCACATATATTCATGAAAACATAATAGGTTCAGATATGAAATCATGGCACTCGGGCCCTAGTGACAAGCATTAAGCATAGAAAATTCATAGCAACATCAATCTCAGAACATAGTGGATACTAGGGATCAAACCCTAACTAAACTAACTCGATTACATGATAGATCTCATCCAACCCATCACCGTCCAGCAAGCCTACGATGGAATTACTCACGCACGGCGGTGAGCATCATGAAATTGGTGATGGAGGATGGCTGATGATGACGATGGCGACAGATTCCCCTCTCCGGAGCCCCGAACGGACTCCAGATCAGCTCTCCCAAGAGAGTTTAGGGCTTGTCGGCGGCTCCTTATCGTAAAACATGATGAATCTTTCTCTCTAATTTTTTCTCCCTGAACACGAATATATAGAGTTGGAGTTGAGGTCGGTGGAGCTCCAGGGGGCCCACGAGGCAGGGGGCGCGCCATGGGGGGCAGGCGCTCCCCCCACCCTCGTGGAAAGGGTGTGGGCCCCCTGACCTTGATTCTTTCGCCAGTATTTTTTATTATTTCCAAAAATAATCTCCGTGAAGTTTCAGGTCATTCCGAGAACTTTTGTTTCTGCACATAAATAACACCATGGCAATTCTGCTGAAAACATCGTCAGTCCGGGTTAGTTCCATTCAAATCATGCAAGTTAGAGTCCAAAACAAGGGCAAAAGTGTTTGGAAAAGTAGATACGACGGAGACGTATCAACTCCCCCAAGCTTAAACCTTTGCTTGTCCTCAAGCAATTCTGTTGATAAACTGAAATTGATAAAGAAAAAAATTGACAAACTCTGTTTGCTCTTGTTGTTGTAAATATGGAAAGCCAGCATTCAAGTTTTCAGTAAAGATTATGAACTAACCACATTCACAATAACATTTAGGTCTCATGTTTACTCATATCAATGGCATAATCAACTAGCGAGCAATAATAATAAATCTCGGATGACAACACTTTCTCAAAACAATCATGATATGATATAACAAGATGGTATCTTGCTAGCCCTTTCTGAGACCGCAAAACATAAATGCAGAGCACCTCTAAAGATCAAGGACTGACTAAAACATTGTAATTCATGGTAAAAGAGATCCGGTCATAGTCATACCCAATATAAATTAATAGTAATGAATGCAAATGAGAGCGGTGCTTTTTAATAAGAGGGTGATGATTCAACATAAAAGTAAATAGATAGGCCCTTCGCAGAGGGAAGCAGAGATTTGTAGAGGTGCCAGAGCTAGATTTTAAAGCAGAGATAAATAATATTTTGAGCGGCATACTTTCATTGTCAACATAACAACCGAGAGATGGCGATATCTTCCATGCTACACACATTATAGGCGGTTCCCAAACAGATATGGTAAAGTTTATACTCCCCCTCCACCAACAAGCATCAATCCATCGCTTGCTCGAAACAACGAGTGCCTCCAACTAACAACAGTCCCAGGGGAGTTTTATTTGCAATTATTTTGATTTGATGTGCATAAAGCATGGGACTGGGCATCCCGGTGACCAGCCATTTTCTTGTGAATGAGGAGTGGAGTCCACTCCTCTTGAGAATAACCCGCCTAACATGGAACATACAGACAACCCTAGTTGATACATGAACTATTTGAGCATTCAAAACAGAATTTCATTTGAAGATTTAGAGTTTGGCACATACAAATTTACTTGGAACGGCTGGTAGATACCGCGTATAGGAAGGTATAGTGGACTCATATGGCATAACTTTGGGGTTTAAGGGATTGGATCCACAAGTAGTATTCCTGCTTAGTACAAGTGAAGGCTAGCAAAAGACTAGGAAGCGACCAACTAGAGAGCGACAACAGTCATGAACATGCATTAAAATTAATAAACCTTGGGTCCAAGCATGAGTAGGATATAATCCACCATGAACATAAATATCATGGAGGCTATGCTGATTTTGTTTCAACTACATGCATGAACATGTGCCAAGTCCAGTCACTTGAATCATTCAAAGGAGGATACCACCCTATTATACCACATCACAACCTTTTTAATAGCATGTTGGCACGCAAGGTAAACCATTATAAACTCCTAGCTAATTAAGCATGGCATAAGAAACTATAATCTCTAATTGTCATTGCAAACATGTTTATTCATAATAGGCTGAATCAGGAATGATGAACTAATCATATTTACAAAAACAAGAGAGGTCGAGTTCATACCAGCTTCTCTCATCTCAATCAGTCCATCATATATCGTCATTATTGCCTTTCACTTGCACGACCGAACGATGTGAATAATAATAATAGTGCACGTGCATTGGACTAAGCTGGAATCTGCAGGAATTCAATTCAAAGGAGAAGACAAGGTAATATGGGCTCTTGGTTAAATCAACAATAATGCATATAAGAGCTACTTCAACATTTTCATTATGGTCTTCTCCTATCGACCCCCAAAGAAAAGAAAAGAAATAAAACTATTTACACGGGAAAGCTCCCAACAAGCAAAAGAAGAACGGTAAATCTTTTTGGGTTTTCTTTTAATTACTACTACTATAGCAAGAAAAGTAAACTAGCTAAAGCTACTACTAATTTTGTTTTGTTTTTCTTAAGGTTTATCAAACACACAAGAAGAAAGCATAAAAAGGGAAACAAACTAGCATGGATAGTACAATGAAAAAGTATGAGCACCGACATCTAGCAATGAGTGTATAAACATAATGTAATGTCGGTGAGAGATACGTACTCCCCCAAGCTTAGGCTTTTAGCCTAAGTTCGTCTATTGCCATGGCTAGCCTGGCGGATATCCAAAGTTATAATTGGGGTCATAGTGAGAAGAAGCCTCAGATCGCCACTGGTTGGCAATCACCTCCGGATCCCACTGGTAATTAGACTGTCGTGGAGGATCAAATTGTGGTTCCGGCTCTGGCTCTGTAAGGTTCCGGTAGGCGTGGATGGCCGCCAGCGGAACGAGATACTGGCTGTCTGCGTTAGTCGTGGAGGAAGTCAGTGAGGCCTGCATTCTCAACCAACTCATAAAAATCATCATAAATCCCGGTTGTTCTCAAGAAATCATCGCAAGGCCATTCACACGACCGAACCTCCGCGGTACGAGGCAGATTATATTTGGGCCTCTCTTCTTCTTCTTCACTTTGCTTATCCTTAGAGCTTCGGCTTGAAGAGCCCCTCAAAAATCTCTTTATCATTTTCTGAAAATTTCTGAAATTTTTATTAAATTCAAATAAAAGTGAACCAAACTCAACAAAATTGATAGCAACTACTCCCACAAGTGCCTGGAGACTATATCATGCATTAGAACTACTTGGAACCATATAAATTTGACATGCAAGCTCAAGAACGTGGTCACCTAGGCAGCAAAAATTTGTAATGAATAGAGAACTAGAACAAAAACTAATTGAAAAATTAGAGGAGTCACATACCAAGGAACAATCCCCAGAGCAGTTTTGTGAGAGGTGCTTTGAGCAAGGAGATTGAAACTCGTAGCAAAATGAGCTAGAACTCGTGCTTGAGCTGGTTGGTGATTTTTTTGGGAGGAAGAAGAAGTGTGTGGGTGCAGGAATAAGTGGAGGGGAGCCACCATGGGCCCACGAGGCAGGGGGCGCGCCCAGGGGGTGGGCACTCCATGGACCCTCGTGGCTAGGTGCTTGCTCCCCCTGCTATGTTCTCAGTACCAGATATTCTCAAATATTCCAGAAAAAAAATCATATTTCAATTTCGGGCATTTGGAGAACTTTTGTTTTCGGGGTATTCTTTTATTGCATGGATAATTCAGAAAACTGACAGAAAATACTATTTTTACTTTATTTCGACTAAATAACAGAAAGTAAAAAGAGGGTACAGAAAGTTGTGCCTTCTAACTTCATCCATCTCATGTTCTTCAAAAGGAATCCACTAACAAGGTTGATCAAGTCTTGTTAACAAACTCATTCGAATAACATGGAATCGGAGAAATTTCGAATAACACTATGTTACCTCAACGGGGATATGCACATCCCCAATAATAAGAATATAATATTTCTTCTTGGCAGTAGGAAGAGGAAATTCAAAACCTCCAAAAATAATCGATGGAATTTTTCCAATAGAATTGATACTATGAACTTGAGGTTGTTTCCTCGAAAAGTGTACTGTATGCTCATTACCATTAACATGAAAAGTGACATTGCCTTTGTTGCAATCAATAACAGCCCCTGCAGTATTCAAAAAGTGTCTTCCAAGAATAATAGAAATACTATCATCCTCGGGAATATCAAGAATAATAAAGTCCATTAAAATAGTAACGTTTGCAACCACAACAGGCACATCCTCACAAATACCGACAGGTATAGCAGTTGATTTATCAGCCATTTGCAAAGATATTTCAGTAGGTGTCAACTTATTCAAATCAAGTCTATGATATAAAGAGAGAGGCATAACACTAACACCAGCTCCAAGATCACATAAAGCAGTTCTAACATAGTTTCTTTTAATGGAGCATGGTATAGTGGGTACTCCTGGTTCTCCAAGTTTCTCAGGTAGTCCACCCTTAAAAGTATAATTAGCAAGCATGGTGGAAATTTCAGCTTCCGATATCTTTCTTTTATTAGTAACAATTTCTTTCATGTACTTAGCATAAGGATTCATTTTGAGCATATCAGTTGATCGCATACGCAAAAAGACAGGTCTAATCATTTCAGCAAAGCACTCAAAGTCCTCATCATCCTTTTTCTTGGATGGTTTGGGAGGAAAAGGCATGGGTTTCTGAACCCATGGTTCTCTTTCTTTACCGTGCTTCCTAGCGACAAAGTCTCTCTTATCATAATGCTGGTTCTTTGATTGTGGGTTATCAAGATCAACAGCAGGTTCAGTTTCTACATCATTATCATTGCTAGGTTGAGCATCAACATGAGCATCATCATTAACATTATCACTAGGTTCATGTTCATTACCAGATTGTGTTTCAGCATCAAAAGTAGAAATATCATTAGGATTCTCAGGTGGTTCAGCAATAGGTTCACTAGAAGCATGCAAAGTCCTATCATTTTTATTTTTCTTCTTTTTAGAAGGACTAGGTGCATCAATATTATTTCTCTGAGAATCATGCTCAATTCTCTTAGGATGGCCTTCAGGATACAGAGGTTCCTGAGTCATTTTACCAGTTCTAGTAGCCACTCTAATAGCATAGTCATTATTCTTATTATTCAGTTCATTGAGCAAATCATTTTGAGCTTTAAGTACTTGTTCTACTTGAGTGGTAACCATAGAAGCATGTTTACCAATGAGTTTAAGTTCACCTTTAACTCTAGACATATAATCACTCAAGTGTTCAATCATATAAGCATTTTGTTTTAATTGTCTACCAAAATAAGCATTAAAATCTTCCTGCTTAACCATAAAGTTATCAAACTCATCCAAACATTGGCTACCAAACTTGGTAGGAGGGATTTCAGCTTTATCAAATCTATAGAGATAATTTACCTTTACTACCTGTGTCGGGTTATCAAGACCATGTGTTTCTTCAATAGGTGATGGATTAAGACCATATATTTCTTCAACAGGCGGTAAATTAAGACCATGTATGTTTTTAGTAGGAGGTAAATTCTTAACATCTTCAGCTTTAATACCCTTTTCTTTCATAGATTTCTTTGCCTCTTGCATGTCTTCAGGACTAAAAATAGAACACCACTCTTCTTCGGAGTTGGTTAGGAGTTGGTTCAGCAAGCGTCCAATTATTTTCATTTGTCAACATATTATTCAATAGAATTTCAGCTTCATCTGGTGTTCTTTCCCTGAAAACACAACCAGCACAACTATCCAGGTGGTCTCTGGAAGCATCGGTTAGTCCATTATAAAAGATATCAAGTATCTCATTTTTCTTAAGAGGATGATCAGGCAAAGCATTGAGTAATTGGAGAAGCCTCCCCCAAGCTTGTGGGAGACTCTCTTCTTTAATTGGCACAAAATTATATATTTCCTTAAAGCAGCTTGTTTCTTATGAGCAGGGAAATATTTAGTAGAGAAGTAATAAATCATATCTTGGGGACTACGCACACAACCAGGATCAAGAGAATTAAACCATATCTTAGCATCACCCTTTAATGAGAACGGAAATATCTTAAGGATATAATAGTAGCGAGTTTTCTCATCATTAGTGAACAGGGTGGCTATATCATTTAATTTAGTAAGATGTGCCACTACAGTTTCAGATTCATAGCCATAGAAAGGATCAGATTCAACCAAAGTAATTATATCAGGATCAATAGAGAATTCATAATCCTTATTATTAACAAAGATAGGTGAATTAGCATAAGCAGGATCATATTTCATTCTAGCATTCAGAGTTTTTTGTTTAAGCTTAGCTAATAATTTCTTAATATCAGTTCTATCATTGCAAGCAAGAAAGTCTCTAGCAGTTTCTTCATCCATAACATAGCCCTCAGGCACAACGGGCAATTCATATTTAGGGGGAGAATCTTCATCATCACTTTCATCAATATTATCAGTTTCAATAATTTCATTCTCTCTAGCCCTAACAAGTTGTTCATCAATAAATTCACCAAGTGGCACAGTAGTATCAAGCATAGAAGTAGTTTCATCATAAGTATCATGCATAGCAGAATTGGCATCATCAATAACATGCGACATATCAGAATTAATAGCAGAAGCAGGTTTAGGTGTCGCAAGTTTGCTCATAACAGAAGGTGAATAAAGTGCAGAGCTAGATGGCAGTTCCTTACCTCCCCTCGTAGTTGAGGGATAATTTTTTGTTTTCTCGTCTTTCAGGTTCTTCATAGTGACCAGCAGATATAAATCCCAAGTGACTCAAAGAATAGAGCTATGCTCCCCGGCAACGGCGCCAGAAAATAGTCTTGATAATCCACAAGTATAGGGGATCTCAACAATTTTCGAGGGTAGAGTATTCAACCCAAATTTATTGATTCAACAAAAGGGGAGCCAAAGAATATTCTCAAGTATTAGCAGCTGAGTTGTCAATTCAACCACACCTGGATAACTTAATATCTGCAGCAAAGTATTTAGTAGCAAAGTAGTATGGAAGTAACGGTAACGGTAGCAAAAGTGATATTTTTGGGTTTTGTAGTGATTGTAACAGTAGCAACGGAAAAGTAAATAAGCTAAGAACAATATGTGAAAAGCTTGTAGGCATTGGATCGGTGATGGAGAATTATGCCGGATGCGGTTCATCATGTAACAGTCATAACATAGGGTGACACAGAACTAGCTCCAATTCATCAATGTAATGTAGGCATGTATTCCGAATATAGTCATACGTGCTAATGGAAAAGAACTTGCATGACATCTTTTGTCCTAGCCTCCCGTGGCAGCGGGGTCCTAGCGGAAACTAAGGGATATTAAGGCCTCCTTTTAATAGAGTACCATACCAAAGCATTAACACATAGTGAATACATGAACTCCTCAAACTACGGTCATCATCGGGAGTGGTCCCGATTATTGTCACTTCGGGGTTGCCGGATCATAACACATAGTAGGTGACTATAGACTTGCAAGATAGGATCAAGAACTCACATATATTCATGAAAACATAATAGGTTCAGATATGAAATCATGGCACTTGGGCCATAGTGACAAGCATTAAGCATAGCAAAGTCATAGCAACATCAATCTCAGAACATAGTGGATACTAGGGATCAAACCCTAACAAAACTAACTCGATTACATGATAAATCTCATCCAACCCATCACCGTCCAACAAGCCTACGATGGAATTACTCACGCATGGCGGTGAGCATCATGAAATTGGTGATGGAGGATGGTTGATGATGATGATGGCGACAGATTCGCCTCTCCAGAGCCCCGAACGGACTCCAGATCAGCCCTCCTGAGAGAGTTTAGGGCTTGGCTGCGGCTCCGTATCGTAAAACATGATGAATCTTTCTCTCTGATTTTTCTCTCCCCGAACACGAATATATAGAGTTGGAGTTAAGGTCGGTGGAGCTCCAGGGGGCCCACGAGGTAGGGGGCGCGCCCCCCACCCTCGTGGAAAGGGTGTGGGCCCCCTGGCCTTGATTCTTTCGCCAGTATTTTTATTATTTCCAAAAATAATCTCCGTGAAGTTTCAGGTCATTCCGAGAACTTTTGTTTCTGCACATAAATAACACCATGGCAATTCTGCTGAAAACAGCGTCAGTCCGGGTTAGTTCCATACAAATCATGCAAGTTAGAGTCCAAAATAAGGGCAAAAGTGTTTGGAAAAGTAGATACAACAGAGACGTATCAGAGACCCTTGATGAACTTGACCGTCGATCCGGCTGGGATGGTGCGGACAACTTCTACCTCCGCCCATTTGGTGAACTTATCGATGGCAACGTAGAGGTAGCGGTAGGCCCCAGGCGCTCGAGGGAATGGGCCTAGGATATCCAGCTCCCAAACCGCGAATGGACACGAGAGCGGGATGGTCTGGAGGCCCTGAGCTGGCTGATGGATCTTCTTGGCGTGGAATTGGCAGGCCTCACAGGACTTCACCAGCTTGGTCGCGTCGTTGAGTGCCGTAGGCCAGTAGAACCCGCTGCGGAACGCCTTGCCGACGAGGGTTCGTCAAGATGAGTGGTGCCCGCAGTCTCCGCCGTGTATGTCAGCTAGCAATTCGTTTCCCTGTTCCCTGGAGATGCATCATACGGAAACATCATTTGGCTGCTTCCTGTACAGCTCACCGCCCTGGATGCAGTATGCCGTAGCCTGTCGGGCCACGCGCTCCGCATCCTCCTCTTTCTTTGGCAGCGTTGAGTGTTGGGGAGACTATCATTTGAAGCACAAGAGCAAGGATTTCATCATCAACACACCATATATTACCTTTTGGAGAGTGGTGTCTCCTAGATTGGTTAGGTGTCACTTGGGAGCCTCCGTCAAGATTGTGGAGTTGAACCAAGGAGTTTGTACGGGCAAGGAGATTGCCTACTTCGTGAAGATCTACCCTAGTGAGGCAAGTCCTTCGTGGGAAATGGCCATGGTGGGATAGACAAGGTTGCTTCTTCGTGGACCCTTCGTGGGTGGAGCCCTCCGTGGACTCGCGCAACCGTTACCCTTCGTGGGTTGAACTCTCCATCAACGTGGATGTACGATAGCACCACCTATCAAAACCACGCTAAAAATCTCCATGTCTACATTCGGTTTGTTCCCTCCAAACTCCTCCCTTTACCTTCATGTGCAATGTTTTACATTCCGCTGCTATACTCTTAAACTTGCATGTGTAGGTTGGTTGCTTGACTAGTGCTAGGTTGCTAAAATCTGCCTGGACTTAAAATTGGGAAAAGGGCTAGATTTTTATTTGGTCAAGTAGTCTAATCACCCCCCCTCTAGACATACTTTCAATCCTACAAGTGGTATCATAGCTTTGTTCTCCATTTGCCTTGATTTCCATAGCTTTTGGTGATCATAGCCTTGGTTTCACGACCTAGGAGAGTATGGCGTCTAGCGAGGGAAATTTCCACCGTAGAGGTCCTTACTTTGATGGTACAAATTTTTCTAGTTGGAAGCATAAGATGAAAATGCATATTCTTGGACATAACCCCGCCGTTTGGGCTATTTTGTGTATTGGCTTGCACGGTAAATTCTTTCATGGGAGAGAACCGAACCATGAAGCTACCGTGGAAGAGTTGAAGATGCTGCAATACAATGCTCAAGCTTGTGATATTCTCTTCAACGGATTGTGCCTCGAAGAATTCAACAAAATCAGCCGTCTTGAGAATGCAAAGGAACTTTAGGATACTTTGATTGATATGCACAAAGGTACCGACTCCGTCAAGGAATCCAAATTGTATGTGCTTCAAAGTCAACTTGACAAGTTCAAAATGAAGGATGGTGAAGGTGTCGCTGAAATTTACTCTAGGCTTGCTCTCATCACAAATGAGATTGCCGGCTTAGGAAGTGAAGAGATGACTGATAGATTCATCATCAAGAAGATCCTAAGAGCATTGTATGGAAAATATGATACCGTGCACATTGATCCAAATGATGCCCAATTACAAAGATCTCAAGCCTATGGAAGTCATTGGAAGAATTGTTGCTCATGAGATGTCACTCAAGGATAAGGAAGAGCTTCACAACAAGTCAAGTGGTGCTTCTAAAGCCTAATATGATGCCCCCACATCATCAAGTGAGAAACAAACCTTCAATGAATAATTGAGCCTAATGGTGAAGAATTTCAACAAGTTCTACAAGAGTAGAAGCAAGGAAAAAAGTTCCAAGTCAAGGTCCTACAATGACAAAAGATCTTAAAGTCGTGAACGAAATTGCTACAATTGTGGAAGACCCGGACACTAGTCCAATGAGTGTACGGCTCCCTACAAAAGAAGAGAAGATTCTCCTAAAAGAAGAAGTAGAAGAGAAGAATCACCACCAAGAGAGAGAATGAGTAGAGATGATTGTTACGAACGTAGAACCTCTCGCAGTAGCAATGATTCGGAAAGGAAGGACAAATCATCAAGGAGCTACACTAAGCAAAGACATCAAGCTCATGTTGGTGAATGGGTATCCGGCTCCGACTCGACCATCACCCCAAAATAAGTTATCACTCCGACTCCGAATATACTCAAGATGAAGGTGTTGCCGGTCTAGCACTTGTGTCAACCAACTCCTACGACATATTTGACTCACCAAATGAAGGAATTGGAAGATGCTTCATGGCTAAAGGCCCAAAGGTATCACACCCTGAGTATGTTGATTTTAATAGTGATGAAGATGATTTTCTAGGAGATGATGATTTACTCGTTGATAACTCTAGTTATGAAAACTATGATGAACTTGCTATTAATCACGCTAATCAAGATAAAACGAATGACGATGATAAGGAGGAGATTGAGCGTCTAACTAAAGAACTAAACACTCTTAAGTTTGCTCATGAAACTACCTTGGAAGATCATTGACAACTTTTAAAGACTCATGAGAAGCTACGCTTTGAAAATCTCAACCTTGAGCAAGAGCATGAGTTCTTAAAATCAATCAATGATGATCTTCGCAAGAAAAGTTCTTCTTACATTGCCAATCGTTTACTCTTGTCTACTTACATGCCACAAGTAAAATCTAGCAACAAGAGTAAGAAAGATTATTCATCTAGTAGTAACAATAGTCATGCTAAATCCAATGTTGTTGCTTCTAGTAGTTCTCTTGATTCCACTAATGATTCTCTTAGCCAAGTTACACTTGAGCAAGAAAATAGCTTATTGAAGGGAATTATAGAGAAGGGTGTTTACAAGAGCCTTGCCGGAAGTAAGCAATTTGAGGAAATTGTATGCAAGCAAGGAAGACACCGGAAGAATCAAGGTGTTGGTTTTGAACGAAAGTTCAATGCCAATGGAGTTGAGTGGGAAGAAGATCAATACCCCAAGACGAAGTTTGTTCCTCAACAAGAGAAGTATGATCCTACTTTCCAAGGAACACAAGCTCGAGATGATCTTCCACCACAAGACCACAAGAAAAAAGGCAAGTACAAGCTTCAAGAGTAGATTGATGCATTTGAAGAAGCTCCCAAGGCCTTGGTCAAGTGGGTTCCCAAGACTACATCAAGTTCTATTAGATCAAGTACGACTACAACTCCACGCATTCCCATCAAGATGGTGTGGATCCCAAAGAAGAAGAACTAGAGAGTTCTTGAGGGTGACTCTGCCAACATACTTCACTCATATCTTTTGGCAAGGACATGTGTAAACAACTTCCACATCTTGCACTAGTTCAAGGAGTCACAAACCCTCTTGTTGGTAAGACAAGGGACAAGGTAACCTAATGCTTTCATGGACATCATCTATGTGTACATCACTCTATGTCTATGGATATCCTTGCTTGTTCCTTTTGGGACTAACCCGTGTAGGTATTGAAAGTGCAACTCACTCCAATGGATTGCTCCAAACGATCTACATCAACATTGAGCATCCACATCTTCGACACCTACATGAAGTAATCATCGACAAAACCCAAGGTTAGTTCATCCCTCTTAGGGGGATATCACATCTAGGGGGAGCTTTACTCAGATCAATTGAGCTAAAGCAACTCTAATGATGTGAACACAACAATGCTTTATGTAAAAGTGGTAACCCCACTTGTGCTTAAACGATGAGTATGACCAATGATCAAATGTTCTCATTTGACTCCTAAGTCAATATACTCATATATATATGACCTAGTCATCGCCAATTGCTTGGTAGATGCTAGAGTGTTTGTGCATTCTTTGTCACATATTTCATTTGCCATTTTATTGTGTGAGCATGTTGGTTGCATATTTTACTCATTCAAGGACATTCATTTGTTATTTTGTATGTTTGGCTTTTTCTCTTTTGCCAAATGGATGGACAAGAATGCCTAAGAACTTCCTCTAGCTAGCTATGCTTTTCTCGTCTCAAACTCTATTCATGCTACATCACAAAGTTTGATCAAGTCGATTCTAACCACTCTGTGTGAGGAGCACTCGAGTCCCCGATTCATCATAGACTTAAACTTCCAAAACCTCTTTGTGCATTTCGGTATGACCGAGTCATCCACTTCGGTCACACCGAGTTCACTAAGTTGATCTAGGTTTTCAATCTCGGTGCAACCAATTTGAACCTTTCGGTCACATCGAGTTGCGAGAACGCTTATGATTCTGCATCTCGGTGTCACCGGGTTGTTCCACTCGGTCACATCGACAGGGTAGGGATATATAAACCCACGGGTGAGATTTTGGAAATTTCTTCAAACTCCTCAGCCCGCGCGCTTGTCCTGCTCTACCTCCTCGGGTCTTCGGATCGTCTCCTCGCCACCAGCGACCTCTCGCCGCTGGTTTCCATCACCGTCAATGGAAATCTGCTCCGCCGTTGCTGCCGTAGTGAACTCCCACCGAACTAGGGTACAAGTTCGACTCTATGTGCTAATTCCTTAACTCTGATTCATAGCACATTGCTTTGCCATGATCTTTACCACGTATGCAAACGATCTATCCATAGAGAACATCCTTTAGGTTAGATTTGATTTGAAAATTTAGGGTTAGGTCTCCGCCGAACTCATCTCGGACCGACCGAGTTGGAGAAATCGGTCTCACCGATTTGGCTTAGGCCATTGCACATGCGTTTTTGGTCTGACCGAAAACTGCAAATCGGTGCGACCGAATTCGACTCGCTGTGAAACCCTAGCAATCTCGGTGCCACCGAACTGTGACTCGATCTGACCGAGTTCACTAGTTTAGGCTCCAAAAATTGCTTCGGTATCACCGAGTTTATCAAATCGGTAGCTCCGAAATATTTTTTTGGAGAACTAAAACTAAGTTTTTGAACCATCTGTTTTGCAAAAACTCTGCACTTTGTGATGCTCATCCTCTCTACCTCATCTACATCTATTCACAGGGTCTGCTGTCAGTGAGATTGCCAAGATGTCTGGCCAGAGTGACAGTCAGAACAGATCTAAGGAAATATTGCAATTGAGTGAGGGTTCAGATCCCTCAAGCAGCTATGATGAGGGCAGTAGGAGCACACCTAGTAACTTGCCCAAGGCAGCCACTAGAGCAAGGAAGAAGAGAACCTCAGACTCTGAGGATGAGGAGTATGTGGCTGTTGAGGATGAGGCCACCTCAAGGAAGAAAGTCTAGAAGAAGGAGTATAGCACAGCTGCTGCAACAAAGCCAGGGTTGAACAAGAAGGCACCTGCCAAGAGAATCCCAATGTCAAAGCCAAGGAAGGTTGCAATAGGAGAGACAATGAAATTCACCATAGAATCAGATGATGGTGAAGCAGCAGGAGATGACAAGAAAAAGAAGAGGGCAAGAACCACAACTGCAAAATGTAACATCCCAAATTTTCAATTTGGAATGTTATACATAGGTCATCCATGCATATCATATTTTATTGCATCTTCGTTCCTCAATCCTCGAAATCCTAAGCAACTCAAGGACCCTCGAAGAGAGTTGGGGATTTTCCGGTTTTCATATTTTTATTTCTATCAAATACTGAGAACGAGGATTTTTTATTTTAATTATTTTTCTCTCCGAAAAAATATTTGATATTAAAAATATATGAGAGGAGATAATATGACTTCTCCAAAATATTTGAAATATTGGAGGTAAAATGTTAGAATCATTAATTGGATTTTATTTGAGTTTATTTTGAATTTTATTTGCATTAGAAAAATTTGCACGTTTTTGAAAATTGCATTTTAGGGCCAAGAAAATGTTCGACTCGTTCTAAATATTTCATTTAGACGGTGAAAATTTGCTTTGGCATTTTTAGATTTCTATTTTATTTTATAGGAATTTTTCTGTAGGCGGAACTATTTAAAAAAAATCCGCGCGCGCCCGCACCCGACTAGGCCAAAGCCCAGCCAGGTCAGGCCGGCCCAAGCCGCCGCCGCCTTCCTCTCGCGCCCGCCGCCACCATAGAGTCCGTCTTGGACTCCGCCGCCGCCTGCCCCCTTCCCCAAGGCACCGCACCCCCCCTCCTTTAAATACCACCGCCCCCCTCCTCTAGCCATCACCACCGCCACGCCGCCTTCCGCCGCCTGGGAGCCAAGCCGCCTTCCGCCGCCCGGGAGCCGAGCCCCGCCCAAGCCGCCTTCCGCCGCCCGGGAGCCGAGCCCTGCCCAAGCCACCGCCGCCCCGAGCCCCTTGAGCCGCCGCCGCCGCCAGTAACCGCCGCCGCCGCCCCGCCGCCACCCATTGCCGAGCCCGCGCCCACGGAGCCCGCCGAGCCGAGCGAGGTAGCCGCCCCACCGCCCGGTTTTCCGAAGAAAACCGTTTCGGTTTTTTTTGAAAACCCTAGTTTTAGTTTTTTTTGAAATAGATCGGTTTTTCTCCGGTTTATTTATTTACCGAGCGTTCGCTCATTCGCTTGTTTTAACGAACGCGTTCTTCGTTTAAGTTCAGATAACGAACGTTCGTTCGTTAAGCTGTTCTTCGCTTTTCTTTTCCCGGATTTATTCCGCGATTTTTCTGATCGCGATTTCTGATCCGATGTTCGATCTAGTATAACCTTTTGCTCCTTTATCGGAATCAGGCGATTCAAGCGCCTAGAGTTTCGTCTCGAAACCCTCTTTCCTAATAATCAACTCAAAAAAGTTTTTGCCTCTGTAAAATTTAACCTTAGTTCAGATTAGTAAACGGATCTTATTTCTTTCGTCGTTTGAGTTTTGTTGCTTCTTTGGTTTGATTCTTTTTGCGAACCGGAGTTCTTAAGTTGAACTTTCTGGTCAACCTCTTTTAATTGAGTTTTACCTATGCATCTTTGCTTGTTGCTTATGTATGTTATTGTTTGCTTGCGATAGAATTCCCAGAGTGCGAAGCGTGTTACTACAAGTCTCTAGGATTCACGGATCGTCAGCAAGGCAAGTAACACATTGATCATACTCTTTTCATACCCAATTTTTATGCATTAGTTTCAATCCTCAAACATTGCATGATTAGGATGTCATTAATTTGTGGGTTGGGAAGTAGTAGTTGAGGTAGAACCTATTGCCCTGTTACTATCAAACCCTTGGGAGTTACTTCTACGTGTTGTTATTATTGCCATGCTATGCTCGTAGACGTGGATTGGGTTTGAGTGCATCCATGACAGATGTGAGATTATTAATTAATGGTTTACTTTAAGGTGGCAACTTTAATACACATCTGGGTGGATTGAGGCACCTGGGGAACCCAGTGTTGTCTATTTTATTTTTGGAAATCCCTGGGTACCCGTGTGATCTTCCTATGGACCGCCACCCAGGCTCAAAGGGAACTGATATTATTCATGCTAGAAACTTCCGCGTGCAGCCACAAGCTACTATGGGCTTTTCGCAAAACTATAACCATAGAGCTTTCCACCAGACAAATATGCATGTAGTGATATCATTATTCTGTTCTTGCTCTACCGTGTTATATTGCCAGCATGTTCCATGTGCTGACCCGTTTTCGGGCTGCAACGTATTATGTTGCAGAATTTTTAGACGAGGAGTAAGGATCGTTAGGTCGTTGCCGTGCAGCTCAGCTATGCCGTTGGAGTTGATGGACTCACTTTATCTTCCAAGCCTTCCGATGTTATCGCATTAGATGGCCTTAAGCCATATTATTGTAATAAGTTCTCTTTGAGACAATCGATATAATAAGTGTGTGATTGCTACTATGTTATAAATCCTTCGAGTACTGTGTGTGTCAGCATTACTGATCCAGGGATGACACTGAAACACAAAGACTTGACCATCTGAGGTCGGGTCGCTACAAGATGGTATTAGAGCACACGCTGAGTGTAGGACACGACCATTAAGATAAACCATAGGTCACTCTTCTCTACTCATTTCTGACTCCTCTCCATTTTTCCACTCTTTAGGATGACGGAGATGAAGAACAAGTTTGCCCAACCCGATGTAGACACACCTTTTGGACGCCACTTGAAGGAAGTCACTAGGTACTTGAACATTGGTATACCAAGCTTCACCGGAACATACAACGCCACCTTACCAGAAGAGGAACGCTGGATGATTCAAGTACAAGTTCCAGGAAGGACGTTCTCGCCAACTTCTAAACCCATAGAATTTTCTTTCGAAGCACCCACCTGGAGTCTAGGCAAGAGTATGGCAGCTCACATTACCATGGGACGTATTGGAGAAGTCTACAACAGGGAGCTTAAAGACACCATATACCAAATATGTGGGCGCCGAGACGAGCAATGGGAAGTAATCAGCATCAAGAAGGACAAATCCATTGCAGCTTTCATTCAGGAGCTAAACCAGCACATTCGACGTCAGGAGAACCAGATGTGCGCAGATATGATGGAGTTGAAGAAGGCGAAGACCAGGATCATCGAACTGGAGGAAGAACTCAAGTTTACGCGTGATGGATATGAGGAGGAAATCAAGACACTACTGGAGAAGAACGACGACCTGGTTAAGAAGATCGGAGTATTCATGGGAGGACCAGCACCGGAAGAAGAAGACGACGACCCCACCTTCCCGGACAACTACATCATCATCGACGACACCGATTCCGATCCAAGTGATGATGACTACGAAGACAAAGCTGGAGCAGACATCATGGAGTCTTCCACCGATCAAAATTTTTAGATGACCACCATATATTAGTAGTATTTCCCCCATGTATCTAATAGTATTTGAGCACTTTTGCGATAGTTCTAGACCGTTTGTATGCCCTTTCTTGATTGATTGAGTGAAATGATTGTGTTTCCTCATATGCATATGGGTAGTGTTTTCTCATTAGACCTCTTTCTATTCTAATCTCTTCCCTCTAAACCCATCAGATGCCTCCGAGACGTGACACAAGTTTTGCTTTCCCACCGGAGCTCACCCAGTTGATCTAGCAGGAAAATGCCTTGATGCAATTGCTAGTTCAGAACCAGGGCAACAACAACAACAACAACCCACCGCCAGTGGACAATTTAGACCATTTTCTGAGGTTACAGCCGCCGGTGTTTTCCAGCAGCACCGAGCCAATAGTTGCTGATGATTGGCTACGCCGTATTGGAAGGGAGTTAACCACCGCAGGATGCACGGATCTTTGAGAAGGTGCGCTTTGCGACATCAATTGGATGGACCAACAACCGCATTGTGGGAGAATTACACGGCTACTTTTCCTATAGCCAATGTCACTTGGGACCAGTTTCAGCAAGCTTTTCGCACGACCCATGTCTCAACTGGAGCCATGCAGATGAAGAAGCGTGAGTTTCGCAACTTACGCCAGGGGAACCGTACTGTGGCTCAGTACGTGGATGATTTTAGTAAGTTATCACGCTATGCCCCTGATGATGTGGCCACAGATGCCGCGAAGCAGGAGGAGTTCATGGAAGGGCTGAACGATGAGATGAGCATGCAGTTGATGGTGGAAACTTTCAACAACTACAAGGAGTTGGTAGATAAGGCCCTTATGATTGAAGGAAAGCAGCAGCAGATTGAGAGCCGTAAGAGGAAGTATGGACAAGGGAAGTATAATTCAGGAGCTCAACAGAAGCCCCGGTTAACCCCGAACTCGGGAGGACTTGTTCATAACCATGGAGGTCACAACCATACTGGAGGAGGATCGCATAACCACAATGGTGCGAAGAATGGCAATGGGAACGGAGTTAATAACAATAAGAACCGCTCCAACCCATCTACACCCGCCAAAAGAGACATAAGTCAAGTTACTTGCTATAAGTGCGGGAAGACTGGGCACTATGCTAATGACTGCCCTGGAGGAAGGAATGGAAACGGAAATGGGAGTGCTGGGAAGAAGCCCAATCCATTCAACAAAGGACAAGTAAACCACGTTAACGTGGAGGAGGTTGAAGAGCAGCCGGACGCGGTAATAGGTAAGTTTTTGGTTAAGTCATTTACCGCTCTTGTTCTTTTCGATACTGGTGCATTGCATTCATACATATCAAGGGGATTTGTGGATAAGTTTAAGTTACCAACCCAAACCCTTAGGACCCCTCTATTAGTGAGCTCGCCTGGAGCAGAGTACATGGCTAGCCGATGGTGCACCCAGATACCCCTAACCATTGGGGCACATGTTTTTCTGTCTGACCTAATTATCTTGGAGTCGCAAGGATTGGATGTGATATTAGGTATGGACTGGATGTCAAAGTATGGAGGAAGCATTGACTGTGCTAGCAAATCAATTTATCTTACCACCTCGGAGGGAAAAAGGATTAAGTATGTATCTAGGCATGTGCCTAGGAGGAGCCAAGTGAATGCCCTCACGGGAGTTGTGCAGGAGGAAGTGCCTGTAGTAAAGGATTACCGGATGTTTTCCCGGAGGAGTTACCGTGCATGCCCCGGATCGAGACATCGAGTTTTTGATAGAGCTATTGCCAGGTACAGGGCCAATATCCAAGAGACCCTATCGGATGCCCGCAAATGATCTGGAGGAAATTAAGAAACAGATGGAGTTATTGGAGAAAGGTTATATTCGCAGGAGTTCATCACCTTGAGGAGCACTAGTACTTTTGGTCGAGAAGAAGGATAAATCCCTGAGGATGGTCGTTGATTACCGAGCCTTGAATGAAGTAACGATAAAGAACAAGTATCCATTACCGATGATCAATGATCTGTTTGATCAGTTGCAAGGAGCTAAGGTGTTTTCGAAGATCGATCTACGATCAGGATACCATCAGTTGAAGATTCGAGAGAAGGATATACCAAAGACAGCGTTCACCATGCGGTATGGATTATATGAGTATACGGTCATGTCATTTGGACTGACTAATGCCCCTGCCTATTTCATGAGTATGATGAACAAGGTGTTCATGGAGTATTTGGACAAGTTTGTTGGGGTGTTCATTGATGATATTATGGTATACCCGAAGAACGAGGAGGAGCACAAGGAGCATTTGCGTTTAGTTCTTGAGAAACTCAGGGAACACCAGTTATACGCTAAATTCAGCAAGTGCGAGTTTTGGTTGAAGGAAGTTGGATTTCTTGGGCATGTTATATCAGGAGAGGGTATAGCAGTGGACCCCAAGAAGGTTGATCGATCCTTTGAATGGTTGGCACCCACTTCAGTTAGCGAGATCCGCAGTTTCCTTGGACTCGCGGGATACTATCGGAGATTCATTGAGAATTTTTCCAAGATTGCTAAGCTAATGACTGAATTGTTGAAGAAGGATACTAAGTTTAAATGGACAGAAGATTGTGAGGCAAGTTTTCAGGAGTTGAAGAAACAATTGAGTACAGCCCCAGTATTAAGACTGCCAGATATACATAAGGAGTTTCAAGTGTATTGTGACGCCTCACGCTTGGGACTTGGATGTGTGCTTATGCAGGATGGAAAGGTTGTTTCGTATGCCTCACGACAACTGAAGCCCCATGAGTTGAACTATGCCATGCATGATTTGGAGCTAGCAGCCGTAGTGCATGCATTGAAGACTTGGAGACATTATCTTATTGGAAATCGTTGTGATGTGTACACGGATCATAAGAGTTTGAAGTACATTTTCACCCAGAAGGAGTTGAACCTTAAACAAAGGAGATGGCTTGAGCTTATAAAGGATTACGATATGAAGCTGCACTATCATCCAGGAAAGGCCAATGTCGTAGCAGACACTTTGAGCCAGAAAAGTTACGCTAATATCCTTGAAAGTAAGGGATTGCCAAAGGAGTTAGCTGAGGATATCATGGAACTTCGGTTGGAGATTGTTCCAAGAGGTTTCATTGCAACAATGGAGGTTCAGTCTACATTGTTGGACAAGATTTGAGAAGCTCAGAAGAATGACAAAGAGATTGCCGAGATAAAGGAGAAGATGAGCAAAGGAAAGGCCAAAGGTTTTCGCGAGGATGAGCACGATACCTTATGGTTTGAGGACCGAGTTTATGTGCCCAATGACCTAGAGATCAAAAAGTTAATACTTCAGGAGGCCCATGACTCACCATACTCAATACACCCCGGAAACACAAAGATGTATTTGGATTTGAAAGAGCGTTTTTGGTGGATAGGTATGAAGAAGGATATTGCCGAGTATGTAGTTGTATGTGATGTATGTCAGAGAGTGAAGGCAGAGCATCAGAAGCCAGCAGGACTGTTACAGCCTATGCCGATACCTGAATGGAAGTGGGATAAACTTGGCATGGATTTTATCACTGGATTGCCCAGAACCAAAGCAGGATATGACTCAATATGGGTAGTAGTGGATCGCTTGACCAAAGTGGCTCACTTCATCCCAGTGAAAACCACGTATACAAGTGCGAACTTAGCCAAGATATATATGTCCAGGATCGTATGTTTGCATGGAGTTTCGAGGACCATCGTATCATATAGAGGAACACAGTTTACTTCAAAGTTTTGGCATCAGCTACACCAGACTTTGGGAACAAGATTGGAGTTCAGTACAACATTCCACCCGCAGACAGATGGACAGAAAGAGAGAGTCAACCAGATTTTGGAGGACATGTTGAGAGCTTGTGCGCTAGACTATGGGTTTAGTTGGGATGACAATTTGCCTTACGCAGAGTTCTCATACAACAATAGCTACCAAGCTAGTTTGAAGATGGCACCGTTCGAAGCTCTGTATGGACGCAGATGTAGAACACCTCTGATGTGGGATGAGGTAGGAGACCGTCAGTTGTTTGGACCATATTTGATCAAAGAGTCGGAGGGTTAAACTGATCCGAGACAGATTGAAGATTGCTCAGTCCAGGCAGAAGAGTTATGCAGATTCAAAATGCAAGGAAGTAACTTATGAAATTGGAGACAGAGTCTATCTGCGAGTATCACCCTTGCGAGGAGTGAAACGTTTTGGAGTTAAGGGAAAGTTAGCTCCAAGATTTGTAGGACCGTGCACGTGTTTTGGAGCGGATGGGGAAGTTGCCTACAAGCTGGAGTTACGAAGGATTGTCGAGTTCACGATGTGTTCCACGTATCACGCTTGAAGAAGTGTCATTTGAGATGGCGATATACCGTTAAGAGATCAAATTGCCTCGGAGGCGATTCATTGGACATAATTTGACCTATGAAGAGAAGCGGTGAAGATTCTTGACTTTGACAACCGAGTCACGCGCAGCAAGGTTATCAAGTTTTGCAAGGTTCAGTGGAGCCACGATATCGAGGAGGAAGCCACCTGGGAACGAGAAGATGATATTCGGAAGGACCACCCGCACCTATTTTCTAGCCAACCCAAATCTCGAGGACGAGATTCATCTTAAGGGGGGTAGGTCTGTAACATCCCAAATTTTCAATTTGGAATGTTATACATAGGTGCGTCATGCATATAATATTTTATTGCATCTTTGTTCCGCAATCCTCGAAATCCTAAGCAACTGAAGGACCCTCGGAGAGAGTTGGGGATTTTCCGGTTTTCATATTTTGATTTCTATCAAATACTGAGAACGAGGATTTTTTATTTTAATTATCTTTCTCTCCGGAAAAACATTTGATATTAAAAATATATGAGAGGAAATAATATGACTTCTCCAAAATAATTGAAATATTGGAGGAAAAATGTTAGAATCATTATTTGGATTTTATTTGAGTTTATTTTGAATTTTATTTGCATTAGAAAAATTTGCATGTTTTTGAAAATTGCATTTTAGGGCCAAGAAAATGTTCAACACGTTCTAAATATTTCATTTAGACGGTGAAAATTTGTTTTGGCATTTTTAGATTTTTATTTTATTTTATAGGAATTTTTCTGTCAGCGGAACTATTTAAAAAAATCACATGGCAAGACCCGACTGGGCTGAAGCCCAGCCAGCCAGCCGGGCCAAGCCGCCGCCGCCTTCCTCCCAAGCGCTGCCGCCGCCCAGAGTCCGGCTCGGACTGTCGCCGCCCCCCCCTTCCCAAGGCACCGCCCCCTCCTTTAAATAACACCGCCTGCCCTCTAGCCATCACCACCGCTAACGACGCTTCCGTCGCAGAATAGCCGCCTTCCGCCACTGGGAGCCGAGCCCCCTTAAGCCGCCTTCCGCCGCCGGGAGCCGAGCCCTTAAGCTGCCGCCGCCGCCGAGTCCCGCCTGAGCCGCCGCCGCCCGTAGCCGCCGCCGCCGCCGCCTCCGCCGCCACCCCTCCGCCGAGCCCGCGCCCGCGAGAGCCCGCCGAGCCGAGCGAGGTAGCTGCCCCGCCGCCCGGTTTTCCGACGAAAACCATTTCGTTTTTTTTGAAAACCCTAGTTTTCGTTTTTTTAAATAAATCGGTTTTTCTCCGGTTTATTTATTTACCGAGCGTTCGCTCGTTCGTTTGTTTTATCGAACGCGTTCTTCGTTTAGGTTCAGATAACGAACGTTCGTTCGTTAAGCTGTTCGTCGCTTTTCTTATCCCGGATTTATTCCGCGATTTTTCTGATCGCGATTTCTGATCCGATGTTCGATCTAGTATAACTTTTCGCTCGTTTATCGGAATCAGGCGATTCAAGCGCCTAGAGTTTCTTCTAGAAACACTCTTTCCGAATAATCAACTCAAACAAGTTTTTGCCTCTATAAAATTTGACCTTAGTTCAGATTAGTAATCGGATCTTATTTCTTTCGCCGTTTGAGTTTTGTTGCTTCGTTTGGTTTGATTCTTTTTGCGAACCGGAGTTCTTAAGTTGAACTTTCTGGTCAACCTCTTTTAGTTGATTTTTACCTGTGCATATTTGCTTGTTGCTTATGTATATTATTGTTTGCTTGCAATAGAATTCCCGGAGTGCGAAGCGTGTTACTACGAGTCTCTAGGATTCACGGATCGTCAGCAAGGCAAGTAACACATTGATCATAGTCTTTTCATACCCAATTTTTATGCATTAGTTTCAATCTTCAAACATTGCATGATTAGGATGTCATTAATTTGTGGGTTGGGAAGTAGTAGTTGAGGTAGAACCTATTGCCCTGTTACTATCAAACCCTTGGGAGTTACTTCTACGTGTTGTTATTATTGCCATGCTATGCTCAGAGAGCGTGGATTGGGTTTGAGTGCATCCATGACAGATGTGAGATTATTAATTAATGGTTTACTTTAAGGTGGCAACTTTAATACACATCTGGGTGGATTGAGGCACCTGGGGAACCCAGTGTTGTATATTTTATTTTTGGAAATCCCTGGGTACCCGTGTGATCTTCCTATGGACCGCCACCCAGGCTCAAAGGGAACTGAGATTATTCATGCTATAAACTTCCGCGTGCAGCCACAAGCTACTATGGGCTCTAGCATAGTTGAGTAAGTTACGTGAAGCTCTTGAAGAGGTAGATCAGCAGGTAGTGGGTTTTGTAGGTTTGGTATGGTCTACCCGGAGTAGAGAGTTAATGTTTATGAAAGACTATGTCTCGGTCATCCGTTTCTCAAACACCAAGTAGTGCGAGAAATCAACGGAGGCGATCGAGTCTTGTGGGGAAAAGTGCGCAAACCTCTGCAGAGTGTACAATCTAATCATAGTTAGCCGTGTCACCGGTTATGGACAAATTTTGAGTATCTAGTATCTGAGTATTCACATGTATCTGATCACTCTTAAATTAATATTGTTGGGATGTTAACTACTTTAATTGGGATTGAGAATGCTGTCAACCATTCTCAATGTTTAACAACCACCATGATAGGTAAATAAAATCTATTCCTTTGTTGTAGAGAAAAATTGGCTTTTCGCAAAACTATAACCATAGAGCTTTCCACCAGACAAATATGCATGTAGTGATAGCATTATTCTGTTCTTGCTCTACTGTGTTATATTGCCAGCATATTCCATGTGCTGACCCGTTTTTGGGCTGCAACGTATTATGTTGCAGACTTTTCAGACGAGGAGTAAGGATTGTTAGGTCGTTGCCGTGCAGCTCAGCTATGCCGTTGGAGTTGATGGACTCACTTTATCTTCCAAGCCTTCCGCTGTTATCGCATTAGATGGCCTTAAGCCATATTATTGTAATAATTTCTCTTTGAGACAATCGATGTAATAAGTGTGTGATTGCTACTCTGTTATAAATCCTTCGAGTCTTGTGTGTGTCAAGATTCTTGATCCAGGATGACTTTGAAACACAGAGACTTGACCATCTGAGGTCGGGTCGCTACACAAAAGTTCTTGGAAAATCAACTATGGTAAGAGAGTCAGAAGAGGAAGAGGAAGAGGATGCTGCACCAGCACCCAAAGCTCAGAAGCTTATGGGAGATGCCATCAAGTCAGGGGCTGCTCCATCAAAGCCCAAGACTGCTCCCAAAGCTCAAGCCCAGAAGCCCAGTAAGCCCAAGAGGAACACCAGGAACATTCCTGCAGAAGAGAAGAACAAGGCCCAGTGCCTCAAGCTGAAGAAGAGGATGATGAGTCTCTTGTTTTGAGAAAGCTGAAACCCAAGATTCCAAACCGCAATGATGCTCATCCAGTGGCTGAGAGATGCATAACACTATGCATTTTTGAACTTTTTGATAACTTGTTGCCAAAGGGGGAGAAATGTATAGATCGTAGGCTTTGAGAGAGAGTGTTTTGCTTCTTTTTCTCTCTTGCTTTTGGTTGAACTTTTTGTGTGCTTTCTTGATACTCTATGCCTGTGTGAGATACTTGTTTGATCATGTGTTTGATATTATGCTACTTTAACGCTTGCTTGGATGATATTATCTCTTATATATCTCATATGATCATTCACTTTGCTTGGTTATGAGTGCATGCTTTTAATTTTCTATCATTTTGAGCGCTCCACCAACATGTATGTGACATGGGAGAGTGACCCATGGTCCTAATCGAATGTGAATTTGCATTCAAACACAAAGCTTAATAATGCACAAATTTAGGGGGAGCTCTTGCTTATCACATACCTCTCAGAGCGACGATGTATTTCAATCTTATTATTATTTGTCGAAGCTTTGATCTATATGTTGTCATCAATTACCAAAAAGGGGGAGACTGAAAGTGCAACTATCCCTGGGTGGTTTTGGTAATTATTAACAACATATAGCTCATTGAGCTAATGCTATTTCAAGATAAATATTTCAGGAAAGCTCGATGATTGAAATTGCGTGGATTAGGAATGTGGACCACTCAAAATCCTAAGAAAAAAAGATTGGCTCAAGCTCTAAAGCTCAAGAATCTACATTTTACTTTTAGTGATCCAAGATCACATTGAGTCCATAGGAAAAGCCAATACTATTAAAAGGGGATGAAGTGTTGCTTAATGGCTTGCTTGCTCAAAATTCTTAGTGATATGCTCCAAAACCCTCAACCACTTTCTCATATCCACATATGTCCCAAACCAAAAGTCAAACTCGGCCCCACCAAAACTTTCTATCCGGTGCCACCCAGTTCATTTGACATAGCCACTGCCACAAAACCCTAATCACTTTAGTCTTACCGATAGGGATCTCGGTCTCACCGAGATGGGATTGCAAATTCTCTGTTTCCCTTCGTAACATTCCGGTCCAACTGAGATGAGTGATCGGTCGCACCGAGTTTGCAGTGCAAACTCTTTGTTTCCCTTTCGTAACGTTTCTGTCTTACCGAGATGAGCGAATCTGTCCCACCGAGTTTGCCTGACCTACTCTCTGTTAGCTTTTTACCAAAATCGGTCTCACCGAGATTACGTTATGCCCTAACCCTAATGAAATCGGCCCCACCGAGTTGACATGTCGGTCCCACCGAAAATCCTAAGGTTCACATTTCAAACTAAATCGGTCTAACCGAGTTTTATTATTCGGTCCCACCGAGTTTGGTGATTTGTGTGTAACGGTTAGATTTTGTGTGGAGGCTATATATACCCCTCCACCCGCTCTTCATTTGGAGAGAGAGCCATTAGAACATGCCTACACTTCCAACATACATTTTCTGAGAGAGAACCACCTACTCTTCCAACATACATTTGGATGAAGTGTTGAGGTCAAGATATTCCATTCCAACCATATGAATCTTGATCTCTATCCTTCTCCAAGTTGCTTTCCACCAAATCATCTTTCCACCAAATCCAAATCTTTGAGAGAGAGCTGAGTGTTGGGGAGACTATCATTTGAAGCACAAGAGCAAGGAGTTCATCATCAACACACCATTTATTACCTTTTGGAGAGTGGCGTCTCCTAGATTGGTTAGGTGTCACTTGGGAGCCTCCATCAAGATTGTGGAGTTGAACCAAGGAGTTTGTATGGGCAAGGAGATTGCCTACTTCGTGAAGATATACCCTAGTGAGGCAAGTCCTTCATGGCAATGGCCATGGTGGGATAGGCAAGGTTGCTTCTTCATGGACCCTTCATGGGTGGAGCCCTCCGTGGACTCGCGCAACCGTTACCCTTCATGGGTTGAAGTCTCCATCAACGTGGATTTACGATAGCACCACCTACCGGAACCACGCCAAAAATCTCTGTGTCTACATTGCATTTGTTCCCTCCAAACTCCTCCCTTTACCTTCATGTGCATTGTTTTACATTTTGTTGCTATACTCTTAGACTTTCATGTGTAGGTTGGTTGCTTGACTAGTGCTAGGTTGCTAAAATCTGTCAAGACTTAAAATTGGCTAAAGGGCTAGATTTTTATTTTCTCAAGTAGTCTAATCACCCCCCCTCTCGACATACTTTCGATCCTACAATGGCGTCCTGCTGTGTCTCATCAAACGCCAGGACCCGCGCGGATCGATGCTTGACCTCATGAGGGAGGACCGCTTCTGGTCCATAGACGAGGAAGAACGGGGTCTCGCCTGTTGGCTTGGTGGCGGTGGTGCAGATGGACCACAACACAGACTGGAGCTCGTCATGCCAGCCCCTGCCGCAGGCCTCGAGCTTCTTATTGAAGGTCCTGGTCTTGAGGGCTCTCAAGACTTCCGCGTTGGTGTGTTCGGCCTGGCCATTGCTCCTGGGGTGCGCCACCGAAGCATAGCAGATCTGCGTTCCAAGGTTAGCACAATATGTCTTGAAGAAATTACTAGTGAACTGCGAGCCGTTGTCGGTGATGATGCGGTTGGGGACCCCGAACCGGCTCATGAGACCCTTGATGAACTTGAACGCCGATCCGGCCGGGACGATGCAGACAGCTTCTACCTCCACCCATTTGGTGAACTTGTCGATGGCGACGTAGATGTAGCGGTAGCCCCCAGGCGCTCGAGGGAACAGACCTAGGATATCCAGCCCCCAGACCGTGAATGGCCACGAGAGCGGGATGGTCTGGAGGCCCTGAGCTGGCTGATGGATCTGCTTCGCGTGGAATTGGCAGGCCTCGCTGGACTTCACTAGCTCGGTCGCGTCACTGAGTGCCGTAGGCCAGTAGAACCCGCTGCGGAACGCCTTGCCGATGAGGGTTCGTGATGATGAGTGGTGTCGGATGTGGGGTTCCGGCAAACCCTTAAGGTTCGAACACTGGGGTGCGCGCGAATTCTTTCCCTCCTACCGATCTACGCACTAGCTCGCTAAGATCTCACTGATGAACTCGACGAACTCACAACACAGAAAGACACGAGATTTATGCTGGTTCGGGCAACCGTTGTGGTGTAATACCCTACTCTAGTGTGGTGGTGGGGGATTGCCTCTAGGGATGGTGAAGAACAGTACAAAGGGAAGAACAGCCTCCTGAGGTTGAGGTGTTCTTGTGGTTAGGGTAGGCTCTCGATCAGATTGGATCAAGCTAAGATGAGATGCCCCTACTATGGTGGCTAGGTCTACTTATATAGGACCTGGTCCTCTCCCCAAATATTGAGCGGGAAGGGAGCCAACAACGGCGGGCGAATTTGAAGGGGGACAGCTAGTACAAGCTATCCTGACAAAAGTGGTCTTCGTCTGGAAAGGCTCTAGTGGTGACGCCTTCTTGGGCTCCACGATGACCTCCTTCTTGTCGTCCTTCTGGTCTTGGTCTCGTTGCACCGCTATGGCAACCTTTGCCTGATGCCTCGGTGCTCTTCGCCTGCGCTGGCCTCCTTAGCACCAAAGAGGAAACAAGGACGCTGCACGCGCTGGCACCCGCCTGGCGCCGGTCGTCATGGCTCACGTCACGAGAGCCTCGTGAGGTTTGCCCCGCCTTGATATCTCCGCTCCTCTTGAGCCTGCCTGACTAGGCCACTCCTGAGGAGGTCTTGCATCGTCCGCCTAGCGAGGCTTGGCCCCTCGCGAGGGTCTTGGGTGTCCTGTTGATGAAGATGGGCCGCACGGCCTGCTGGCATAGCCGCGCCGTGGGCTGCAGGCAGGCAATTCTGGGGACCCCCGTTCTCAGAACGCCGACAGTAGCCCCCGGGCCCAAGGTGCGCTCGGTCTTGGCTTCGCGGCGAAGTCAAGGGTCAAGTACGGAGCGCCGCGGGCCCCAAAAGCCTGCGGCCTCGGTCGACGCGTGGCGGTTGATTGGACGTGGGCGTCTTCGCTTCCCCACGCTGCCTCGACAACTGCTCGACTTGACAAGTCCTTGCGACATGCAAGGAAAACCATCATTACCTGCGATCGTGGGATGCACCGGTTGGCCTTCTCTTGCTATAAATGGGGAGGGGGCGGAGCCCCCGTTGCCCATCTCTTCCTCGCTTGCTTGCTTCTTCCTCCTTGCTCCATTACTAGCTGTGCCCCCAATGGCGCCATGAAGGAAGTTCTCTGCCGCCGAGAAGGGGAAGGCCCCTCGCGAGGGACCCGGCTCCCCGACGCCCAAGCGCGGACGCGGCCGTCCGCGCAAGCACGCCGCGACCCCGGCCGTGGACCATTGTCGTGGCGGCGCCACGACACGCGGAGGGGGTTGTCCCAGCCACGGCGGTCCAATTGACGAAGGGAGGCGTGCCATGGTGGCGCGGCCTCCCCATCCGCGCTTCCATTCAGCGGAAGCGTCGCCGGAGTTCGTCGTCTGGTCGGAGAACCCGGCCGGCAACATGCTCCAGCTTCCGCGTTTCTTCGTCAGCGAGCTGCCGGCCTCTGGTCCAGGCGGGCTCTAGTTGCAGGCGGATGGTTGCTATAGCAAGGCCTCTTGGGTCGTGGTCGAGACTTCCGCCGCGGGCAACATAGCCCTGGCCAGCGGCTGGCAGACGTTCGCCCGCGCGCGCGGCCTGGGCAGGCGGTGCACCCTCCATTTCAAGTTCGATGGCGACGCGACCCTCTACGTGAGGGTGTTCGGGGAAGACGGTCGCCGCGCCGGATGCTGCCCCGAGGCGAACGACGGCGAGGAGGTGCTCGGCCTTTGCGACGGTCGTGACAAGGATGAGGGCGAGCCCGCCCCTGGCGGCGTCCGTGCCTCGCCCAGCTACAGTGGCTCTTCCTTCGGCAACGGCTCCAGCAGTGGTGGCTATGACCAGCCGCCGCGCCCGCTTTGAAGGAGGCAGCGGGTCGTCTCATCACCGTGCCTCCGTGAAGCGCGAGGAGGGATCTAGCTAGGCTCGGGATTTCGCAAGGCGCCTGCCTCCGTGGATCACCGTAACACCGCTTTTGTTTTGCTCTTTTTCCTGCACCAAGAACGAAACTAGTATGGTCCCAGGGGGGCTTGTACCGAACTATGGTTCCTTGGTTATTGCATTATGCGTGTCGCTCCCGTGACGTGTCATTATTTTGCGCAAAGATAACTTAACCTGATATATTCAGGATGCCCTCTTCCTCACGAGGTGTTTGTTTCCTCGTGTCCATCTTGCCTTGGTGGCCTGCATTTGCTTAGGAACTGCAAAAATTCGTTAGGAAGTGCGTTAAAAGGCTTTCCGTTCACCCAAGCCTTGACCTGATGCGTTGTATCGCGGTACCCGAGGGGCACGGACCAGGAGGGATGCGCCAACTTTTGGGCTTGAACGAGGGTGGCTCACGAGAAGGCAGAGAGGAGAAAAACACTCACGAGGGCACCTGCCAAGCCCCCTCGCGAGGTATGCGAGAGAGAGAATACGAGCAAACCAGAGCTGGAAAATGCGGTAAGAGGCGAGGGAATCGAATCATCAAGGAACACCGAAAGCAAACTTCGATTTAAGGAAAAGCGAGCCAACTACGGAAAGCAAATGAAAAACCGCATCCGACACCTAATCTAGTCTTCAAGTCTTCTCACCAGCGCGGAGCTAAGTGCTACCACTAGGCATGGGCGGGAGCCCCAGGGCCTGAGGCCGGCGCTCCTGAGACTCCAGGGCGTGTACAACCCCAACTCACTATTACGTGAGAGTGTCACGGGCGGCGATTCTTCATAGGCACCGGGCCTTCTTCACAGGCTCCGGGCCTTTCTTCACAGGCTCTGGGCCTTGCTTCATGGGTAGAACTTCCGAAGGTGCTGGATGTTCCAGGCGTTTTGGATAGGTATCCCGTCTTGTGTCTCCAGGCGCACGGCGCCAGGCCTGGAGATGTGGATGACCTTGAACGGGCCCTCCCACATGGGTGAAAGCTTATGCAGCCCTTCCCTGGAGAGGACCCGCCTTAGGACTAGGTCACCCGTCTCGAGCGTCCTGGAGCGAATGTTGCAGCAGTGGTATCACCGCAGCGCTTGCTGGTACCTTGCCGCCCTCGGTGCCATGACGACGGCGTTCCAAAGACGAGATCCATCTCGTGTGGCGTCCTGCTGCGTTTCGTCGAACGCCAGGACCCGTGCGGAGCGATGCTTGACCTCGTGAGGAAGGACTGCTTCCGCTCCGTAGACGAGGAATAATGGAGTCTCGCCCGTTGGCTTGGTAGCGGTGGTGCGGATGGACCACAGCACGGACTGGAGCTCGTCGTGCCAGCCCCTGCCGCAGGCCTCCAGCTTCTTCTTGAAGGTCCTGGTCTTGAGGCCCCTTAGGACCTCCGCGCTGGCGCGTTCAGCCTGACCATTGCTCCTGGGGTGGGCCACCGAAGTGTAGCAGATTTGCGTTCCAAGGTTAGCACAGTAGGTTTTGAAGGGGTTACTAGTAAACTGCGAGCCGTTATCTGTGATGATGCAGTTGGGGACCCCGAAGCGGCTCACGAGGCCCATGATGAACTTGACAGCAGAGCCGGACGGGATGGTACGGACGGCTTCCACTTCCGCCCACTTGGTGAACTTGTCGATGACGACGTAGAGATAGCGGTAGCCCCCTGGCGCCCGAGTGAACAGGCCTAAGATGTCCAGCCCCCAGACCGCAAACGGCCATGTGAGCGGGATGGCTTGGAGGCCCTGAGCTGGCTGATGGATTTGCTTGGCATGGAATTGGCAAGCTTTGCAGGACTTCACCAGTTCGGCTGCATCGTTGAGTGTTGTTGGCCAGTAGAATCCACTACGAAACACCTTGCCGACAAGGGTTCGTGACGACGAGTGGTGTCCGTAGTCCCCGCCGTGTATGTCAATCAGCAACTCCCTTCCTTGATCACTGGAGATGCAACGCAGCGTGACATCGTTCGGTCGTTTCCTGTACAACTCGCCATCTTGGATACAATACGCCGTGGCTTGTCGGGGCACGCGCTCCGCGTCCTCTTCCTTCTCCGGCAGCGTCCCGTGTGTCAGGTACTCCTTGAATTCCTTGGTCCAGCATTCCTCTTGGGACTCGAGCGCCATGAGCAGCTGAGCTCCTGAGGTCGGACCACAGGCCGGGGCTCCCATGGCAGGAGGTTGTGGGAGCTCCTCCCGAGGCTGAGTCGTGCTTGAAAGGGGTGGTGTAGCTGATGGCTTGAAGAGCCGCTCCTCAAAGACACCGGGCTCTTGTGGTTGCCGCTTGGATGCTCTCCTGGCGATGTCGTCGGCTTCCTTGTTGGTGCCCCGGGGCACGTGCTGCAGCTCCAGGCCCGAGAACTGTTTTTCCATCTTCGCACCTCCGCAAGGTAGGCCTCCATATGCTCATCCTTCGGCTCATACACCTTGTTGGAGAAGTTGACGAGGAGTTGTGAGTCACCTCTGACGGTAAGGTGCTTCACCCATAGGGCCGCCGCAGCCTTCAGGCCAGCTATGAGGCCTTCGTATTCTGCGATATTGTTGCAGACCTTCTCGCCGTGCTGGAAGCAGAGTTGCACGGCGTAGTAGAGCTTGTCCTGGGCGGGCGAGATGAGCACTGCTCCAGCCCCTGCGCCCTGGTGCACGAAGGCACCATCTAAATACATGACCCAGCCGTCTGGAGCCTCGCTCCTTGGGGAGGTGGACTGGTCTTTGCCTTCCTCAAGTGTCGGGGCATCCGTCCATTCTGCCACAAAGTCAGCGAGCGCGGCCCCCTTGTTAACCCTGGTAGTGTTGAACTCCAACTGGAATGCTTGCAGCTCGATGTTCCACTCAGCGACCCTTCCAGCTGAGTTAGGGCTCCTAAGCACCCTCTACAATGGGTAGGCTGAGACGACCTTGATGGAGTGCCCGTGGAAGTAGTGTCGCAGCTTGCGTGAGGCCACCAAGAGTGCGAGCAGGAGCTTCTGAGGCATGGGGTAGAATGCCCTCGCGTCTCGCAGCACGGTGCTGCCGAAGTACACCGGGTGTTCGACGAGGGCTGGCACACTGTCGGGGCTCGAGTCCTGCGGAGATTGGGGCATCTCCTGAGGTGGAGGGGTTCCTGAGACTTGACTGTCCTCAGGAGCTTCTGCGACGTTGTCCTGCCGAGCTTGGTCTTCCACCGCTGATGTCTTTGTTGCGCCTTCCTGACTGTGCATCTCTTCAGCTCCGGCTTGGCACAACGCACCCTTGGCTTGGCGGTCCTCCCGAACCGCCACCAGCACCGCTCTGGCGGAGTACGGGGTGGCGGCAAGGTAGAGTACCAGGGGCTCAAGAGGCTGTGGTGCCACCATCACCGGAGGGCTGGTAAGGTATTTCTTGAGGTCTTGGAAGGCTTGATCGGCCTCCGGGGTCCATTCGAACGGGCCCTTCTTCTTCATGAGCTTGAAGAAGGGCAAGGCGCGCTCTCCCAGTTTGGAGATGAAACGCCCTAATGCGGTCACCCGCCCTGCTAGCTTCTGCATCTCTTTGAGGTTCTGTGGTGGGCTCATGTCCTCGATGGCCTTGATCTTCTTCGGGTTCGCCTCGATCCCTCTGTGGGATACGAGGAGTCCCAACAGCTTGCCAGAGGGGACGCCGAAAACGCACTTCTCCGGGTTAAGCCTCAAGTTCACTTGGCGCAGGCTCTCGAAGGTCTCCTCCAAGTCTCGGATCAATGTCCTCGCCTCGCGAGACTTTACCACTATGTCGTCGACGTAGGCCTCTGTGTTTCTCCCAAGCTGCCGCCCCAAGGCGATGTGCATCAGTCGCTGAAAAGTCGCGCCCGCGTTGCGCAGCCCGAAGGGCATGCAGGTGTAGCAGTACACCCCACATGGTGTCAGGAAGGTTGTCTTCTCCACGTCTTCTATCGCCATTTTGATCTGATGATACCCCGAGAATGCGTCCAGGAAGCACAGCAGGTCGCACTCGGCAGTGGAGTCGACTATCTGGTCGATGCGCGGGAGCGGGAACGGATTTTGGGAGCAGGCTTTGTTAAGGTTGGTGAAGTCAACGCACATCCGTTCCTTCCCGCCTTTCTTTCGCACTACGACGGGGTTCATCAGCCATTCGGGATATCGAACTTCGCGAATGGCACCTGCCGCCTCCAGCTTGCGTGTCTCCTGGATGATGAAGGCCTACTTCTCAATGGACTGCTGATACGTCCATTTTGCATCATGCTTTTATATCGATATTTATCGCATTATGGGCTGTTATTTCACATTATGTCACAATACTTATGGCTATTCTCTTTTATTTTACAAGGTTTACATGAAGAGGGAGAATGCCGGCAGCTGGAATTCTGGGCTGGAAAAGGAGCAAATATTGGAGACCTATTCTGCGCAACTCCAAAAGTCCTGAAACTCCACGGAATATCTTAAAATAAATAAAGAAAAATCATCGCCAAAGATGAAGGCCAGGGGGCCCATACCCTGCTCACGAGGGTGCCCCCCCCGGGGCACGCCCCCCTACCTCGTGGGCCCCCTGGTTGCTCTCCGACGCCCATCTTCTCCTATATGAAGTCTTTCAATGAAAAAAATAGCAAGGAACCTTTCGGGACGAAACTCCACCGCCATGAGGCGGAACCTTGGCGGAACCAATCTAGGGCTCCGGCAGAGCTGTTTTGCCGGGGACACTTCCCTCCGGGAGGGGGAAATCATCGTCATCATCATCACCAACACTCCTCTCATCGGGAGAGGGCAATCTCCATCAACATCTTCACCAGCACCATCTCATCTCCAAACCCTTGTTCATCTCTTGTATCCAATTCTTGTCTCCAAGTCCGGGATTGGTGCTAGTAGGTTGCTAGTAGTGTTGATTACTCCTTGTAGTTGATGCTAGTTGGCTTATTTGGTGGAAGATCATATGTTCAGATCCTTTATGAATATTATTACCCCTCTGATTATGAACATGAATATGCTTTGTGAGTATTTACGTTTGTTCCTGAGGACAAGGGAGAAGTCTTTCTATTAGTAGTCATGTGAATTTGGTATTCGTTCGATATTTTGATGAGATGTATGTTGTCTAGCCTCTAGTGGTGTTATGTGAACGTCGACTACATAACACTTCACCATTATTTGGGCCTAGAGGAAGGCATTGGGAAGTAATAAGTAGATGATGGGTTGCTAGAGTGATGAAGCTTAAACCCTTGTTTATCGCTGTTTCGTAAGGGCTGATTTGGATCCATATGTTTCATGCTATGGTTAGGTTTACCTTAATACTTTTGTTGTAGTTGCGGATGCTTGCAATAGAGGTTAATCATAAGTGGGATGCTTATTCAATTAAGAACAACACCCAAGCACCGGTCCACCCACATATCAAATTATCAAAGTACCGAACGCGAATCATAGGAACCTGATGAAAACTAGCTTGACGATATTCTCATGTGTCCTCGGGAGCGCTTTTCCTATTATAAGAGTATGTACAGGCTTGTCCTTTGCTACAAAAAGGATTGGGCCACCTTGCTGCACTTTATTTACTCTTGTTACTTGTTGCTCGTTACAATTTATCTTATCACAAAACTATTTGTTACCACTTATTTCAGTACTTGCAGAGAATACCTTGCTGAAAACCGCTTATCATTTCCTTCTGCTCCTCGTTGGGTTCGACACTCTTACTTATCGAAAGGACTATGATAGATCCCCTATACTTGTGGGTCATCAAGACTCTTTTCTGGCGCCGTTGCTGGGGAGTGTAGCGCCTTTGGTAGGTGGAATTTGGTAAGGAAAAATTTATATAGTGTGCTGAAATTTACTGTCACTTGTTACTATGGAAAGTAATTCTATGAGGGGCTTGTTCGGGGTATCTTCACCCCGTCTAGTAGAGCAAAGAGTTGCTCCTCAACCTACTGAACCTATTGAAAATGAAACTCCTTTTGAATTTCCTTCGGTATGATGGAAAACTGCTAGCTAATACTTTTACGGAGATGGAACAAAGCATCCTGATGAACATCTACTCTATGTGGATGAAGTTTGTGGAATATTTAAGCTTGCAGGTGTACCCGATGATGTTGTTAAGAAGAAGGTCTTCCCTTTATCTTTGAAGGGAGACGCATTGACATGGTATAGGCTATGTGATGATACGAGATCATGGAACTATAAAAGATTGAAATTGGAATTTCATCAAAAATATTACCCTATGCATCTTGTTCATCGTGATCGCAATTATATATATATAATTTTTGGCCTCACGAAGGAGAAAGCATCGCTCAAGCTTGGGGAGGCTTAAAACAATGTTATATTCATGCCCCAATCATGAGCTCTCAAGAGTGACAATTCTTCAGAATTTTTATGCTCGGCTTTCTGAAAGCAATCGCACCATGCTCGATACTTCTTGTGCTGGCTCTTTTATGATGAAGACTATTGAATTTAAATGGAATTTATTGGATAGAATTAAACGCAAATCTGAAGATTGGGACCTCGACGAAGGTAAGGAGTCAGGTATGACACCTAAGTTTGATTGTGTTAAATCTTTTATGGATACCGATATTTTCCATAGGTTTAGCACTAAATATGGACTTGACTCTGAGATAGTAGCTTCTTTATGAGAATTTTTTCTACTTATGTTGATCTCCCCAAGGAGAAGTGGTTTAAATATCATCCTCCCATATAAGTAAAAGTAGCTGCACCTATTAAAGTTGAAAAAAAGAATGTCACTTATAATGATCCTATTGTTCTTGCTTCTTATGTTGAGAGACCACCTTTCCCTGTTAGAATAAAGGATCATGCTAAAACTTCAACTGTTGTTCGTAAAAGCAATATTAGAACTTATACACCTCCTGAGCAAGTTAAAGTATAACCTAATATTGCTATGTTAAAGATCTCTTGTCTGATAATATTGATGGGCATGTTATTCAGTTCTGCGGTGAAACTGCTAGAATTGCTAAACCGTGTGCTAAAGATAAACATATACTTGTGGTAGGCGTGCCTGTTATTTCTGTTAAAATAAGAGATCATTGTTATGATGGCTTATGTGATATGGGTGCTAGTGCTAGTGTTATACCTTATGATTTATATAAAGAAATTAAGCATGAAATTGCACCTGTTGAGTTAGAAGATATTGATGTTACAATTAAACTTGCCAATAGAGATACTATATCTGCAATGGGAATTGTTAGAGATGTTGAAGTCTTGTGTAGGAAAACTAAATATCCTGCTGATTTTCTTGTTCTTAGTTCTCCACAAGATAGCTTTTGTCCCATTATATTTGCTAGACCCTTCTTGAACACTGTTAATGCTAAGATAGACTGCAAAAAGAATGTTGTTACTATTGGCTTGGATGATATGGTTCATGAGTTTGATTTCTCTAAATTTAGTAAACAACATCATGAGGAAGAATTTCCTAGTAAGGATGAAATTATTGGTCTTGCTTCTATTGCCGTACCTCCTAGTGATCCTTTAGAACACTATTTGCTAGACCATGAAAATGATATGTTCATGAATGAAAGAAAGGAAATAGATGAAGTATTCTTTAAACAGGAACCTATTCTGCAACACAATTTGCCTGTTGAAATCCTAGGGGATCCCCCTCCACCCAAGGTTGATCCCGTGTTTGAGCTTAAACCGTTGCCTGATAATCTTAAATATGCTTATCTTGATGAAAAGAAGATATATCCTGTTATTATTAGAGCTAACCTTTCAGAGCATAAAGAAGAAAGATTATTGAAAACTCTGAAGAAGCACCGTGCAACTATTGGATATACTCTTGATGATCTTAAGGGCATTAGTCCCACTCTATGTCAACATAAAATAAATTTGGAAGCAGATGCCAAACCAGTTCGTGATCCTCAACAACGTTTGAATCCTAAAATGAAAGAAGTCGTAAGAAAGGAAATACTCAAGCTTCTGGAGGCATGTATAATTTATCCCATTGCTGATAGTCAGTGGGTAAGTCCTGTCCATTGTGTCCCTAAGAAGGGAGGTATCAATGTTGTCCCTAATGATAAAGATGAATTGATCCCGCAAAGAATTATCACAGGTTATAGGATGGTAATTGATCAAATGCTAGAAAGATTATGCAAACATACACAGTATTGCTTTCTAGATGGTTATTCTGGTTTCTCTCAAATACCTGTGTCGGCTAAAGATCAATCAAAGACTACTTTTACTTGCCCTTTTAGTACTTTTGCTTATAGACGTATGCCTTTTGGTTTATGTAATGCACCTGCTACCTTTCAAAGATGTATGATGGCTATATTCTCTGATTTTTGTGAAAAAATTTGTGAGGTCTTCATGGACAATTTTTCCGTCTATGGTTCCTCTTTTGATGATTGCTTGAGCAATCTTGATCGAGTTTTGCAGAGATCTGAAGAAAGTAATCTTGTCTTGAATTGGGAAAAGTGCCACTTTATGGTTATGAAGGCATTGTCTTGGGGCACAAGGTTTCTCAAAGAGGTATTGAAGTTGATAAAGCCAAGGTTGATGCTATTGAAAAGATGCCATGTCCCAAGGACATCAAAGGTATAAGAAGTTTCCTTGGTCACGCTGGATTTTATAGGAGGTTCATTAAGGACTTCTCAAAAATTTCTCAGCCTCTGACTAATTTATTACAAAAGATGTACCATTTGTCTTTGATGATGATTGTGTAGAAGCATTTGAAATACTTAAGAAAGCATTAGTCTCTGCACCCGTTGTTCAGCCACCTGATTGGAATTTACCCTTTGAAATTATGTGTGATGCCAGTGATTATGCTGTAGGTGTTGTTCTAGGGCAAAGAGTTGATAAGAAATTAAATGTTATCCATTATGCTAGTAAGACACTAAACAATGCTCAAAGAAATTATGCTACTACCGAAAAGGAACTTTTAGCAGTTGTATTTGCTTGTGATAAATTCAGACCCTATATTGTTGATTCTAAAGTAACTATTCACACTGATCATGCTGCTATTAAATATCTTATGGAAAAGAAAGATGCTAAACCTAGACTTATTAGATGGGTTCTCTTGCTGCAAGAATTTGATTTGCATATTGTTGATAGAAAAGGAGCTGAGAACCCCGTTGTAGATAACTTATCTAGGTTAGAGAATGTTCTTGATGACCCACTACCTATTGATGATAGCTTTCCTGATGAACCACTAAATGTCATAAGCACTTCTCGTAGCACTCCATGGTATGCTGATTATGCTAATTATATTGTTGCTAAATTTATACCACCTAGCTTCGCATACCAACAAAATAAAAAGTTTTTCTATGATTTGCGACATTACTTTTGGGATGACCCACATCTTTATAAAGAAGGAGTAGATGGTGTTATTAGACGTTGTGTACCTGAGCATGAACAGGAACAGATCCTATGCAAGTGTCATTCCGAAGCTTTTGGAGGACACCACGCTGGAGACAGAACTGCACATAAGGTATTACAATCTGGTTTTTATTTGCCTACTCTCTTCAAGGATGCCCGTAAGTTTGTCTTATCTTGTGATGAATGTCAAAGAATTGGTAATATTAGTAGACGTCAAGAAATGCCTATGAATTATTCACTTGTTATTGAACCATTTGATGTTTGGGGATTTGATTATATGGGACCTTTTCCTGCCTCTAATGGATATACACATATTTTGGTTGCTGTTGATTACGTTACTAAGTGGGTAGAAGCTATTCCAACTAGTAGTGCTGATCATAACACTTCTATTAAAATGCTTAAGGAAGTTATTTTCCTGAGGTTTGGAGTCCCTAGATATTTAATGACTGATGGTGGTTCACACTTTATTCATGGTGCTTTCCGTAAGATGCTTGCTAAATATGATGTTAATCATAGAATTGCATCTCCTTATCACCCATGATCTAGTGGTCAAGTAGAATTGAGTAATAGAGAGCTCAAATTAATTTTGCAAAAGACTGTTAATAGGTCTAGAAAGAATTGGTCCAAGAAACTTGATGATGCATTATGGGCCTATAGAACTGCATATAAGAATCCTATGGGTATGTCTCCGTATAAAATGGTTTATGGAAAAGCATGTCACTTACCTCTCGAACTATAACATAAGGCATATTGGGCTATTAAAGAGCTCAACTATGATTTCAAACTTGCCGGTGAGAAGAGGTTATTTGATATTAGCTCACTTGATGAATGGAGAACCCAAGCTTATGAAAATGCTAAGTTGTTTAAAGAAAAAGTTAAAATATGGCATGACAAAAGGATACAAAAGCGTGAGTTTAATGCAGGTGATTATGTATTGCTATACAACTCTCGTTTAAGATTTTTTGCAGGAAAACTTCTCTCTAAATGGGAAGGTCCCTACGTTATCGAGGAGGTCTATCGTTCGGTGCCATAAAATCAACAACTTCAAGGCACAACCGAAGGTTGGTAAACGGTCAAAGAATCAAACATTATATCTCAGGTAATCCCATAAATGTTGAAACCAATATTATTGAAACCGTAACCCCGGAGGAATACATAAGGGACACTTTCCAGACCGTTTCAGACTCCGAAAAGGAATATGTATGTGGTACGGTAAGTAGACCGACTCCAAAACAATTTTTAAGGCAATATTTCTCCGTTTTGGAATATTTAGAAAAATAGAAAAATAAGTGGTAGTCCAGGAAGGACATGAGGGCCCCACGAGGGTGGTGGGCGCGCCCCCTACCTCGTGAGCACCTCGTGAGCACCTCGTGTGCCCTCCGGACTCCGTTTTCTTGCACGATACGTATTTTGGTCGGTAAAAATTCATTATATATTCTCCCGAAGGTTTTGACTCCCGTATCACGCAAATCTCCTCTGTTTTTGTTTTGAGCTATTGCTGCTGCAGAATTAGAGCAAGATGTCTTCTCAAGAGTCAGTCGGGGAGAGTCGGGTATCTAATCCGGCACCGGAACCAAGGGCAAACAGCGACGCTGACCACTTTGGGCCAGCAACAGAGGAAGAGATGGAGGCCGACTTGATGAGGGTAGATGCCATGGAGGATCAAGAAGTCACCTCTCGCCTCCGAGCTGGGTTTAGGATGGGGGAACTATAGAGCTCAGCTATTCCAAACTCAGTTATCCCTTCCAATGTTAGATTTCTTTCTTATGAAAACATGAGGAGGAGTGTCTCTTGTTCTCCTGCAGCCATGCAACACCCTTGGGTGGAAGGAGCTTTAGCCGTCATAGGAAAGCTTCGCAAGGAAATAATGGACCTCAAGCAGCAAGTCAATAAGCTCGAGGAGGAGAATCGTATCTTGAGGGGAATCATCGCCAAGAATATTACACCAACAACAAAGAAGGAGACATAATCACATGGGTATGGGCACTCCCCTTGGCAACTGCCAAGCTTGGGGGAGGTGCTCCGATATCGTATCACCATCACAACTCCTATCTTTATCGTTTTTCTTAGTTCGATCCTTTTAGTAGTATCTTGATCAAGTAGAATAAAGTTATGGCATGATCTAGTTTTGAGTTTTGCTTTATGATCTCTCTATGTATTCTAGTCCGTGAGCTATATATATAATAAAGTTAGTTGAGTCAAGGGCTTGATTATCTTGCCATGATCTTGGGTGAATAAAAGAATAGAAAGAAGAAAAAGAATAAAAAGAAACAAAGAGTTCATATTGATCTTATTGAGAGTAATGACTTCACATAGAAAGAGTATGATGATTAAAAGTTATTGGGAGTTGGCAAATATAGCTTTGGTCATCGTTGCAATTAATAGGAAGTAATAAGGAAAGAGAGGTTTCACATATAGATATATTATCATTGACATCTTTTATGATTGGGAGCACTCATTAAAATATAACATGCTAAAGAGTTGATGTTGGACAAGGGAGACAACGTGATGAGTTATGTTCTCTTATGTCTAAGATAAAGTATGTTGTCATGGATCCTCTAACATGTTGAGCTTGCCTTTCCCCCTCATGCTAGCCAAATTCTCAGCACCAAGTAGAGATACTACTTGTGCTTCCAAATACCCTTAAACCAGTTTTGCCATGAGAGTCCACCATATCTACCTATGGATTGAGTAAGATCCTTCAAGTAAGTTGTCATTGGTGCAAAGCAATAAAAATTGCTCTAAACATGTACGATTGATTGGTGTGGGAGAAATAAGCTTTATACAATCTTGTGATGTGGAAGTAATAAAAGCGACGGACTGCATAATAAAGGTTCATATCACAAGGGGCAATATAAAGTGACGTTCTTTCGCATTGAGACTTTGTACATCCAACCATAAAAGCGCATGGCAACCTCTGCTTCCCTCTGCGAAGGGCCTATCTTTTATTATTATTCTCTACCTTATGCAAGAGTCACGGTGATCTTCACCTTTCCTTTTTCATTTTATCCTTTGTCAAGCCCAGCATGTTGGAAAGAACATGATATATATATCTAATTGGATGTAGGGGAGCATGAATTATTATTGTTGACATTACCCTTGAGGTAAAAGGTTGTGGGGCAAAACTATAAGCCCCTATCTTTCTCTGTGTCCGATTAAAACTCTGTAACCACAAGTATTGCGTGAGTGTTAGCAATTATGAAGGACTAAATGATAGTTGAGTATGTGGACATGCTTTTAAGCTCTGACATAGACTCTTTCCGATGTTATGATAAATTGCAATTGCTTCAATGACTGAGGTTATAATTTGTTGGTGCTCAATAAGGTTTCTGATTCATACTTTTGCATTGTGAAAAGATCATCACTTGAACAAAAGTAATCATATGACAAAATCTATATATGTTGCTGTTATGAGAATAATCATGATGCCTTCATGTCCGTATTTTATTATTATCGACGCCTCTACCTCTAAACATGAGGACATATTTATTGTTATCGGCTTTTCGCTTGAGGACAAGCGAGGTCTAAGCTTGGGGGAGTTGATACGTCCATTTTGCATCACGCTTTTATATCGATATTTATCGCATTATGGGCTGTTATTTCACATTATGTCACAATACTTATGGTTATTCTCTTTTATTTTACAAGGTTTACATGAAGAGGGAGAATGCCGGCAGCTGGAATTCTGGGCTCGAAAAGGAGCAAATATTGGAGACCTATTCTGCGCAACTCCAAAAGTCCTGAAACTACAAGGAATATCTTAAAATAAATAAAGAAAAATCGTCGCCAAAGATGAAGGCCAGGGGGCCCACACCCTGCTCATGAGGGTGGGGGGCGCCCCCCTGGGGCACGCCCCCAACCTCGTGGGCCCTGTGGTGGCTCTTCGATGCCCATCTTCTCCTATATGAAGTCTTCCGATGAAAAAAATATAGCAAGGAACCTTTCGGGACGAAACTCCGCCGCCACGAGGCGGAACCTTGGCGGAACCAATCTAGGGCTCCGGCAGAGCTGTTCTGCCGGGGACACTTCCCTCCGGGAGGGGGAAATCATCGTCATCATCATCACCAACGCTCCTCTCATCGGGAGAGGGCAATCTCCATCAACATCTTCACGAACACCATCTCATCTCCAAACCCTAGTTCATCTCTTGTATCCAATTCTTGTCTCCAAGTCCGGGATTGGTGCTGGTAGGTTGCTAGTAGTGTTGATTACTCCTTGTAGTTGATGCTAGTTGGTTTATTTGGTGGAAGATCATATGTTCAGATCCTTTATGGATATTATTACCCCTCTGATTATGAACATGAATATGCTTTGTGAGTAGTTACGTTTGTTCCTGAGGACAAGGGAGAAGTCTTGCTATTAGTAGTCATGTGAATTTGGTATTCGCTCGATATTTTGATGAGATGTATGTTGTCTAGCCTCTAGTGGTGTTATGTGAACGTCGAATACATAAAACTTCACCATTATTTGGGCCTAGAGGAAGGCATTGGGAAGTAATAAGTAGATGATGGGTTGCTAGAGTGATGAAGCTTAAACCCTAGTTTATGCTGCTTCGTAAGGGCTGATTTGGATCCATATGTTTCATGCTATGGTTAGGTTTACCTTAATACTTTTGTTGTAGTTGCAGATGCTTGCAATAGAGGTTATTCATAAGTGGGATGCTTGTTCAAGTAAGAACAGCACCCAAGCACCGGTCCACCCACATATCAAATTATCAAAGTACCGAACGCGAATCATAGGAACCTGATGAAAACTAGCTTGATGATATTCCCATGTGTCCTCGGGAGCGCTTTTCCTATTATAAGAGTTTGTCCGGGCTTGTCCTTTGCTACAAAAAGGATTGGGCCACCTTGCTGCACTTTATTTACTCTTGTTACTTGTTGCTCGTTACAATTTATCTTATCACAAAACTATCTATTGCCACTTATTTCAGTACTTGCAGAGAATACCTTGCTGAAAACCGCTTATCATTTCCTTCTGCTCCTCGTTGGGTTCGACACTCTTACTTATCGAAAGGACTACAATCGATCCCCTATACTTGTGGGTCATCAGCTACCATCTCGCCCGATGCTTCACGGGGCGTATGTTGGGGCATACCCTCAGATGATGCTGAATCACATCTCTCGGGACCCCTACCAGCTGATTAGGCTCCCACGCGAATATCTCCTTGTTCGCGCGCAAGAACCTCACCAGGGCCTCTTCTTGACCCGGGTCAAGGCCGGCGCCTATGGTAAAGATGGCTCCCGAAGGCTCGTCCTCGTTGACCGGTACCTGCTTGGTTTCTGCCTTGTCTTGGGTGAACAACTGTTTCTTCTTGGTAGGTGCGGCCTCCCCGACCTCAGGGGTACTGGCGCCGGCGGGCTGTGCTGCTGCCGTGGTCTTGAAGGCGAGCCTGAGTGCCATCACGGCCTCCTTAGTGTCCCCCTTGATGGTGAGGATGCCCTTGCTCCCTGGCATCTTCATGAGGTTGTAGGCCGGGTGAGTCGCCGCCATGAACTGAGCGAGAGCTGGGTATCCGAGGATGGCGTTGTACGGGAGACCGACGCGGGCGATGTCGAAGTCCACCAGCTCGGTGCGGTAGTTTTCGCACATGCCAAAGGTGACAGGGAGGCGGATCTGGCCCAGAGAGTGGGCAGCTCCACCACCCACTCCCGAGAAGGGCTTGCTAAGGCTGAGCCGCTCGAGCGGCACGTGAAGAAGGCTGAAGGCTTCTACGGAGAGCAAGTTGAGTCCGGCACCGCCGTCGATGAGGGTCTTGGTAACAGCCACGTTGCATATGTTGGGCGTGCAGAGCATTGGGAGCATGCCGGAGCCGGTGGTGGAGTCGGGGTGGTCTTCCGAGCCAAAGGTGAGGTCGGCCTCCAGCGCGGCCCAACCCGGCGGAGCCTGATACGTCTCCAACGTATCTATAATTTTTGAATGTTCCATGCTATTATATTTTCTGTTTTGGATGTTTATGGGCTTTATTATACACTTTTATATTATTTTTGGGACTAACCTATTAACCCAGAGCCCAGTGCCAGTTCCTGTTTTTTCCCCTTGTTTCAGTGTTTCGCAGAAAAGGGATATCAAACGGAGTCCAAACGGAATGAAACCTTTGGGAGATTTATTTTTGGAATAGATGCAATCCAGAAGACTTGGGGTGTACGTAAGGGAAGCAACAAGGAAGGCACGAGGCAGGGGGGCGCCCACCCCCTGGGCGCGCCCTCCACCCTCGTGGGCCCCTCGTGGCTCCCCTGACAAACTTCTTCTGCCTATATATATCCATATACCCTAAAACCTTCGGGGAACAGAATAGATCAGGAGTTCCGCCGCCGCAATCCTCTGTAGCCACCAAAAACCAATTGGGACCCTGTTCCGGCACCCTGCCGGAGGGGGGATCCCTCACCGGTGGCCATCTTCATCATCCCGGCAATCTCCATGACGAGGAGGGAGTAGTTCACCCTCGGGGCTGAGGGTATGAACCAGTAGCTACGTGTTTGATCTCTCTCTCTCTCTCTCTCTCTCTCTCTCGTGTTCTTGAGGTGATACGATCTTGATGTATCACGAGCTTTGCTATTATAGTTGGATCTTATGTTTCTTCTCCCCCTCTACCTCTTGTAATGTATTGAGTTTTCCCTTTGAAATAATCTTATCGGATTGAGTCTTTAATGATTTGAGAACACTTGATGTATGTCTTGCCGTGCATATCTGTGGTGACAATGGGATATCACGTGATTCACTTGATGTATGTTTTGGTGATCAACTTGCGGGTTCCGCCATGAACCTATGCATAGGGGTTGGCACACGTTTTCGTCTTGACTCTCCGGTAGAAACTTTGGGGCACTCTTTGAAGTACTTTGTGTTGGACTGAATAGATGAATCTGATATTGGGTGATGCATATCGTATAATCATACCCACGGATACTTGAGGTGACATTGGAGTATCTAGGTGACATTAGGGTTTGGTTGATGTGTGTCTTAAGGTGTTATTTTACTACGAACTCTAGGGCTGTTTGTGACACTTATAGGAATAGCCCAATGGATTGATCAGAAAGAATAACTTTGAGGTGGTTTCGTACCCTGCCATAATCTCTTCGTTGGTTCTCCAGTAGTAGTGACTTTGGAGTGACTCTTTGTTGCATTATGAGGGATAGTTCTATGATCCAATTATGTTATTATTGTTGATAGAACTTGCACTAGTGAAAGTATGAACCCTAGGCCTTGTTTCCTAGCATTGCAATACCGTTTACGCTCACTTTTATCATTAGTTACCTTGCTGTTTTTATATTTTCAGATTACAAAAACCTATATCTACTATCCATATTGCACTTGTATCACCATCTCTTCGCCGAACTAGTGCACCTATACAATTTACCATTGTATTGGGTGTGTTGGGGACACAAGAGACTCTTTGCTATTTGGTTGCAGGGTTGCTTGAGAGAGACCATCTTCAACCTATGCCTCCCACGGATTGATAAACCTTAGGTCATCCACTTGAGGGAAATTTGCTACTGTCCTACAAACCTCTGCACTTGGAGGCCCAACAACGTCTACAAGAAGAAGGTTGCCTAGTAGACATCAAGCAGTTTCTGGCGCCATTGCCGGGGAGGTGAGTGCTTGAAGGTATATCTTTATATCTTGCAATTGAATCTTTTTGTTTCTTGTTTTATCACTAGTTTAGTCTATAAAAGAAAATTACAAAAAAATGGAATTGATTTTACCTCATACGCTTCATCTTTTTAATATCTTTCGTGAGTATGATGGGAAGGAAAATTGTGCCAAAGTGTTAGAAGAAGAATGCATTAAAATATTGGCACTAAATCTTTGAATGATGAGCATGATTGCAATGTTGTTAGTATGGATTCCTTGAATATCCATGATGCTAATGATATGCAAAGCCACAAGCTTGGGGAAGCTATGTTGTATGGAGATGATATTTTTTGTCCCCCAAGCTTTGATGAGCAAATTTACTATGATCATAGCATGCCTCCTATCTATGATGATTATTGTAATGACACGCATGCTTTAAATAATAATGATAACCATGAAACTTGTCATCTTGATCTTAATTCTCAATCATATGATAGTTATTTTTTTGAGTTTGCTCCCACTACTATTCATGAGAATAAATTTGCTTATGTGGAGAGTAATAAAAATTCTATGCTTGTAGATCATTAAAAGAATGCTTTAGGTTCTGGTTATATTGTTGAATTCATTCATGATGCTACTAAAAATTATTATGAGGGAGGAATATATGCTTGTAGCAATTGCAATAATATCAAGTTTCCTCTCTATGTGCTTAAAGTTTTGAAGTTATGCTTGTTTTACCTTCCTATGCTAGTTGATTCTTGTTCCCATAAGTTGTTTGCTCACAAAATCCCTATGCATAGGAAGTGGGTTAGACTTAAATGTGCCAGTCATATTCTTCATGATGCTCTCTTTATGTTTCAATTCTTATCTTTTATGCGAGCATCATTGAAATCATCATGCCTAGCTAGGAGCGTTAAACGTTAGCGCTTGTTGGGAGGCAACCCAACTTTATTTTACTTTCTTGCTTTTTGGTTCTGTTTAGGAATAAATAATCCATCTAGCTTCTGTTTAGATGTGGTTTTGTGTTTTAATTAGTGTTTGTGCCAAGTAGAACCTTTGGGAAGACTTGGGTGAAGTCTTTATGATCATGCTGTAAAAACAGAAACTTTAGCGCTCACGATATTAGCTTCAACCTTTTACTGGAGAGTGATATTTAGTTGATTCTTTTTGCAGATGATTACTAGACAATTACTCAGGTCCACCAATTTACTTTAGAATTTTTGGAGTTCCAGAAGTTTGCGTTAGTTACATATTACTTCAGACTGTTCTGTTTTTGACAGATTCTGTTTTTCGTGTGTTGTTTGCTTATTTTGATGACTCTATGGCTAGTAAAATAGTTTATAAACCATAGAGAAGTAGTAATACAGTAGGTTTAACACCAATATAAATAAAGAATGAGTTCATTACAGTACCTTGAAGTGGTGTTTTGTTTTATTTCGCTAACGGAGCTTACGAGTTTTCTGTTGAGTTTTGTGTTGTGAAGTTTTCAAGTTTTGGGTAAAGATTCGATGGACTATGGAATAAGGAGTGGCAAGAGCCTAAGCTTGGGGATTCCCAAGGAACCCCAAGGTAATATTCAAGGACAACCAAGGGCCTAAGCTTGGGGATGCCTCGGATGGCATCCCCTCTTTCGTCTTCGTTCACCGGTAACTTTACTTGGAGCTATATTTTTATTCACCACATGATATGTGTTTTCTTGGAGCGTCATTTTATTTTATTTAGCTTTGCTTTCTGCTTGAATAAAATGCCAAGATCTGAAATTCTTAAATGTTAGAGAGTCTTCACATAGTTGCATAATTATTTGACTACTCATTGATCTTCACTTATATCTTTCGGAGTAGTTTGTTGTTTGCTCTAGTGCTCCACATATATTTTTTAGAGCACGGTGATGGATTTGTTTCATAGAAACTATTGTTCTCTCATGCTTCACTTATATTATTTTGAGAGTCTTAAATAGCATGGTAATTTTCTTAAATAATCCTAATATGCTAGGTATTCAAGATAAGTAAAAAACTTTCTTATGAGTGTTTTGAATACTAAGAGAAGTTTGATACTTGATGATTGTTTTGAGATAAGGAGGTAGTGATATTAAAGTTGTGCTAGTTGAGTAGTTGTGAATTTGAGAAATACTTGTGTTGAAGTTTGCAAGTCCCGTAGCATGCACGTATGGTAAACGTTATGTAACAAATTTGAAATATGAGGTGTTCTTTGATTGTCCTCCTTATGAGTGGCGGTCGGGGACGAGCGATGGTCTTTTCCTACCAATCTATCTGTCGGGTGGTAGGTGCGACATATGCCAACGGGTGGCTTATCATTGTGGGAGCCAATAAGACATCGCCGGTGCCTGGAAACGGGATAAGGCGAAGACATGCACGCCGGCGGATCTTACCCAGCTTCGGAGCTCTCCGGAGAGATAATACTCCCATCGCTGCTCAAGGGGTCTCCGCATGATCACTAGATCAACAAGTAGCTACAAGAGGCTCCTTGAGCTGTTCGGTGAGAGGAAGAAGAAGGGCAAGGCTAGCTCTCTTCTCCCCTCAATGTGGTGTCTAAAACTATCAGAGATCAACCCTTTGCATAGGTGCCCTGGGGGGTTTATATAGGCCTACCCCCCAGGGGTACAATGGTAATCCGGATGGGCGCGGGCCCTAGCCGTCAGTGTCTATGCTCGCCGGCTTCTCCGCTGGCCGCTGGGGCCCGCCGACTGGTGGGTCCCGCCGGCTGCCGGCCTCCGGGTCGACAGGCAGGTCCCACCGCTTGGGGGTCTTGTCGGGGGCTAGTTACTGTTGCCTCACTCCTGATGACGAGGGCTTTGTTGAGCTAAGCATGGCTACAGTGCCGCCGCCTAGCGGGCTCTCACTGTAGCCTTACTTTGTCTTGTCTCCTTAATGAGGCGCCTCCTTCGAGGGAGGGAGCAAGCCGGCTATCAGGAGCCAGCCACATCCCAGGCCGACTAGGGGAGGCCTGGCCGCCTTCGGGCGTCTCTCTGATTGAAGGAGCCCGCCGCCCGCGGGCCGTACTGATAGCTTGTCGTGGGTGACGTCATGGTCAACATGGAAACAGTGCCGCGCCGGACGGGTGATGGCCGCCCCGTACGGCGCACTGTGGCCATGCGTGCTCCGGTATTCAGGGGTGGCAGGCTTCACTGTTGCCACGCCCCGTCTCATCATCGTTATGTGGGTGCAGACTTTGAGGGTATGATCTTGGCCGCCTGCTGGGGGCCGGCTTCTTGGAGTCGGCCTTCTCGTGGCCGGCTTCTTGGAGTCGGCCCTCTCGTGGCTTTCTTCATGAGGGTTTAGGGCCGAGCCGCCTCCTGGTAGTCAGCCTGAGAGACAGCCGGCCAGGGGAAGGCGGACCCATGCCTTGAATGCTTGAAGGCTCGATCGGCCTGTAATTTTTCTGAAGAGCCAGGGGGAGCCGGCTAGGCTACCCGTGGTCATTTACTCCGACAGTAGTCCCCGAAGCTGGTTGGGCTCCGAGGCTGAAGAGAGGACGAGAAGCTCAATCAACTTCCTATCTTGAGGAGCCGGCAGCTAGGAATCGGCTTTGATTAGGTGCGCCGTCTCTGGGAGGCTTTGAAGCTTGAAGGCGGGAACCAGGTGGCGCGCGAGCCAGGCTGCGAGCTAGCCGCTCTCCGCCTGCGCGCCACATGGCACCCTTTGGCTGGAAGGGCCTGCCAGCCCACGCGCGCGAGGGGACGTCGCCGCAGACCGGGGCTCGCCACATCCAGGCCTCGGCCCAAGTGTGGATCTTCTATGGCCCGAACGGGCCGCTCGCCTTCCCACGGCAGTCTCCGCACGCCGTTAGGGCGCTATAATCGCGGGACGTGGGGGAGTGGGCGCAGTTAATCCCACGTCCCCCCACGCCTTGCCTCCTCGGCTTTGCCGCACGAGGCTATAAGTAGGGGGAGGAGGGGGGCGGCAGGCGCTCGCACGCTCGCCCTCGCTCCGCCATTTTCTTATTCTTCTCTTCTCTCCGTCGCCATAGCTCCTCGCCGCCATGCTTCCCTTCCGCCAATCCTCTTGGTGCGTCATAGCTTTGCCGCAGCTGAAATGCGCGCCCTCCGCCTCCGCGCCCTTCCCGTCGCCTCTCCATCCTCATGGCGCTGTCCAACTCCTGGGATGGCTCCAACATCCACGAGTACCACGTCGATTTCCTCCGCAAGACACGGCGGTTGTCGGGCACGGATTATGTGCGGGTCCGTCTCATGCCAGAAAAGGAGATCTCGCCGGCGCCGGAGGAGGACGAGCGGGTAATATTTCGCTCACACAGCCTGCGCGGCTTTGGCCTGCCGGCGAGCGGATTCTTCCGCGCCTTTCTAGAGTTCTATCATCTCTAGCCGCACCACCTTACTCCAAACACGGTGATGCTGCTGTCGGCCTTCGTCACTCTGTGCGAAGGCTTCCTTGGCGTCCTCCCCATCCTCGAACTCTGGGGGAAATTCTTCCAGTGCAAGCTCGACACCGTTGTCGCAGGCGTGCCCGCCCCATGCGGTGCCATCATCGCCATGCGGAGATCGGGCGAAAACAATCCGTTTCCGCCCATCCCGTTGATCCAGTCGGTGAAGCTCTGGCAGAAATCTTACTTCTATGTGAAGAACGTCGCTCCGCAAGGCGACTTTGTCAATATGCCGGCTTACGTAGTCGGCCCGCCGGCTGGGAGGCAGCCTTCATGGTCCTACCGAGCTAGGTCGCTGTATCCGGCTGGGGCCGCCGCCGTCGCATGGCTCCGGGTGATGGTCCAGTCGGAAGGCCTGACCGGGGCCGACCTGCTAGCCGCCTTCGTGGAGCGCCAGGTGCTCCCACTCCAAGGCCGACCTCACATGATTTGCCAGATGAGCGGTCGTTTCGACCCAAGTCGGCTAAGCACCAAAGAGATACCTCATGATGAGGTATCTTACATGGTGAATTATATCGCCAACTGCAAGCTCACCGAGGAGTGGCGGTACGGCAAGGAGCCGTACTCTCGCGCCAATCCTGCGCCTTCGGTAAGCTTCCCTTCTTTTCTCTTCTCTTGTTGTCGAGTTCATAATGGCCGACTCTTGATTAGTCGGCTTGTTTTTAGCAGAGCCCCCTTCTTCGACCGGCGGCAGGAGCCGCGAGGGTGGAGCACCAGTTCGTCCCCGACTGTTGGAAATATGCCCTAGAGGCAATAATAAAATGATTATTATATTTCCTTGTTCATGATAATTGTCTATTATTCATGCTATAATTGTGTTATCCGGAAATCGTAATACATGTGTGAATACATAGACCACAACATGTCCCTAGTGAGCCTCTAGTTGACTAGCTCATTTATCAATAGATGGTCACGGTTTCCTGACCATGGACATTGGATGTCATTGATAACGGGATCACATCATTGGAAGAATGATGTGATGGACAAGACCCAATCCTAAGCATAGCACAAGATCGTGTAGTTCGTTTGCTAGAGCTTTTCCAATGTCAAGTATCATTTCCTTAGACCATGAGATCGTGTAACTCCCGGATCCCGTAGGAGTGCTTTGGGTGTACCAAACATCACAACGAATCGGGTGACTATAAAGGTATACTACAGGTATCTCCGAAAGTGTCTCATTGGGTTGACACGGATCGAGACTAGATTTGTCACTCCGCATGACGGAGAGGTATCTCTGGGCCCACTCGGTAATGCATCATCATAATGAGCTCAAAGTGACTAAGTGGTTGGTCACGGGATCATGCATTACGGTACGAGTAAAGTGACTTGCCGGTAACGAGATTAAACGAGCTATTGGGATACCGACGATCAAATCTCGGGCAAGTAACGTACCGATTGACAAAGGGAATTGTATACGGGATTACTTGAATCCTTGACATCGTGGTTCATTCGATGAGATCATCGTGGAACACGTGGGAGCCGACATGGGTATCCAGATCCCGCTGTTGGTTATTGGCCGGAGAGTCGTCTCGATCATGTCTGCATGTCTCCCGAATCCGTAGGGTCTACACACTTAAGGTTCGGTGACGCTAGGGTTGTAGAGATATTAGTATGCGGTAACCCGAAAGTTGTTCGGAGTAGGGTCTACACACTTAAGGTTCGGTGACGCTAGGGTTGTAGAGATATTAGTATGCGGTAACCCGAAAGTTGTTCGGAGTCCTGTATGAGATCTCGTACGTCACGAGGAGTTCCGAAATGGTCCGGAGGTGAAGAATGGTATATAGGAAGTCCAGTTTCGGCCACCGGGAAAGTTTCGGGGGTCACCGGTATTATACCGGGACCACCGGAAGGGTCCCGGGGGTCCACCGGGTGGGGCCACCTATCCCGAAGGGCCCCTTGGGCTGAAGTGAGGAAGGGAACCAGCCCCTGGTGGGCTGGTGCGCCCCCCTTGGGCCTCCCCTGCGCCTAGGGTTGGAAACCCTAGGGGTAGGGGGGGGCCACCCCACTTGACTTGGGGGGCAAGTCCCCCTTTGGCCGCCCCCCCTTGAGATGGGATCTCTAGGGGGCCAGCGCCCCCCTGGCCCCTATACAAAGAAGGGGGGAGGGAGGGCAGCCGCACCCTAGTCCCTGGCGCCTCCCTCTCCCCTCGCAACACCTCTCCCTCTCATAGAGCTTGGCAAGCCCTCGCCGAGATCACAGCTACTTCCACCACCACGCCCAGGTCTGCTGGATCTCCATCAACCTCTCCTTCCCCATGCTGGATCAAGAAGGAGGAGACGCCTTCCACAACCGTGCGGTGTTGAACGTGGAGGTGCCGTCTGCTCGCACTAGGATCATCGGTGATTTGATCACGACGAGCACGACTCCTCAACCCCGCTCGAACACTTCCACCGCGATCTACAAGGGTATGTAGATGCAATCTCTCTCATTGCTAGATGACTCCATAGATTGATCTTGGTGAAGCGAGAATTTTTTATTTTCTACAACGCTCCCCAACAAAGGTCATCATGAGCTAGGTCTATGCGTAGTTTCTATGCACGAGTAGAACACAAACTTGTTGTGGGCGTAGATGTTGTCAATTTTCTTGCCGCTACTAGTCTTATCTTGTTTCGGCGGCATCGTGGGATGAAGCGGCCCGGACCGACCTTACACGTACGCTTACGTGAGACAGGTTCCACCGACTGACATGCACTAGTTACATAAGGTGGCTAGCAGGTGTCTATCTCTCCCACTTTAGTCGGATCGGATTCGATGAAAAGGGTCCTTATGAAGGGTAAATAGAAATTGGCATATCACCTTGTGGTTTTACGTAGGTAAGAAAAGTTCTTTCTAGAAACCTATAGAAGCCACGTAAAAACATGCAACAACAATTAGAGGACGTCTAACTTGTTTTTGCAGCATATGCCTTGTGATGTGATATGGCTAAAAGAATGTGATGAATATATGTGATGTATGAGATTGATCATGTTCTTGTAATAGGAATCACGACTTGCATGTCGATGAGTATGACAACCGGCAGGAGCCATAGGAGTTGTCTTTATTTTTTTGTATGACCTGTGTGTCATTGAATAACGCCATGTAAATTACTTTACTTTATTGCTAAACACCTTAGCCATAGAAGTAGAAGTAATCGTTGGCGTGACAACTTCATGAAGACACGATGATGGAGATCATGGTGTCATGCCGGTGACGAAGATGATCATGGCGCTCAAGATGGAGATCAAAGGAGCAATATGATAATGGCTATATCTGTCGGGCGCTCGGGAACGGGGTACCCAAACTTGCTCGCCCGCGCCTGCGGCGTGGTTTCAAGGGGTGGTTCAGCACGCCCATCTTCATCAACACAAGCTCAAGACCTCGCGAGGGGCCAGATTGCTGGGCGGACGACAGAAACTTCCTCGTGCACGGCCTCGTCAGGCTGGCTCGCGAGGAGGCGGAGAGATCAAGGCGGGTACCTCACGAGGTGCCCATGACGCAAGCCATGACGACTAAGGGCGCTTAGGCGGGCGCCAGCCCGCGCAGTTGTCCTAGTTTCTCTTTGGTGCAAAAGGCAAGCGCAGCGAGAGCATCAAGCAAAGGCATCCGCTTCGTGCAACAAGACCAAGACCGTCAGAACGGCAGGAAGCAAGTCATTGTGGAGCCCAAGCCAAGGCCACCACCAGAGCCTTTGACAAAGCGAGGACCAACTTTAGTCGATAAGTGTACCAGATGTTCTCTTCAAACGGCCAATTGTTGGCGCCCTTCCCGCTCAATATTTGGGAAGAGGCCCACGGCCTTTGCCTATAAATAGGACTAGCCACCCACAGGGTAGGGAGATTTGGAGCTTGATCACATCAAGAGATCAATCGCAGAGAGAGAGAAGCGACTGAACTCCCCCTAGCAGTTCATCGCACCAGCCAAGAACAAACCCTCGCGAGGCTGTTCTTCCTTGTATGGTTGTCGGAGTAATGGGCCACGGGTAGGCAAACCCGAGCCCCTGGACCTTTCAAAACATCGGGGCAGACTGCGCCCCTCAAGACCCCAAGACGAAGAGCCGCCTTCTGAGAGTCGGCGACGGAGTCGCCGACTGCCATTCCCAGGTGAGTCCCGGAGACGACCTCAAGACAAGTCGACTCCAAGCCAGCGACTTCCGATGAAGCCGACTACGGGGAGTCGGCCCGCAACTCCCTCCACCTCCTGCTCGCGGGATGGGATTAAGCCGCCTCGCGGCCCGTCCCTGCCCCGCTCATAAAGAGCAGGCATGGCCACAGAGTGCCGTACCGACGGAGATCTCCGTCCGGGCGCTGCATCATGCCACGCTGCCTCGACGCCAGCCCCCGTGAGCAGATTCCTGCACTCCACGATGGCCTGTCTGACGACCAAGACGGCGGGCTCATTGTCGGGCGGGAGTGCCGAAGACGGCGAGAGCGCCCAAAGACGGACTCCATTGAGTCGGCCTCGAGAGTCGGCCGTCCCTCCCACGGCTCAGGCGCCATTAACCGCATTAAGACAGGAATGGCAATAAGGATCGCCGCTGTGGCGCGCATCATGCCATGACCCCGCCACCAAGCTCGCGCCATTAGAAGAGCGGTTACAAAGAATCCGCAGCCGGCAAGATTACCCAAGGCGGACACGGGCTGTCGGTCGCATGTGGATCGCGGGCGGGGCCCACTAGACGGCGGGCCCCGTAAGTCGGCGGAGAAGACGGCAGCTTAAGAGAATGACGGCTGGGACCCGCGCCCAGCCGGATTATTATTGTACTTCGGGGTAGGCCTATATAAACCCCCCGGGGCACCCATGCAAAGGGTTGAAGCTAGTAGTTTGACACGCACACATAGAGGGAAGAGAAGAGCTAGCCGTGTTCTTCCCTTCCTCACCCCGAACAGTCAAGGAGCAATCTTGTACTCACCTTGCCATAGTGATCATGCGGAGACCCCGCAGAGCAGCAGAGGGGCGTATCTCCTCGGAGAGCCCTGAAGCTGGGTAAGATTCGCCGCATGCATGTTCGCCATCCCATTTCCGTGCACCGCGACGCTCTACTGCCCCTCCATGATAAGCCATCCTTGGCATATGTCGCACCCAACCCCGACATTTGGCGCCCATCGGGGCTAGGTGCACCGCCGTCCGAGACCTGCTTTGGACGGGAACCTCTTCCTCCCTCGGGGCGAGCACAGCCAGCCCGCACGCCAGACGGAGTTCGCGCCGACGCACTGCATGGCGCTGAGAGTCGCTCAGGCGGCGAAGCTACTCGCTGAACTTGTCGGGCGAGGTTCGCCCGACGAGCCTGCGCTCGACGCAGGCATGGACGGCCCCGAGCATCCTCGCTTCTCGAAGGGTTCCACGCCGCCGGGCGAGCCCGCCACGACTGGAGTCCGAGGCTCCACCGACCCGATGCTGGTCGATTCGACACCGCCGCCGACGCTGCTCCCCACCAACGTGGTAGAGACGACGAGCCGCCTCGCGGAGAGCGGCGGAAGAACAGTCACGGAGGTGCTCACATCGGTCACAGTGAGCCTTCCGGCGAGGGAGCTCGGACCTCTCGACGCTGCTCGCAAGACCTGACCGCCTTATTCCGAAGACGCCGACGCTGGGACATTGAAGCGCCGCCCAGCCTCGTGGGTGCATGTAAGCTGGCAAGCATGAGACGCTTGTCGGCTTACCAGCGCGAGATGGATCGCGCTGCGGGCGGCTCTCCGCCCGACCGTTTAGCCGCCAGGCGCGGTCCAGCAAAGGTGGCGAACTATCGCCAGCCTGTTTGGGGCCATTGCCCTGTACGCCACGCCAAGGAGAATATCCGCGCGCCAGCGGCGGCGCATTTAGCTGGATAACTTCGAGGGCGAGGAACGCCGCCGATGACGGAGCGAAGTCCAGCAGCTCGACGCGCTGCTGCGCAAGAAGACGGCCGCTGCCGACGGAGGCGCCGGGCGATAACACGGCGATTTGCCTCCCCGCCGAGATCAAGGCGCTGATGCCTCGACGCCGATCGGCGGCGCCCATGGAAGAAAAAATAAGGATCCGCTGTCAGCCATAGCCGGACTCACATCTCCATCGAAGCGTGACGAAGACGGCCGCCCGAGAGCAAGTGGAGCGGCGGGACGACTATCCGCCTCCTCCTCCCCGCAGAGAAAGGCGAAGTCTCTCCGCCACCCGCCGAAGATCCGACTTTCGGCGATCGCCTTTGGCCGCCGAGAGGGAGTCGGAGAAACGACGCCCGCCACCGGATCGAGCGACTCCACCGATCTCGGCGCCGAAGAAGAAGACGAAGTTGGGCCCGCCTGTTTCGACTCTCGATCCGAGACGAGCCCTTCCCAGAGGATTCACACTCCCGAGACACACCCAAATACACCGCCCGTGAAGCCGAGGACTGGCTGGTGGACTACTCCACGGCCGCCAAGATAGCGAACGGCAACAAGCGCTGCCGCTAAGTATGTTGCCCTCATGCTCCTGTGGCACGGCCCGGACATGGTTGAACAGTTTGAAGCCCCACAAAGATCAACAGCTGGGTCGATTTCACCGAGGCCTTCGTCCGCAACTTCACGAGCACGCATAAGCGACCTCCTAAGCCTCGCCACTTTCCTTCAGCGCAAGGCCCCAACGAAGTCTACTCGCGACTACCTCACGCTACTGGGCCGAGCTCCGAACTCCTGCGAGGGAGTGCATGAGGTGCAAGCAATCGAGTACTTCACCGCCGGGTGCGAGAAGGCACCTCCTCAAGCACAAGCTCCTTTGCGACGAGCCGAGACCTCGATGAGCTGCTGATCATAGCATAAGTACGCATGACAGCCGACTCCTCCATGAAGTCGGAGATCAAGCCGCGCGACCGCAAGGTGGCTCAGCTCCTGTAACTCCGGCTGGCGACGCCAGTCGGCGACAGCAGCAGAATGATCACAAGCGCAAGGCCCCGCAGCCGGCTTCCAACAGCCGGCAGGTGGCGACAGTAGAAGACCAGCAGCCGAGGGCAGCCTCGCCAAGCGCGTAAAGGCGGCAAGTCCAACTGGTTGCCGCCTTCTTACGAAAGCAGACTCTAGATGGACCCCGCAAGTTCCATAATGGCGCTGTCCGTCGAATCACACCACCCGAAGTGCCATCGCTCACCAGATCGCTAAGGAGACAGCCTTGTCTCCTCCGCCACCGGGCCGCCCACCATCGCCCACCTGCCAGCTGTCTGCCGCCGTCGGCGCAGTACAAGACGAGTACCCAGAAGAGCATGGTGCCTATGTAGTGTTCACCAGTGTGGCCGACGATCGCCGCAGCAGGCGGCAACAACAGCAAGAAGTGAATGCAGTAGCATCAGATACTCCAGAATTCATGCGCTGGTCCGAGAAACCTATCAGTTGGAGCCGGGCTGATCACCCAGAGGTGATGTCAACCGGCCCTACGCCTGGTCTTGGGAGCCACCTTGCCGCGGATAGGCGGGCCGCCGCTTCGCGAAAGTGCTGATAGACGGAGGCAGCAGCATCAACATCCTCGCATAAGGATACCATGGAGAAGTTAGGAATCAAGCAAAGACAGCTTCAAAGACAATGGACTGTGTTCCACGGAATTGTACCTGGCCTTTCCTGCTCACCGATTGGCAAGATTCTGATAGACGTCCTCTTTGGGGACAAAGATCACTTTCGCCGAGAGCCAGTCTGGTTCGAAGTGGTGGACCTTGAAAGCCCTTACTATGCCCTGCTTGGCCAACCTGCTCTGTCCAAGTTCATGGCGGTCCCCCATTACGCCTACCTCAAGATGAAGATGCCGAGTACCAAGGAGATTCTGACCATAGCCGGCGACTACAGAAAGTCGTCCGCCTGTGCAGCTGAAAGCAGTCGGCTGGCTGAGTCCCTGGTGATCGCAGCTGAGAACGGCTCCTTGATCGGGTTGTGGCAATGGCCGGCAAGCAGCCAGAGATGTCGCCCACCCCAAGGAGTCGAAGTCGAGGGCTCGCTCTGCCGCCAAAGAGACCAAGAAGATACCCTTGGACCCGAGCACCCGGAGAGATACGCTTATCGAGGTGCAAACCGACACAGAAATAGGAAGGCGAGCTGCCGATTTCCTCCGTGAGAATCGACATTTTCAAGATGGTCCCCAAAGACATGCCAGTGTACCGACGGAATTCGCCGAGCACAAGTTACATGTCCGATCTGATGAAGCCCGCCAGCAGCCCTTGCGCGCCTCGGTCAAGAGAAAAGAAGAGTTGTTGGAGAAGAGATAGCTCGACTCGCAGCCGGTTTCATCATGGAAGTGTTCTTCCCAGAGTGGTTAGCTAACCCGGTCTTGGTACTAAAGAAGAACAAGCAGGGCGGATGTGTATTGACTACACGAGCCTCAACAAAGCCCGCCCTAAGGACCCGCTCGCTTTGCCAAGGATTGATCAGTGATAGACTCCACAGCCGGATGCGGCGCTATTGAGCTTCTTAGATGCATATTCAGGATATCACCGATCAAGCTGAACCCGCCGACAGATTGAACATCGCCTTCATCACGCCCATTTGGAGCCTTCACACCGACCATGACGTTCAGCTTGAGGAATGTCGGCGCCACCTTTCAGCGTTGCATGCAGAAGTGCCTCCTCAAGCAGCTTGCCAGAAACACCCACGTTTACGTGGACGACGTGGTGGTAAAGACGGAGAAGCGAGGAACGCTGTTGGAAGACCTCAAGGAGACCTTTGAAAATCTGCGCCGATTCCAGATCAAGCTCAACCCAGAAATGCGCCTCGAGTACCACCGCCAACTCCTTGGCTTCCGGTCTCAACGCTGCATAGAGTGCAACCCGTGAAGATCAAGGTGATTGAAAGGATGGAAGTACCTCACGACTTCTAGATGTGCAAAGTTCACCGCTGTTTACGCCTATCACCGATTCATCACCGGCTGGGCGAGAAAGCTCTTCCTCCTGTACCAGCTCATGAAGAAGACCACCTTCTTCGAATGGAACTCAAGGCGGACGAGGCTTTTCTCCAGCTTGAAGAAAATGCTGACTACTCCCCAAAGGTCGGGCGGCTCGACTCCAAAGGAGCCCATGCTCCCTGATATTGCCGCCACCAGCAGGGTAGTCAACACAGCTTATCATAGTTGAACACAAGGAGGAAGGCAAGGCGCCACCCGTCCAGAGACCGTTTATTATCCGAGCGGGCACCGCCGACCTCCAAGCGAACTACCCCACCACCGAAGATGTGTTACGGCGCGCACTTTGCCGCCAAGAAGTTGAAGCCTTACTTTCAAGAGCATCCAATCACCGTGGTTTGCACGACCCCACTAGCAGAGATCATCGGAAGCCGAGATGCTTCTGGCCGAGTGGCCAAATGGGCCATAGAGTTGGCCCCTACACCATCGACACCAGCCCCGCACCGCCATCAAGTCACAAGCACCGCCGATTTCTCGCCGACCGGGCCGAGACTCAAGATTCGCCGCCAATACCGACTCCACCCATTGGCGGATGCACTTTGATGGCTCCAAGATGTGCACCGGCTTGGGAGCTGGCATGGTCCTCACTTCCCCAAGGAGACAAGCTCTGGCACGCGCTGCAGATCCATTTCGCCGCTTCCAACAACATCGCCAATACGAGGCGCCATTCACGGCTCCGCTTGCCAAAGAGCTTGGCATTCGCCGGATCCTGCTATGGCGATTCGACTTGGTGGTCCAACAACATCCGCGACCGACGCCAAAGATGCAAATATGGCGAAGCCACCGCTTCGGGTACAGCAGCTGAGTGGATATTTTGAGGTGCGAAGTTCCTCCACGTGCCAAGAAACGATAACGACCAAGCAGATACTCGCAAGAATCGCTCCACCCGCCAGTAATACCATCCGCGCCGCCTTCAGCGCCTCAAGCCATCTGCTGCCGCCACCAGAGTCGACTCCATTTTGTGCCGGCTCTCAAGAAGTCGGATCCGACTCCAAAGCCTTAGCAGACGGCACAAGAATCCTTGCAGACGCCCCAAGAACGCTGGTAATCAAGCCGCCCGGGACTTTAACCCGCCCGGGACTGTGGGCTACCATTATAAGACTCAAAGATTGCTCGGGACTGCGCCACGTCTGGGACTTCTTCAACCTAGCAAGCTGCTGCGGACTCCAACCCGCCGCCCCAGCCCAGCCGCTCGCCCAAGTAGCAAGATCGGCAATCAAGAAATAGCAGCACCTCATGGGCCCAGCCCATCCTCAAGTTCTTAGTAAACGGAGAGCTACCAACCGATGACACCTTGGCTCGGCAAGTGCAACGCCGAGCAGCAGCCTACACTATAGTCAATCGAGAGCTGGTCAGGCGCAGCGTCACCGGTGTCTACCAGCGCCGCGCCGAGTCGAGCAAGGCCAAGCAATTCTCAAGACATCCATCGTATGAAAAGGGCCATCATGCAGCCTCAAGAGCACTGCCGCCAAATCCTTCCGATACGCTTTCTTCCGCCGACCGCTCTAGAAGAGGTTCGTTACGCTTAATATGCGACCCTATCCAAAGGAACTCAAGGTCCCACCAAGGATAGACCCAAGATATTGAAACGCTTTTGCAAGGTGGATATCATTACATCAACATTACATAATAGTGGGATATATACATAAGGCACTAATGCCACAAGAATACATCAACATCATATATAAGATCAACATCCCACTACTTGATGAAACATAAACAGAGGCTCAAACGACATCCACCCTGCTAGCCTGTGCTACCGACCGGAACCTATCCCCGATCAAGAAGGTAAGAAGAACTCCAAACAAGCTAACATCACTCTCGGCCATGATCATCGCAAACCTGTACCTGCAACTGTTGTTGTAGTAATCAGGAGCCACGAGGACTCAGCAATCCTATTACCATGGGTATCAAGACTAGCAAAGCTTAATGGGAAAGGAAGGGGTAAAGTGGTGAGGTTGCAGCAGCGGCTAAGCATATATGGTGGCTAACATTCGCAAATGAGAGCGAGAAGAGAAACAAAGGAACGATCGTCAACTAGTAATGATCAAGAAGTGATCCTGAACTCCTACTTACGTCAGACATAACCTTGAAACCGTGTTCTCCTCTCGATCAACCCCGAAAAGAGACACTCACGGTTACGCACACGGTTGGTGTCGTGGAATTGTCACGACAGATGTCCTCATGAAAGGACTTAGTCGTAGAGCCATCGTACGGGTTAACCTAGAGGGGTTAAAGCGACACAAGACACGGAGTTATATCGTTCGCCCTTCGATGAAGGTAAAATCCTACGTCCAGTTGTGATAGGATTGATGTGGTTTCGGCGACTAGGGAGCAATAGCTTTGCCTTAGCCTCCAATTCTCTCTCCCTAATCCGCCGCCGGGTCGTCCCCTTATATACACGGGTTGACGCCTGCCGTTCACACAGTCCCGATCCGCTCATACAAGTGTCCGCCTCGGCTCTTCTTCTCTTGTCTTACAACACAAGTTACAACACTAAGGCGGTTCACATAATGGACCTTAAGTCGCCTGGGCTCCGGCCTCCGTGGGCTCGATCATGGATTTAGGGTAAACCGCCCTCCAGTATGTTCACACTCAGAGTTGTATCCCCAACATTAGGCCCCAGATTGACTTGAACCGTTCAGTTAATCTTCAACATCTTCAGAAACTCTTGATCTCCTTTCATATTTTGTAAACCGCCATCCGCTTGAACCGCCGGACGCTATCCTCCGATCTCCGTGTCGAGCACCTTGACGCTATCTTTAATAAAGAAATCCAAACAGAAGATTCCTTCATTTAATGCTATCCTGAAATCGAGGCGGCCGCTGCACCGTCCGGCCGCTTTTGACTCCTCGATTCTCGCTACCATTGATTTCTCCGTCCCTTATAAATAGACCGTCGCCCTTTCTTCTTCTTCTTCCGCTTTTCTTCTTCCTCGCGACGCCCAGCCCTGAAGCTCCACCGCCGCTTCGACCTTCGAACGACGCTCAACGCCGGGCCGCTGCATCAACCTGATCAGATAGAGTTTTCGCGCCTCCGCGGTTTCGCCGCCGTAAGGTTCCTCTCAAGCCCTAGATCCCATCTGAAAACCCTGTTCATCTCATAGTTCATAGGTGTTCATATCAGTTCTTCATACCTGCTCCGCCATGGCAGACGACTCAGCCTGCACTGCACATCCTCTGTGCAAGTGGCTGCCCCGCTGTCCAATTAACTCTTTATGCACCATTCCTTTGTTCAGATCCTCGAGTGTAGAATACCCAACCTCCCGCTTTTTATGAGGTTTGTATAGGTCGAAAGTTTTTCTTACTAGAGCTTCGTAGATCTCGATTACTTCCACTGCATGTGAAAACTGTTTCGTCCATACTTAGTAGATTTTTCAGCTCGCTTTATTCGGGCGGTTTAACTTTTGATAGCTAATCCGCTACCCATTAGTCCTCGCTAAACCGAATTGGAAGCCGCTGCTGAATCGCCGTTTAACAATGTATGATATGCCTGAACCGCTTAATGGTGAACTGCTTTTCCTTTCTTTCACAGCTTAGTCTTCCGAATGGCCTCAATTCTCAGCTTGCAATTGGGTCCGTCCAAAATCACCAAACGCAACTCAACGGCTATGTCACCACCGGGCGGTTTGTCTCCAAAATGTCCTCCATCGGCGTGTTCCAGATGGCGAAGTTTCTCCCGAGCCACTAGAGGGAGAAGTAATTGTGTTTATGCAGCACTTAGACTGGGATTCTGCCCGCCCGTTCAAAATTTTTCCGGACGCCCTGCAAGTTTGAAACTCCATCCGCAGGATATCGCCCAACTCGTGTCAAACATATGCAACTTTCAAGTCTTCAAGTCTATCTTCGTGAAGAACCATCTCGTGGAGCTGTTCCGGATTTTTTCCACTTGAACCGCTGCATCAATTTTCTCGATGGTCCCAACACGTAGCTAGGCGGCGCTTCAATCCGAAGAGGAAGGAAGTGGATTTTCCTCACGCCAAACACCACAGCCATCCAAAGGATTGGAACCAAACCTGGTTCTACCGCCGAACACTGCTCCTCGCCAATGAGAACCCCTTGCCGGGTTATCGCCCTCATCGCTCAAGAACCAGCATCCACCGCTTTCACGCTTAACCGCCATGAACGGAAGAACTTCGCTACCAAATAATCAAGCTCCGGCTCTAATGGCCAATGGCTTAACCGGCGTGGACCTTGTGCGGTGTTGGGTTTCTTGGGGCGTTTTGCCACTAAGCCGCCGCCCGGATTGATGCATGAGTACACCGCAGCCTCAAAGACCTCAAAGACGCCACGAGCTGCCCATAATCGAACTTGAGGTCACAGAGATTGTAAAGAAGATGCTTGATGAACCGATCTCCGCTCAGCAGCCTAACCGGTTGGCTCCATTCTGTGTTGCCAACAAAACCGCCGCGGTAAAGCTCTACTCACCGCCTTTGGGTCCTTAATACTTTGTTGATATGCATTAATCCTTGTTACTTCTCAGCTGACAGCTCCTTCCGAAACGCATTAAACCGTTTGGGCGCCGCGTAAAGTCCAAGGCCACCAAGAAGGCAGGCAAGAAGAAAGTCGCCGAGTCCTCCGATCCGCCGGAGGACTAAGAATCGGTTGAGGTAAAACTTGATATTCTTACGGGAGCCGCCAGAACCGCTTTCCGCTTTGTGTTTCTCTTGCTTATGACTTGTCCTTTGTATCCTTTTTATCGACAATTTCACCTCCTGTGATGATGCCGGGCTACCATGCCGATTTCGTTGAGGTAATCATTCTTTCTTCCGAATCCGATCTTGCGCCGTTAAAAGAATTCGTCATACCGTCCGAAAGTGAAAAATATCCTTCATGTGCTTACTTGAATCCAAATCTTCCTTGAAGACACAAAGAGGTGAAGAACGCCGCACGACCTAAGACACAAGGCCAACGGATTACCTCATCCGTTTACTGACACACCAACCCGGAAACGCCGCCCGTGAGGTGACTTGTTCTCCGAAAAGCGCTATCCCTTAAAAGGTTTCTTCCGATGTCCTCTCAATCCGTCTCGACCAATTATCGGCCTCTTCCAACTCTTCTCGGGCGTTCATCAACCACACAACCGCCTCCGCTGAAAGTTGCCGCAGGTATGTAATTGCTGTCCGTCAATTCGATTTACCATTGCCTTGGTCGATTTGTCTTAATCCAATTCTGAATATTGCAGCACCAAGGCTCGCTTGAGTAAGAAAGCAAAACCCTTGATCCTATCGCAGATGTTGATCCGAAAAGACCCTGTAACAAACACACGAAAATCCTCAAGTCGCCAAAGATAGCTCGCGAAGTTGTACAAAGACGACATCGCTGATCCGCCAAGTTGAACCGAGGTCCAAGTGGAAACCTCGCAGCCTGCTTCCACCAAACCCGCCCACAGAGCGGGTTGTAATTGTTGAACCGCCGAGCCAGAGCAAGAAGACATCCAGCCCAAAGAAGACCGCCAAAATGACGATGTTATTGTGACAGTAATCGCTACACCGCCCTAGCCAACCGTCGCTTAGCAAAACACAGCGCCAAGGACGAGTCTACCACCATGAGTAAAGATAAAGGAAAACTGATCTGTCACCACGACAACTTCTCTCGCCCAAGAACTTCACTCCGGTTTCGAACCGCTCTATACCAGCCGTGACTTTGAAGCTGGTCCGTAAACTGAATGAAGGACCGCTATGAGGTAATGAATTATGTCTTTCCTGTACTGTGGCTGTATAGTAGCCCCAAGGGTCGGTTCAACTTTAGCATAGTTAAACCGGGACTTAACTTTACATAAAGAACATACGCTTAAATCGCAGATTGTAGCCCTCAAGGGTCGGTTCAACTTAGTATAGTTAAACCGACTTAATTTCAGATCCTCATGGCAAACCGAGATCAACTAGCCATTAGCCCCCAAGTGCCAAGGTGAATATTTATATTGAGCTTGGGACTTTATAATGAAACAACTAACGTGCTCCCTTTGTTACCGTAATGAAATATACCAAGAAAACGCAGCTCAAGGATCCGCGAGCCAACTGAAACTCAACAAGCAGAAACCACTAAGGCCAAGGACGAATTGAAAACGGCCTTGGCCACTATGGAACAGCTGAAGGAGTGGTACAACCGAAGGGCCAACTGGGACACCGAGAAGGCTGGTTTGAAAAACGGGCGAAGAAGTCAAGCAGCCTTAAACCGTGATCAAGAGCTTATCGACTCAAGCGCCAAGTGCATGCCATGACCTCTCGCCGCCTTTTGGTAAGAAAATTTGCACCGACTATCTTAATTTTGATATTTCCGCCGGTTTACCCTGAGTTATCTCAAACCGTGCAGCAAGCGATGGCGATATGGGCTCGATGTGCGGAAGAAGCTCAAGGCCGCTTATACGCTGATTGAACAGTTGTATACCGCGCCAGCGGTCATATGTGCTACATCATACGACAACACGGCGCCTTCCCGATCAGAGAGACACCGACCGCTGTCCATGATTCCGGGCAGCTTGAAGAGTTAAAGCGATCCGCTGCTCGGCTGGCACCCTACTAGTTTCGACTCGCGCCAAGGCGTGGATAGCAGATCTTGATCCGCCGACATAGCCAAAGGTTTCAGCGCCAAGAGAACGGTGAAGTTTTGATAACGACGCTCAAGCGGATAACAAAGGAAATGCGCCCATTGGCGAAGTCAACGGCAGCTGAAGTTAACCCGGGCGGTTCACCGCTTTTTATGACGCAAACAACAAGCGGGTGGAGTTTGTCATCCTGAAGTGCGTAGCCTTGTTCCTCCAATCCGAAGCACACTTACGCCTCGACGCTGATCCGCTGAGCTGATAAGTGAAGAAGCTGTCTTTCGTGCCTTAACCCGGATTGACTGGTCTACCAATGACTTCCGGCTTTGGGTGAGGAAGAAGAAGAAGTTGAACCGACGCCAGCGCCTCTACCTCACGCCAACCCGCGAAGAAGCGAATCCGCAAGCCGGGCGACGCCCAAGCTTCAAGGCATAACACCACATGAAACATCGGGCCTTAAAAGGCTTTGTAATAGGATAGTCAAGACTTTGTTTTGAACAATGCCTTTACAACCTCACCAGAACCTTTTGCATGGTGGTGCTGACATCGTGGAGTGATGAACCTCAACTTATTTTGCCTCGCAATCACAAATTTTTAACTCGCCACGGCGGCTTGTGTCGCCACCGCTTGTGACGCCTATATATTTATATAAGAAAATAGGGATGTATATGATCAAACGTTATGATATAAAAATACCGCCAATGCCGGGCATGCAGTTGGCTTTAGCCAATCTTGAGGTGGAGGTTTAGAAACCATTACCGCAAAGGAGAAAATAACTCTCTGTGTTCAAAATGCCGGTTTACATGTAAACCGTGGTCGGGCATGATAAGCCCCTGTTACTCCATAATGGGATGTTAATGTAAAAATCAAACCGAACAAAATCGCCGGATTAAAAATGGACCGAATTTCGACAACTTGAATCCGTTTAAAGAGGTTTGTCGGTTTAAGAAGGCAAACAAAATCAAATGATTGGTATAAAACCACATGGAAGCAAAGGCAATGATAAAACCGCTTTGCAAGAAAAGGCTTTATCGAGCCGGATCGATGGTGTTACCATGGTCGGACAGACCAAGCTCCCTATAAGGTGTAGCGATGGTTCAAGTCAGCCAGTCCCCAACTCGAAATCGTGGCATGATGCCGATCAAGTGGCATTGCAATGGTTCGGGTTCACCAAAGCCCCTAAGTGATTCTATGGCCTTAGGTCACCAAGAGGCGGATCGGTTCAGACGTGACCATGTCCCTGTGATCTGGTGGCTTTCGCCATCAAGAGGTGTTGCATTGGTTCGACACCACCAAGCCCCCAAGTGACAAAAATTTTTGAAAATCAAGGCAAAGGGTTAAACCGAGGCCGCTTCACGACAACATCTCCATGTACCCAAACCGACTTTATACGTAACGGATACCCCGCTTGGCCGAGGATCCGTTTATTGCTTTTATTCATAATATATACATTGTCTTAATATGTACATAAGTGGAGCCGATGGCTCGTATAATAAGGTCAAGATGAGCTATGTTCCACGGCTCGTTGGTCTCTCTTCGACGCGGCGTGAGTCTTTCCGCCTCGAACATCAATCGATAGTATGACCCGTTGTACAGATTTCATCGACCACAAAGGGCCCTTCCCAAGGTGGGGATAGCTTGTGCATATCTGTTCTGGTCTTGAATGAGCCAAGCACCAAGTCTCCTTCCCGAAAGGTTCTTGTTCTAACCCGCCGCTGTGATACCGACGAAGATCTTGCCGGTAAATCGCCGAACGAGCAGCCGCCATATCTCGCTTCCTCATCCAGCCGATCCAAATCGCCCCGCCGGGCTGCCTCACTATCGGCCTCAACATAAGCCGCCACGCTGGGCGTAGTCATGACGATATCGCAGGGAAGGACCGCCCGCCCATAGACCATAAAGAACGGTGTATCCAAAGTGGATCTGTTTGGTGTAGTATTGATACTCCATATCACGATGGCAGCTCCTCGACCCAACAACCAAGCGCCCTCACTAAAGGGACCATAAGCCGGGTTTAATACCCTCAAGATCTCCCGATTAGCTCGCTCCGCTGACCATTGGACCGCGGGTGGGCCATCAAGAAACGCTGCCGGATGTGCTCGCTCACAAAACTCCTTCATGGCTCCCTTGGACAAATTGGTGCCATTGTCCGTGATGATACCGTGGAAACCCAAACCGAAAATCACCTTTTGATGAACTGAACCGCCGGGCCGCATCACACTTGCTAATGTGCTCGCGCGACCCACTTGGTAAACTTATCAACCGCCACCAACAGTGGGTTTTTTGTCTTTGGACCTTTGAAAGGTCCAACCATATCCAGCCCCAAGTCGCAAACGGCCAAGTAATTGAATCATCCTCAATTCTGGGCCGGTACATGAGCACGCCCGAGAACTTTTGGCAACCATCACATCGTCGACCAGATCTTCCGTGATCGCATGGGCAGTCAACCAATAGAAACCGTATAAACGCTGGCCACCAAGGATTTTGAACCGCGTGATGACCACAATCCCTTCATGGATCTCACGCAATATCTCACGGCCTTCCTCGGGGACACACAACGCTGAAACGCCTTGACACGCCGCAACGATGCAACTCGCCTTATGTATGGTCATAGATTTAGACCGCCAACTATCTGCCGGGCCGCTGTCTCGCCTTCTCGTAACTCGCCTGTTCATGTATGCCAAATAAGGGAGGGTCCAACCGAATGACATGCAAGGCTGCCACCAAGTGAGCCTCCGGATCAGGAATAGCTAAATCGACTCATCAGAAGCTTAATCGACGGATTGTGCAAGACGTCAAGGAAGACATTGGGCGGACCGTTTACGTTGAGACCCGAGCCGCTTAAAGCATCCGCCGCCTCGCTTCTTCCGGCGATCCACATGGTCCACCCGATAACCTTTAAAGTGTCCTGCAACCATATCCACCTCCCGACGGCACGCAGCCATGAGTGGGTCTTTGAATCCCAAGCACTGACACTTGTCGGGCCACCAAGTCCGAGTCACCAAAGCACTTGACCCGCTTAGATTCATCTCCTTAGCCATCCAGAGACCATGGAGCAAAGCTTCATACTCAGCTGCATTGTTAGTACAGGGAACATTGTTAAGAACGAGCAGAACTTGTCACCGTGGGGAAGTTAATACGACTCCAGCCCCCGAGCCCTCCAATTGCCTCGGACCCATCAAAGTGGATGGTCCAATAGGTATGATCCGCTTTTCTTCAGTGCTTGCAACTCCGCCCAATCATTAATGAAATCCACAAGTGCTCGAGACTTTACCGCCGTCCGAGGCACATACCTTAAACCGTATGGCCCAAGTTCTATAGCCCACTTAGCAATCCGCCGCCGCTTCCTGTTCTCAGATGATATCGCCCAAAGGAGCTGAATCGACCATCGTGATGGGGTGCCCTTGAAATATTGCTTGAGCTTCCGCTTGCCATAAAACTCCATATACCAGCTTCGCCAATGCGGATATCTTTGTTTGGACTCAATGAGAACTCGCTGATGTAATAAATCGCCGCTGAACCGATACTCCTTCCCCGCCTCCTTTCGCCCACCACAATGGCTACGCTGACCGCCTCGCATTAGCAAGAACATATAACAGAGCGCTCCTTGTCAATGGGAGCGGCAAGAACAAAGGGTTGGCCAGCTGCCGCTTAAGTCCTCCAATGCCTCATCAGCGGCCGAGCTCCGCATTTAACCGATCCGCCTTCTTCAAAGATTCCGTACAAAGGAATGGCCTTCTCCTAGGCGATCGATAAACCGCTTAGCGCAGCAATCCGCCTGCCAAACGTTGGACATCGTTGATACACTTTGGCTTAGCCAAGGAGGTGATAGCTGTAATCTTCTCCGGATTAGCTTCAACTCGCTGGACACAAGGAAACCCAACAACTTGCCCGCCGAACACCAAAGACGACTTGGCCGGGTTGAGCATCATCTTGTACACCCGCAAGTTGTCAAAAGTTTCTTTAAATCCTCAATCAACGCTTCCTTCTGCCTTGATTTCACCACGATATCATCCACATAAGCGCACGCTACGGCCGATCTGTTCATGCAAGCAATTTCAGACGCAACGCTGATAAGTTGCTTGGGCGCCTTGAGCCCAAAAGGCATAGATACATAGCGTAAGGCTCCAAAAGGTGATAAACGCCGCCTTCTCCTGGTCCTTAACCGCCATCTTAATCTGGTGATAACCGAATACGCATCCAAAAGCTCAAACGCCACAACCCGCCGAGCATCAATAATCTGGTCAATGCGGGAGGGCGAAGGATCTGCCGGACAAGCTTTGTTAAGATCTGTGTAATCCACACACATGCGCCAAGTGCCATTCTTCTTAAGGACCAACACCGGATTAGCAAGCCACTCGATGAAAGACTTCAACAATAAACCCCGCCGCTAAGAGCCTAGCAACTTCCTCTCCAATGGCCTTGCGCTTTTCCTCATTGAACCGCGAAGAAACCGCTTTACCGGTCTGCATTTGGGGTCAATATTAAGAGTGTGCTCACGAAGTTCCTCAGTACACCGGCATGTCAAGGCTTCCATGCAAAATGTCCCGATTCTCACGGATGAACTCGATGAGCGCGCTTCCTATTTAGGATCCAAGTTGGCACCGATGGTGAACTGCTTGGACGAATCGCCGCACAAAATCAACAAGTTTTGTCTCAGCTGCCGATTTGAACTTCAAACCGGATCGTGCTCAGAGTCGGCTTCTTCAAAGGGGTCATATCCGCCGGATCAACATTGTCTTTATAATACTTTAACTCTTCAGTGGCACAAACCGACTCAGATAAGCCGTGATCACCTTCCTCGCATTCCAAAGCAATCCGCGGCTCCGTGAACCGTTATCGCCCCTTTGTGACCCGCATTTTCAGCTGCAAATAAACATAACAAGGCCGCGCCATAAACTTAGATAAGCCGCCGCCCAAACAGGCGTGGTAAGGGCTTTGGATTTTCACCACCTCAAACGCCAATGTTTCCGATCCGAGTCATGTTCATCTCCAAAGGCCACCTCCAAAGCTATCTTACCGACCGGTATGCCGACTTGCCGGGCACCACGCCGTGAAATACGGTGCCGGACGGCCCGAGATGTCTATCCACAACCCCATACGCCGGAAGGTCTCAGAGTACGTGATGTTGATGCTGCTTCCTCCATCCATAAGCACCTTGGTGAACTTGTAGCCTCCCACCGAGGTGCCACCACTAGGCCAGCTGACCCGGATTGTAAACTCGGGAGGATGATCCTCTCGCTTCCATACAATAGGTTGCTCGACCAGCGCAGGTAATGCGGTGCGGCCGGTTCAACAAAGACCGACCGCTCGCGCTGAAGTTTGCGGTCCCGTCTGTCCAAGCTAGTGGTAAAGACATGATATCGCCCATCGCTTAACTGCTGGATTACTTTGGTAACCCGATCGCTGCTGTTGTTGATTGTAACCCCTTGGCTCGATTGTTTTGATTGCTTTGATTGCCTTGCCCGCCCGGATTACCACCAACCTGGGCCGGAATTTCCTTCATCAGAACCCGGGCGGATCTCAACCGCCGGGCCCTTGATCATACCGAAAGCATTAGAATTTTTGAACTCATGCATAATATAACAATCCTTCCAGAGGTGATTCGCCGGTGCCTCCTTCGCCCCATGCTTCGACAAGGTTGATTCAACAAGTAATTCAAACGCCCGGATTGTGACCTTGTGCACCACCCCGGTTTGATTGCCTACCTTGCGCGCCATGTCCTTGTCCTCATGCGCTGGTGTTGGCCACGAAACCCATGTTACCGCTAGCCTTACGCTTGTTTCCCCATTGCTCGCCGGATGATGCTGGCCTCGAATTGCCATTCTGCTTTCCTTCCCTACTTCGCCACCTTCGCACTGGATCCTTGGTACTATCGAGTCAGCATACTTTACCAAAACGCCCATGAGCGCTCCATGTCATTGCAAAACGCTTCATGCGACTCCAGCTTCAACTTCAACGGTTCGAACCGCAGCTTGGCCTCTAGGGTTAAGATAGCAGAATCCGGTTGATCCGTCCGATGAATGTAAGACCTCAAACGCGGGCGCACTCCAATGTGTTGTAGATTCTCCTCCGCTCGACACAAGCCGCCAAATCCACCACGCATATAGGCTGCTTATGTATCTTTGAAATTTGAATGAAACGGGTCCGTGAATCGGGTCCACGAACTAACCGAAGGTGGCAAATTTTTCAACCAAGTACGAGCCGTGCCTTCCAACATCATGGTGAAATACTTCGCACACGCAGCTTCGCCCACATCCAAGATCTCCATGGCCATCTCATAGCTTTCTATCCACGCTCGAGCCAAATCGGCGTGTAATTGGGCACCTTGCGGGTCCTTTGAAGTCCTTAGGCAAGCGACATTGCGTAAAGCGGGACGAGACAAGGCACCCCAATGATCCGGACGTGACCTCGGTTCAAGATGGTCGGACGAACCGGCGCGAGCTGATGGTCCTCATGTTGCGCTGCTAACTCGGCCTCCTCGCGTGCTCCCGCCCGTCCACCACCACTTGAGCGCCTTCAAACCACCAGCCGGGTTGTTGTTCGAGGCGGACTGTGCGCGCGCTGCTTGACACGGCCGGTTCATCTGCTACGCCGGCTATAACTCCGCTTGGGCGGGGTGGAGGATCCGATCCCGATCAGTATGAATATGCTTCCGCCGAGCCAGGCCGCCCCGAGGAGCCTTAACCCGCGGTCTCTACCGCCTGTGGTGAATCGCTTTCAATTGAATCGCCCAACCGCGCCGCAGCCGCCACAAGGTTATCCATCGGGTTGAGTAATGACCCGAGGTGTCTCAGACACCGGGCGCCGCCGGTATGATGGCGAGGCAGATCTATCACACGGGCTGAACCGGCGCGCCGTCCCAAAGCTTCCGCCGTTTACCACCGCGGCGGATTACTGGTCCTCGCCTCGGGTATTGAAAAGCTCTTCCTCGAAACCAAGGTAAACGGACCTGTATTTCCTTTTCATGACTTCATGTGACGCGCTCGATCCAAAGATGAGCCTATAATCTCATAAGATCCAAAGCGCCTGCTCCGCCGCCATCCTCACATCCGCGCTGCCAGTCCGCTTTAGCTTTAGTGATCTGTTCCTCACCTTTGCAATCTCCGCAGCAGGTCCCGATCCGCGGATTAGCTCGCCATGAGCACAGCCAATGCGCCGAAAAGCTCGACAAAACTTGAGCCGGCGGGCGACAGGCCTCCTTCCCCGCTGCTATCATCGCTGTTGAACCGGGCGACCAGGGGCGCCGGTCGAAGAGTGAAGCGCCGCCATGCATCGCCATGAAGATCCCAACCCGTTGGGTAGATTCAAGGTCCGAATACTCACCGCCGGAACAGCCTCGATCCGCCATCTTGTACCTGGTACAGAGACTCCGCCCGGCCGACGACTCGCCGCCAGAGTAGATAACGGTTTCGCCGCCAGATGCTGATCCGTCTCCTCATAGTCTCCGTGGACGACTCCCACTAAAACACGCCGACCGCCGGTTTAGCTGGGCAGGACTCTTCTTCGCCTCACCGAGCTGCCTCGACGAGGTCGGCGCAGATGTCCGCCCAGTGCCCTGCTCGCCGATCTTGCCGATGAACACGTATGCCGCCAAAGGGGACCCGTATCCAGATTCAACCGAGCCGGGCCTCGGGCCCCAGTCCGCATCGCCGATGTAGAGCTTGCCGCGACGACTCTTAGTCATCCGCCCACAAGATAGCCTTCGAGTCCTTCAACTTGCCCTCTAAGATCATCAAACCGCGCGCGATAGCCCCACGGTGGGCGCCTAACCGTCGTGGAATTGTCACGGCAGATGTCCTCATGAAAGGACTTAGTCAGAGGGCCATCGACGGGTTAACCTAGAGGGGTTAAAGCGACACAAGACACGGAGTTATATCGTTCGCCCCTTCGATGAAGGTAAAAGCCTACGCCCAGTTGTGATAGGATTGATGTGGTTTCGGCGACTAGGGAGCAATAGCTTTGCCTTAGCCTCCAATTCGCTCTCCCTAATCCGCCACTGGTCGTCCCCTTATATACACGGGTTGACGCCCGGCCGGTCTACAGAGTCCCGATCCGCTCATACAAGTGTCCGCTCGGTCTCTTCTCTTGTCTTACAACACAAGTTACAACACTAAGGCGGTTCACATAAATGGACCTTAAGTCGCCCTCGCTCCGGCCCTTCGTGGGCCTCGATCATGGATTTAGGGTAAACCGGCCCTCCTGTATGTTCACACTCAGAGTTGTATCCTCGACAGCTTGGTGTATTTTAGAAGAGTTTGCTTCAAGTTTACTACAACCGGATATTAACAAATTCCCATCTCGCCACATAACCGCGGCACGGCTCTCGAAAAGTTTATACCTCGTAGGTGTCCTAACTTAGCCTATGATAAGCTCTCGCGATCAACTAAGGATATTCTTCTCCCGGAAGACCCGATCAGCCTCGGAATCCTGCTACAAGACATTTCGACAAAGAATAAAACAAGACCAGCAAGACCGCCTGATGCGCCGATAATCCCGATAGGAGCTGCACATATCTCGCTCGTGGCAACACCGGATGAGACTAGCTATGAGTAAAACCAGCCCTCAAGTTGCCTCAAGGTGGCTCAGCAGCAGCTCGGTTCGAACCAGCACTTAGAGAAGCAATCGGTTCTGGGTGGGGGCTAATAAAGATGACCCTCGAGAGAGCGACTCCCAAGGAAAAGTAGGTGGTGGTGAGGCAAATGGTAAAACCAATGTTGGGCCTTGCCGGAGGAGTCTTATTCAAAGTGAACTGTCAAGGGGTCCCATAAATCACCCGACCGTTAGGGACGCAAAACGGGAACATAATACCGATATGACGGAAACTAGGGCGCAAGAGTGGAACAAAACACCAGGCATAAGGCCGAGCCTTCCACCCTTTACCAAGTATATAGATGCATTAATTAAATAAGATATATTGTGATATCCCAACAAGTAAACATGTTCCAATAAGGAACAACATCTCCATGTTCCAACAAGGAACAAACTTCATCTTCACCTGCAACTAACAACGCTATAAGAGGGGCTGAGCAAAGCGGTAACATAGCCAAACAACAGTTTGCTAGGAAGGGTAACAAAGGTCAGAGGTTCATGGCAATTTGGGAGGCTTGATAAACAGGTAATAGGTAGCGCAGCATAGCGATAGAACGAAGCAACTAGCATAGCAATGATAGTAGTGAGATCCAGGGTAGCGGTCATCTTGCCTGAAATTGCGCAAGGAAGAAGAACGAGTCCATGAAGAAGACGAAGCAACGAAGACGAACCAAGTGTAGACGAACGAATCCTCACGATCGCAATGAAACAAGAACTATCGAGAAGAAACACACAACATGGTAAACACACCACACATGAACAAGACATGATGCACAAAAAAGCATGATGCGTGACAAGACTACATGAAGCTACTCATGGCAAGAGATGATGCAAACAAGAGCTACACATCAAAGCAAGTTTAAATGAGGCCGGAAGCAACATATAACAATTCCGGTAAGTCCTCATATGCAAATTTCGAAATTGGTCCAGATCTGAATAAACCTTATGTTCAAGTTGGTAAACAGCAAGTTAAGATGCACCACGATGATCTACACGAGATTCTAGTCAAGTTACATATAAAGTTCATTTAATTCGGAGCTACGGCCTAGAAGATATGAGCAAAACAAGTTAAACATGGCATTGATGCAAAATACATACCAACATCAAGCAAACACCTCAAAACATGGATGCAACATGATAATATGAAGCTACATGCAAAATCAAGCAAGTTTCATATAGAGCACACTCAAAACGGAGCAACGGTTCAACACATACACCCTATACAAGTTTAAAGGACAAACTGTCCAAAACAGCAACTAGGCATATTGCAAGCATCAAAACACTATGCTACAGCATCTCAACATGAAAACAAAAGGCATGGACATGATTTACAGGTAAAGCATGACAAAACATGAACACTGAGCTATCTCCAGAAATCACTAGAACATGCTCAAAATGACATGGCAAGATTGCAAATAATAACAGTTTCAGGCTTAGCAGAAATAACATCAGGTTGCAAAGTTTAGAGCTATGAAACAACATGTTACAGCAAGCTATAAAGTCAAACTAGAGCATGACATGAATCTACTCAAAGCATATAACAAAAGTCCCTTAGTTACCATAAGCCAAAAGGGGTCATAACATACAGTTACAAGCATGTGAATATAGCAAAAACATAAACAGATTCAGACTTAGTGCAAAACTGGAGCATGGCATAAACAGATAACAAGTAGGCATGTTTACGAGCTCGATGCACTCACTATGAGGCATTGAATGACAAACTAAGCATACAAGGCATGGCATAGAAGCTAGACATGGTAAGAACAACAACATAGCATGCAAGGATCAACTACAACAACCTTGGCAAAATTGAATAACATGTAAACAATCTGCCAGGACACATTTTATAGAAAAAGTAGAGCTCGATTGAATCAAGCTATGGCACTCCATAATTGCAAACAAAGGCATGGATGGATAGAGCACAACCATATGTTCAAAACATCCTTACTGAAGTATCTCAAAATAAGCATGGATCACTCTGTAGCATCAAGTTTACATGGCATAAAAATATCAGCAGAACAGGGGCTGAAATCAGCAACATCATGAAGCCTAGTTTGCATGCTTGTGCTAGTCACCACAGAGATCACGAAAATACATGGCATACACCCCTGTAAATATGGCATGGCATATTACAAAACACATGTAGGACTAAAGTTCATAGGATGCATACATCAATCATGGCGAAAATGACAAAAGTGCATGTTCTGATAAGAAACTGAAACTAACATCACATAGCCCTCTTCCAACAGCATTTCGGGCATCAAGATGAGCTCAAATGAAAATTATGCAATGCGATTAAATGATGTACTCGCTGAGACGAACAATTTGACATATTACACGCCCAAAACGGAGCAGTATGCATGGAGATACAGCAGGTCAAAGTATGCAACATTTTATGAATTTCTGGGGACTTAGCAGTTTCTGGAAAAAAATGGACGAGCGCCAAAATGCTAAATGACGCCCAGGGCGTGGGATAGGGGGGCGGCTCACCCTGGGCTTTGGCCCATGACGGAGGAGGAGGAAGGCCTAGGCGGCGGAAATGTCGGGCCGGGCGCCTGGCGCAGGCCGGGCCGCCCACGCGAGGGGCGCAATTAACGGCACGGGAGCGAAGCGGCTCTCCGCCGCTTCCCGAAGCAACCCATGGCGGCGGGGCGGATTCGCAAGGCCGGGCGAGGGTGGAGGAGGCCATGGGGCGGTCCTCGCCGGATCCGGACGGATCTGGCCTGGGACCTGCTCTGCAGAACGGCGAGGACCACCGCGATGGGGCGGCGAGGAGGCGAGGAGCCCTGCTTCGGGCGAGGACTCAAGGGAGAGAGAGGAGGAGGAAAGGTGAGGGAAGAGGAGAGAGATGGCGCGGGCGGCGGAGCTCTCGCTTGGGCGGAGAGCTGCCGCCGGGCGGCGGAGCTCCGTCACCGGACGGAACACGGCGGCGGGCGTAGGGAGATCGGGCAGCCCCGATCCAAAGCGAGGGAGGAGCGAAGGGCGCCAGTTGGCTGCGGCCTCGGGCCCGGGCGGTTTGGCACGGGCCGGGCGGGCGGGGGAAGAGAGAGGGCCGGGGGGCGACGTGGGCTTCAAGGGTTGGCTGGAGGGCGGGAGGCCGTGCGTCGCGCCTCCGCTGGCTCCAGCGCAGGCAAGGGCGGGCGCCAAGTGGCGGAGGTGGAGCGGGCTGACCCGGGAGGAGGAGGGTGGAGGCTGCGCAGAGGTAGGTGGAGGGCTAGGTTTAGGCTAGGATGTCCAAAATGGACTAGGGGTCTACTTATAGCAGATTTGTTAAGGTTAGGGGTTTGAGAACGCTTCGACCATATGATCACCATCGGCTGTCCGGAGCTGAGAGGGACTAAGGAGGGGTTGGTGGGCTGTAGATGGGCTAGGCTGAGAAGAGAGAAGAAGAGGGCAGCCCGACAGCAATTTCGAGACCAAACGTTGATTTAATAAACTGCAACTGCGCCGCTTATGCATTTAACGGTTGGCTATCAAATGGACTCGATGCGATTTAAACTTGACAGCGCCTGTTTACACTATAATAAGACCGCATGCCAAGTTGCATCCAATTCCGAGAACATTTTTTGCCACTTATAAAATAATATTTCGAGAAAGGGCGCCAGGCGAGTGTGTCCGCTTGAACGACAACTGAGAGAACCGGCGGAACTCGAACGGATGCAAGTTTTGAAAACATGCAGATGAAATGCAGATGATGACATGGCAAAGTGCAACACGCAAGCACATGACATGGCAACGACGGCAAATAACTGACGGACACTGGGCGAACGAATCCTGAGGCGCTATAAGGCCAAGGAATTAGTTCAAAATGAAGGTGCCTGTGTTCCGCTTCCAAGCCGCTTCAGCCGGTCAGACTTCAAGACTATCCCCATCGCCCGCCCCTTTGCTGTTTGGGGCCTGACATGGTGGGATAATTCAAACGGCACGACGTGGGTTTAACTCACTTACTTGTCGCGTGGACAAGTT